>VZTI01005477.1:183815-238737 GCA_013397865.1 Struthidea cinerea
AATCTACGTGAGAAATTGATTAACAGCAACAATGAGTAATATTCACCACAGATCATCTGAAATACCATGGATGCAGTCAGGTTAATTAAGAGCAAGATGAAACCAAGAGGAATTGTATTTTGTGGTTTGAGGAGTGCAGGTGATAGCAGGACCTTTAATTGACATCCTAAACAAGAAATCACTGAACACTGGGTTCCAAATTCTTTCACCTGACCCTGCAGACCCTGGTGCATTGATGGAGGCTCTTGTATTCACTTAAAGGTCTTCTCACACTGCCACAAAAGCCAGGGCCTACTGAAAGTTATTTTATACTGATTTTTTGAAAGCCTCTGATTTTTTTAGCTCAGTTGACACTGCAACCAGCAGTAGATTGGGCTTGGGGCTTTTTTTCCTTCAATTTGCAGTTCTTCTGATGTAATTAGAAGCAAAACAGAGATGTGTAGCTGCATGTAAGCACTTTACAGGTGATTTTTTTAGCTACAACAAACCATTTCCACGTCTGTGTTCTCACACGTGCTGCCCCAGTCCTCAGCACACTGGGCTGTGCTTCTGACTCTTCTGATTTATGGAAGTCTGAGCTTCATTTTCTGTGCTCAGCAGCCTCCGTAGCTCAGCCAGCCCCACAGGAATGAGGAGATGCCAGCAGAGGCAGCAAAAAGGGGTTATGATAAATGGTTGTTCAGGCACGTGCGTCTTCAGCTGAGAGAAAATGAGAGTGGCTGATATTGTCAGGTAGCTTTATATCTGCTTAATTACCTGAGAAATGGAGGGAGGCAACTGTGATGGGAATTTTCCAAAAAGTGAGATCTGAGTATCTTTGAACTTCTGAATGTGATATTTATACCAGGCAAATTAATACAAGGATAGGAGTAGTGGGCACATGGGTAGGTATGATATAACTTGGAAAAAACCAGAATAATCTGTAAAGAAAATTTCTTCCATGTTTTCTGAAGAGAAATGCATCCAAAATTTTAATGCAAAGCATGTTGACACTTGTAATAGCTTTACCTTTACTAATAAACCCAATCATTTAAATGTTTTGAAGTTGGTTATTAATTGCCATACAAGCAACACAGAAAATGCCAGGTACCAATTTGTTGAGTGTTGTTTTGATGCAAGGAGTGGAATATGGGAGGATTCCAGCTGTTTCCACTGCTTTTTATTTATGATTTCAGTAATTTCCCAGCACTAATTCTCATTTATGTAATTTGGAAATTTTTAAGAACTTGCAGCAGTAAATCTGTTGATAAAAGTAACACCCAGTTGTGTAAGTCACTTTTTCAGGGACACATTTTGAGCCTGTTAGTCCCTGTGGCACTTGTAACATGCTCCTTAATCATTACTGACATGAAAGAAATTAGAATATGGATTTGGATGTTGGACTTGTTGACGGGGGGGAAAACAAGGACTGGTAATGCCCAGATAGAGATGCCAGAATGACAGCAAGTTCCCTAATCTGCAGTTTACTGGTTCAATTTTTTACCAGTTGCTGCGCTCTGAGGTTTTTGTTCAGCTAACAGGGTAAATGGATACAATCCCCATGAAAGCTGAAGAGCAGCCATGCTCTCTTCCAGTGACTGGGGCAGCCAAACTGCTCATGGTTTTGCTAAATCTGGTTTTTTTTTGACCAGACTTGATGTCTTTCTGTGGCAATCTATGGGATTGCTCCTAATTTATAAGAGCCGTGGTGAGAAGGTCGGATGGAATTACAACAGACAGCAGTGTTCCAGTTTTCACAGAATCCCAGAATCATTCAGGCTGGAAAAGCCCTCCCAGCCCATCCAGTCCAAGCTGTGCCCAATCCCCACCTTGTCCCCAGCCCAGAGCTCTGAGTGCCACCTCCAGCCCTTCCTTGGACACCTCCAGGGATGGGCACTTCAAANCCTCTCCTCCTGTCCCTGTTCCCTGGGAGCAGAGCCCGACCCCCCCCGGCTGCCCCCTCCTGTCAGGGAGTTGTGCAGAGCCACAGGGTCCCCCCGGAGCCTCCTTTTCTCCAGGCTGAGCCCCTTTCCCAGCTCCCTCAGCCGCTCCTGGGGCTCCAGCCCCTTCCCAGCTCCGTTCCCTGCCCTGGACACGCTCCAGCCCCTCAGGGTCTCTCTGGCCATGAGGGACCCAGAACTGGACACTGCCCTTGAGGGGCCTCAGCTGTGCCAGCACAGGGGATGGGCACTGCCCTGATCAGGATGCCACTGGCCAAATTGGATGCTATTGGTTTTGTTTGACTGTTTATTATTAATGTGGTTTTCTTGTGTAATGCATTATGTATCAGTTTATTATTTAATGTATTACAAAAAGGAACATGCTCATTTTCCTTTAAAAAGGACTGAGACTGAGAAGCAGGGAAGAAGGCAACCTTTTCACTTCACATCCTTCATTTTCACCTTGTAGTCATGTTAGAAAGTGTTTTCTCATTTAGGGAAATGGATTCATGTCGCAGATATCTGTGCAAGGTGCTGGGTCTGTTCTGTGGCTTTGCACAGTGTGAGTTCCGGGGTGAACTGGGGAGAGATCTCATTCCACATTAGCTGCTTGGCAGTAACTCCCTGCTTTTCCCTGCAGTCAGTGTTGAGTAATTTATGCGGGTTTATCCCCCTGGCAGGAGCAGGGTGGCTCACCTCAGGTATTTGCACTGCTCTGACATCCCAGGAAGGTCTTTTCATCTTTGGGACACACTGGGTTCCTGATGGAGCTCAAGAGCATCCTTTGGCTGCTGCTGCTGCTTCCTGACCCTTTAAATCAGTTCTGCTTCCAGGTACATTGACACTGATCCATTGATCTTCCCCTCAGCTTCCTGCTGCACTACACAAAACTCCTTTTGGAGTTCTTACAGGTAGTTATTGATCATGTCTTTTCCTCCAAGATGGTAAATTTAAGATGCTTTAGGCAAAAACAAAGTACAGTTTATGTGCTCAAGACTTATAAAATTCTATTAGTTTTTGGTTTACTGTGGATGCTTCGTAATTCAGAGCACAGAGTAAACTTGTCCTTTTAACAGAACTTTGCCAAATTAATTCTGTGCAACTGCAGTGACCCAAAGAGGATTTTCTTTTGTTTAATTACCACCTGTGGGAAGGACATATGGATCTATGCCTAAACCACATATATCAAAGCATGTAAAAATCACTTTTTTTTTTTTTTAGTTGATTTTATCTCACTGCTTTTTGAAGTATTTTAGTGGAACTTCATGGAGTCGTAGAATGGTTTGGGTTGGGAAGGACCTTAAAGACAAAAGTCTTGCAGAGACAAAATTAGAACAAAAGAGAAATCCCAAAGGATATTTTTTGGTGTCTGGAAATTTGGTGGACAGTTAAAGCATGCACATTGTTTTAAGAGCTGACTCATTCTTATGTGATATTGAGCATAACTAACCTAGAATTTATTACCTTGGACATCCAATTTAATAAAATAAATAATAATTAAAAATTCTGTCATGTTCTCCAAGCATTCTAATTCTGAAATAAAAAATGAATTTCTTAATTTTTATTTAAGATGAATGCAAGTGTATAATCACACAGCAGTGCAAGAATACAATATGATATTGTTGATAAAAGTGTTTGCCTGAGTATTGATACTATTTCATGTGGAATATGGAGAGAAAATTTGTTTACCTGATTAAAAAGCTAAAAAATGTAAATGTGTTAATCTATTCTCTGCCCCTTGTGAGTGTGCATCTTTAATTTCCTCTTCATCCTTCTCTGCCTCACATTTCTAATAAGAACTGGCCATTGTGTCATAGCAGAATTCAACAGTGGCTGTGCACGAGGCAGAGAGCTGAACGTGCTTGTTGGATCTGGCTTCCGAGGGAGTTTAAGAAGTCTAACTCAGGACTGCCATGGTCCCATCCTCTGGATGGTCCTGTCTGTCTTCCTTCTCCCTTGAACCACCCTCAAAGCCTTTGCTGTTGGGCTGGTTTGAGGTCCTGGTGTAAAACTCGCCACTCATTTTGCTGGATTGGTTTTGAAAGGGATCAGCTTCCAGAGTCAGCTCAGCCAGAGCATTCCCAGCAGCTCAGGGAGGGGATGCTGCCCCTGTGCCCAGCCTGGGGCACCTCTGGAGTGCCGTGTCCAGCTCTGCATCCTCAGCCCAGCAGGGCCAGGGAGCTCCTGGAGCGGGGCCGGCGGAGGCTGCGCGGCTGAGGAAGGGCCCGGAGCATCTCCGTGCCCAGGACAGGCTGAGGGAGCTGGGGCTGCTCAGCCTGGAGAGGAGCCCCGGCTGAGAGGGGCCCTCAGGCCTGGCTGTCCCTGTGTGCAGGGAGGGCTCCGGGCAGGGCCCGGGCTCTGCTCCGGGGCCCAGCAATGGCACCAGAGCCACGGGCAGGGCCTGAGCCCAGGGAGCTCCCCCTGCACAGGAGGCAGAGCTGCTGCCCTGGGCAGTGCCCAGCCCTGCACAGATTGTCCAGAGAGGCTGTGCAGGCTCCTCCCTGGGGGTATTGCAGAGCCCCATGGACACACTGCTGTGCCCTGGGCTCTGGGATGGCCCTGCTGGAGCAGGGAGGTGGCACCAGAGGAGCCCCTGGGGGCCCCTCCAGCCTCACCCAGCCTGGAGGTCTGTGCCCCCCAGCCTGAGATGACAAGAAGCTGGAGAGTGGGGAGATGCAGCACAACGGGGCACCCTGAGCCCTTACTGGTGAAATCCTGCAGCCCATGGTCTGGCAAATATCCCTGTGATGAGGAATGGTCTGTAAATCTCACTGTCAGGCTCCAAAGCCAACAAATCTTGCTATAAGGTCCTAGGCCTCTGACTGACCTGGGACCCAGGTAATACATTTCAGCCAGAGATGCAGAACTTGAGAAATTATAACCAGTGTAAGGCCAAAGAAGGGCTGTGAGTATCTCTGTCTGCTGAATGACAGGTGAACTTTAGATTGATTAGGTTTATCTCATCAAGTTTCTGAGTATGATATACCATAAAGGCAAATTAGTGGAGAATTCTACCATGAAAATGCTGTCTGGATTTCTCAAATATTTATTTGGTTTTCGTCTTCTATTGTATTCCTTTTTTCCCCCTTGTTCCTTGAAAAGTATTTTTTTCTCCATCTTTAACAACCAGAATATTAAATACAGTTCAGAAATGTCTTGATAGAGCTGTATAATTAAGTTCCACTTTCCTATATAATGCAGAGTTACATTTTTATTTAGCCTTTCATTTATCCAAAACATGTCATAAAACATGGAGGCTGCATATGCTTTCCAGCCTTTTATTCAAATTATAAAAGCTGTTCTGGAATTCTCCCAGAAAAAAAGCATTATAAACCTTACAACTGCATATATTTTATTTATATACATGTACAATGTATGTGTGCATTAATTCACAAGTGTACTTCAGCTTCATATATGATCTGGGATGGCAATGGGGGAGCGATTCAGGAGGGGTTTTTTATGGGAAGATGAGTGGAGTGAGAGGTTTCCTGTCTGAGGTGGTGGGATATGAGTGTGCAACAGGACCAAAGCCAGAGGTTACAGTGCCCTCAGCAATTCCAAGTTTGTTTTCTCTCCTGGATGAGTATTTAAATGCCTTGGCTCTCCCTGTACTGATCCAGTTTTGCAGCAGAGTAGCTGCGAGCACTGGGAGCTGCACACCTTGTGTACTTGAACTGATGCAGGTGCCTGCCTGTGGGGGACAGTACTCCCAGCAGGAGTGGTTCAATACACCCCAGCCACATGGAATTGGCTCTTTATGCCCCCTCAAGATGCACTGTGTTACTCCAGGCTGTGCACGCCAGAGGTCTCCTTTACATTTTAGATGTGGAAAACGGAACAAATTTTACATTGAACAAATCACACCTACGCTTTTCCATTTTTCTCTCCTCCTACACAGAACCTCTTGTTTTTTCAATTTTTTTTTTCTAGGTATTTTTAGTCAACATTCCAGCAGAGCGACTGTTCAGTAAATAACAGTGTTTGTCAGTTTATGCTGACGTTCTTTTATGTGCACACACCCATAAAGATACCTTGCTGGAATACCTCCCATTTTCCAAAAGGCATTGTCCAGCAAGGTTGATTGATCAACCCTGATAAATCCACCCCAGTAAGAGTCTAAAATTTTAATACAGTAGTTCATAATATTCTCAGAATGAAACCAAGAAATAGAAAACAGTGCTTGTGGCATAAATCTTCAGAAGGGTTTTCATCTTTTTAAACAACTTTTCCATGGCCTACTACCGCATTCTGCTCAGCTTCCCAGCATTCGGACCCCTGCTGCACGGAGTATTCAGCCATTTTAGACAGTGCAAAGTTCCATCAGCCAACAATGCCTATGACTGGAATGTCTGATTATTTTCATTCTCAGCCTTGGCTTCCCATAAATCCAGCCTTGATCCCCCCCATGCCACCCAGCCTGGAGCTCCGAGTGCCACTCCTTGGACGCCTCCAGGGATGGGGACTCCCAACACCTCCCTGAGAGGCTTCAATCCGTCTTTTAACATCCCCTCTGTGACAGTAAATATTGATTATAATGAAAACTACATCCAAACTGCAAGAAATAATGTCTATTGTCTTCACAAATGTGCTTCTGTCTGCACTTCACGGGATGTGCTGCAGCTCTTGTGGGGCAAACGGGTGTGTTCCTATTCTGTATTACTTTAAATGTGCTGCTGCTTTGCAGTCTTGAAGGTTAAGGATTCAGCCTCCCTTCACCTTCTGGGTTTTTTTTTGAAGTTGCTGTTGGGCTGAGATCTAGTATGCCAAGTTTCAGCCTGAAGCAAAATTTTACATCTGAGTTAAAAATACACAGATAAATCCAACTGGAATTGTCTCACATATTATAATATGCAAAAAAGGAACTTTGCCAGAGAGAGAGAGAGAGGCTCTTCTTAAGGTGAGCTTAAAGTCAGCCAGCTCTTACTTTTTATTTTTGTGCTGCTATCTACTCTCCTCTGAAGGAGCAGGAGTTATGCCTTAAGGTCAAACAGGTGCAGCACAGATCTATATTCTTTTATGTTTCCATTTCTCTTTCTGCCTCTCTTCTATTGAAAGTTTCAGCTCTATTGCTCCAATTTTTGGGGCTTATAACGGGAGTTGTTTGCTATATTTTTAGTTTAGGAAAGGTCTTGTAGTAATTCTGATATTTATGAGGAATGTAAAAGATACCTGCTGATTGTGCATATAAATATTTTCAGTCTCTGGCTCATTCAGGAGGAACACTTCATTTTTCCAGTGTGTTATTATTACCCTCAATTCATTGTGTAACTTTATGGATACATGGCACAAGTCATGACACCAAATTATTTTGAAACACTGTGGAGTACTTTTTCTTTTTTTTTTTCCTCCTTCTTTTTTAATTTTTGGTTCTTTTCCCCTCCCTCTCCTTTAGAACTTGCAGACAGATGGTGCCCCCATTGCAATCATCAGCAGAGATATTAATGTTCCAAGCATTTCAGCAATGAGTGTCCAGCCTTCTCCATTGTGCTTGACATGTAGTCCTGGAATAGGAACTGGACAAAGGTAAAAAGCATTAAAATTCAAGATTATTTCTATATCAAAATATATGAAATATATAGAAATAAAGGAAATATAAGGTTTATGTAAATAGCTGTCAATAAAGCAGTGATATTTTGGCAAATCAGGGCTTCTAGAAGAACTCTTCATTAATTATAGACAGTGTTTCTGAGCTGATGGAGCAAAGCTGTTTGTCAGCTGTTCTCCTAACAAGGGCCAGGCCTTGCACTGGGGCTACTGGGATCAGTCCCAACAAAAAAAATGTAATTATTTGTGAGTTATAAGTCTTGCACACTGTGGAGACACTGGATGTGCTTCCCTCAAGCCCAGCACTATTGCACACCTGATGGGGAGTTATGAACTAAGGAGTGAAGCTCCCTTGTGCCTTGCAAACAGAGATCTCCACTTAAAGACATTAAATTTGCCCCTAGTTTTAAGTACCGGAGGAAGAGACTTTAGATATCTGACCAGCCTCCTCTGCCTTTCAGCAGAAATTGTGCAGTCAGATATGAAATGACCTCAGCTATGGATCTGAGTGCCTTGAAAAGGTTTAGCCCAATACAAAATTGTTTTTCACTGTGTCAGAATGGGTTGGTCTGTTCACAGCATAGCAGCAGGGGCTCCGAAGAATTCTGGTGCTCCTCTCATGGAGCAGGAGGGTTTCACCTTTTGGATGAGAGCAGAGGTAGGGGCAGTCCATGGTCTCTGCCTAAAATGAACTTTATAGAATCCCTTGGGTTAGAAGGGACCTTAAAGGTTGTCCAGTTCCACCTGGGCAAGGATGTAGATGTTGAAGGCTTGGCTACAGAGAGATTTTCCAGCTTTCTGCCAGCGTATGTTTGAAAGTCTTGCTTTCACACGGATGCTGGCCGAAAACAGAGGTTTTTGTAAACCAATCCCTTTATCTTGCAGGTGCAGATTGTTATGCAGTACTGTTGTGATACTGAATGAAGAAATATTTTGAAGTGGGTGTTGTAGGGTTCAGCCAATCCCTCTGAGAGGTGGATAAACAAAGAACCAATAACTTTATACCACTAAGATATATAAATGAGTTTGTAAATTAACAAATGGTTCCATTCCTTCCTGGAACGTGTCTATGTCGCTCTCTCTCCGTCCTCTGCACAACAGCAACACAGGGGCACCTTCCACTGTCCCAGGCTGCTCCAAACCCCATCCAGCCTGGCCTTGGACACTTCCAGGGATCCAGGAGCAGCCACAGCTGCTCTGGGCACCCTGTGCCAGGGCCTGCCCACCCTCCCAGGGAACAATTCCTTCCCAATATCCCATCTAAACCCCCTCTCTGCCAGTTTGGCATTGGCCTTGGAAAACCGCGATTGAACTGGTTTCCGTGGCATCAAAATACCTACAGAACTGATTGCAGAAAATTGTTTTGCTAATGGATTCAGTTTGTGCAGTACTTCTAACAATTTCCTGTTAATTGAAGTCCATTATCTGATCAAAACCCGTGTAGTTTTGGGGTCAAATAATTCTAATTAGCCCACGAGAAATGAGACTGGGGGAACAATGTGTTTTCATAACTCTGCACTGCACTTGTTAATTCAAAAATGCCAGAGGACTTGATGGCTCATGCGATTGGCAAGGGAGAAGGGGGAAAACAAAGACCATTTCTTTCTGACAGTGCTTAAGATGTGGCTCAAAATAACCTTCTCACTGATCCAAAGGCTCTTACTGTCATCTGGCCCCGCTTGATGCATTATCAGCACAGAAAGGCAATGGTTTCACTTCTCTTTCCCCTAAGTCAGCATCTGCATCAGAAAATGTGTGGCTGGAGGCACCTGGCACTGTTTCTGTTTGTTTATTTAGGGCGATGGGGAGCAAAGCACTCTGAGCTGGCTCCCCTCTCACCACGTGAGGGATTTGGGCACATCTGACCAGGCTGGCACTGCTCCCTCCCACCTTAGGGCACTGTGGGCATTCAAATTGCACTTCTGTAGCTCTTCCCACCTAATGAATTCAAGATACTTTGGAGATGTGAACAAACTGTGCCTTGCAGCCTGCCTCGGAGAAAGAATGGATGGTGTTTATCTCCAACTCCAAAGATAAGGGAGAAGCAGCACAGTAGTTCAGATTCTCCAAACTGCTGAGTGCCTGACTTTCATTTAATTAATTAAAGTTTGGCAGCTGAGTATCACTGGTTAGATCATTGAAAAGAAAAGGTTCCTACGAGCTTTATGAGGTTTTCTTGGGCTTTCTTTATACAAACCCCTTCCATATTAGCTCAAAACCCATGAAGGTGGAACTGTTTGTAAAAAAATAGGAATTATCTGAACTAGCTTTGAACATAGAGAAATATTTCAAGTATTTCAGTTCAGATATAGTGGAAATGGAGAAAATAAGGAAAAAGTATAATTCAGAGATAAGAACGCTGCATTCAAATCAATGCAAGCTTGCAATAATAAGCCAAGATATTGGAGTATGTCCCATTTTGTGAACAGTATCTGGCATGTGGCATTGCAAAGAAATTCATGTGTAAAAATAAACAGGAAAATAAGAGAGTTAGTCAATCATTGTCAAATCATATTTAGATAGAATGGAAAAATTGTTGCTACTTACACAAACATACCATAAAAGCCTAGTCTTGCATTGAGCGTTAATTATTGGAGTATTATCTTTTGATAATTAATTAAAAATCAAAATTCCACAGAATTTTGGCCAAGTTGGCCAGTGTAATTTTTCTGGAGGTCAATTAACCCTATGAGCACTCAGGACACAACACAACTTGTGTTTCTGTAGGTCTGAGAACACCCACCAAGAGTGAGTTCACCCTAAACACTTTCTCAGGTGTAAGAGCTACTTTTCTATGTTGTTCTGCTTCATCAGATTGATACATGTTCAACGCACCACAAATAGCTCCGAAGAATGTAGACGATTTTAATCCAAAATTGGGAGACAGACTGGAGGGAAAAAATAATTTAAAAGAGTACAAAGGTGAGTGATGATGCTGGTGTTTAGTCATCACATCTTCTAAATATTGGGGAAATATTTTCTTCACCTACTCTTCTGCACTCTGGTGAAGTAAAGAGTATCTTCTCTCCTTGAAGGTTTTCTGTTCTATTAGAAGGAGCCTTAAGCTTATGACTAGGACTTAATTAATTGTTTTACATCTTCTGTTCCTTCACATAAGTAGCTTCCTTATAAAAATCTTCGATTGTTTGCCATATATTTTTATGAACTCTGCCTTTTGCCAAATAATGTGATGTTGATTAATGGAGTGAACTTAATCCATTAAGTTCAAAATGTACTGGAAACAGAAGGTGAAAAGGGCAGTTTTACACAAATTAATCCCAAAATGATTATTGATTATAAATGTTCTTCACTATTTGCTTTATTATTTTATATTCATAAGAAGTTGGTTATTCTTTCTGTTGTGAAAGAATAAATATTCATGTTCACAGTTTTGCTAAATGTAACATAGCTTTTAACTGCCTTAAGACAATGTTTTCACAGTCATTTCATCAGCTATGTAAATCTTTCATATTTAAAACTAATAATACTTATTTACATTACAAATGAGTCACTAATTTGATAATGCTGGATAACAAAAGTTACACTGTATGATAATCATGTTTATCTTGTGTTAGCAAATACAGAACACCATTAGGAAAATCCAAATGCCTAATTAAAGTTCTTTCTTGTATTTCCTGTACTGACTGGGAGTTCTCCCACTAAAAAAGGATCTTTGTGTCATTATAAAGAAGTTATGGGAATAGTCCTCTCGTTACCTTTGATTTCAATTATTTCCCATAATCATCTGATGTCTTAGAGCTGGGATGTTCCTGCTTGTGATACATGAAGGAGTTCTCTCTCTGACTGTGTCATGATTTCTGCTCCCTTTCTGGGAGTGAAAGGCAATTAAAGGTGTTGTAGTCACTGAGGTATTTGGATTTGACTTTGAATGCATTCAGGGAGCAGTTTTATTTAAAATAAATAAATATGGCACTTTGAAAATAGCCACTGTTCAGAGGAGCATTGCTGTATTATAGCCCCAGCAATGACTTCCAGGAGGTGATCTCAAAAACCAGACACCAACAAGTCCACTAAAAAAAAAAGGCTTACTGGTTTTAGGACAATTGAATCCAGAAATCACACTAGTTTATGAACCCTCTTCTTGGTATAAATGTGGAGTAGCACAATAAAAATAATGTTATTTAACCCACAATTTGTACTTTAAAATAATGAGCTGCAGAGCATGAAATGTCTCAGTGTATTATTCAGAGATGCTCTGTTTTCCCAGGCATCTTCCTGGCTTCTTAAAAGAAGATCCAGCAACTGAGCTGTGGCAAACTGGGCATTTTCAGCTCTCCTGATCTCAGTTTCTGGTTCCCCAGACCTGTCTGTGCCTAACAGGCTTGCAGTGTGTCCCAGAGCACCTCTGGACCCCAGGTAATTCATTGTCTTCTGCTCCTTGAAATTTTGGTGATTTCCATTTCTTTCCACTTTTCATCAGGGTCAATTTTCTTTTCATTATTCTGTGTTTTCTAAGCAAGAGAAAGATTTAGGTTCCGTTTGTGCCTGATTGAGCTCAGCATAATTTAGAAATGGGAGACCTCTCTGACCCTCCAGTAGCAGGGACCTTTTTGGCTCTTGGCACAGTTCCTTTTGCTTCCCCTTTCCTTACTGCACCACAATTATTCAAATCTTCTTAAGTTTCTGAAGTCTTTTTCTAAAAACAAGTTTTATTCTCTCCCCTTTCTTTTTTTTTTTCTTTTTTTTTTTTTTTTCAAAACAATAGGGAACTCTTTCAATTTGAATCAAAAGAAGGATAAAATGAATATTTGACAAGTGTTCTGGGACTTTTTTAACTAAGTTGCACGTATCAAACATGTTCAGGTTTTGACGTGTTCTCCTATTGTCCACATATATTTTTAATGACAAGTTGTGTCAGGATGCATCTGCTTTAATCTCATGTATTTTGGCAGTTCCTTAACTGGAAGACTCTTTACTACACCAGGTTGCCACAAAAGAATTTCCTTTCATTTTCTTCCTCAACTGACAAAACCAGAAGGGCCTTTACATTTTTAATGACAAAGAGGGTTTCTGTATTCAGGGAAAAAAAAGGGAAAAAACACCTTTTTGAAAAATGACGCTGCAGCACACATTTGTACACTCCTTGTGTCAGAACTAAAGGAAAAAACTGTACAGACAAGACATCACCGTAGCCCCTTAAAGCTTTGCTACCTATCACAGAGTTTTGAAAAGCCTGTCACAACAAACTTGCATGTACTTGACATTAATGGTTGATCCTCCACGAGAGAAATATCCTTTTACATGAAAGGGATTATTCCAAAAACAAATGAAAAATACATGTTCTGAGGAAGAGGTGAGGATCAGCTGTGAACCTGCTTTGCTGCTTGCCTCCTGCCAAGGGAGTGAGCACTGACTGTGCAATGCTTTTGGATCACTAACAAAAAATTAACAAAGAAAGGCTGGAAAAGGTCTTAAATCTAGAAAACCGTTCTTTCAATGGTTCTTTCTAGCTACAGCTCCTGTGCTTCCCTCTATTAATAGGGAAACACACAAATTTAAGCTTGTGGTTGTTGAAGATGTTTCAATGTTGCTTTCTTTCTGCAAAGCGTAACAGCTTGCATGGAAAATAATTCAAAAATAGATTATAGCTATGAACACAAACTACTTATTTTTAATTTAACATTTATTAAGTGAGAATGTAACATGAAATGTTTTGTGAATTAATGAAAACTATTTTATCTTCTGAAAATGAACCCTATCACAGATCTTCTGTTTCAATATGCATTACAATGACAAGTTCTTCTTTTTTTCCCTTGAAAAATTCTTTGCTATGTATTTGCTCCATAGTAAATAAGTAATTTTTAATTTATTTTTGCAGAATGATTCAAGGAAGTAGAGCTCTGCATTTCTTTAACATTTTTTAATGAAACTGCGAGAAAACAAGCTAAATCATTTTATTCTTTCAACCCTGCCCCCGTGTGTCTCCTCTGCTGAAATATTTACTAGCATTTACAAGAGTTCGCACTCTTCCCTCCAAAACATTTTTGGCATTTGAAAAAAAACCCTCTAACCTGGTATAGAATCTTGTATGTGACAGTCAGAATGTGTAGCCATGCAGATGAACATGCAGGTTCCTCCCAAAATGCCTTTTGCGGATGCACTGACAGTTATTTTCCTGCAGCAAGTTCCTTTCCCCACTGCACAGCCACACTTGACCTCAAACTCAGAGAGTCTAATTGAACACCCCAAGCTTGAGTGATTTTGGAACCTGCTCCAGTCCCTCCTGGATTTGACAAGAGTCTCTCCCAGCTGTGCACCCAATAATGACTTTTTCTTTAATTAGTCCCACATTGTAGGGGATACACCTTACCACATTCCACCTTTGCAGCTGCTACCCAGGCGTTTTCCGGGACCTTAAAAATTTCTGGTTATCTCAGTGGGAAAAAGTGCTGGAGCTGCTTCCACAGGGGTCTGATGAAAGTAGAATAAGGGGGGGGATTCTGCCCCTCTGCCCCCTCAGGTGAGACCCCACCTGCAGAGCTGCCCCAGCGCTGGGGCCCAGCACAGGAAGGAGCTGGAGCTGCTGCAGAGAGCCCAGAGGAGGCAGCAGCAGGAGCAGAGGGATGGAGCAGCTCTGCTGGCAGGAAAGGCTGCGAGAGCTGCGATTGCTCAGCCTGGAGAGGAGAAGCTTTGGGGTGACCTCAGTGTGGCCTTGCAGGGCCTGAAGGAGCTGCAGGAAAGATGGAGAGAGACAATTGACAAGGGCTGGAGGGCCAGGACCCAGGGAATGGCTTCCCAGTGCCAGAGGGCAGGGCTGGATGGGATCTTGGGAAGGAATTGTTCCCTGGCAGGGTGGGCAGGCCCTGGCACAGGGTGCCCAGAGCAGCTGTGGCTGCCCCTGGATCCCTGGCAGTGCCCAAGGCCAGGCTGGACATTGGGGCTTGGAGCAGCCTGGGACAGTGGAAGGTGTCCCTGCCCATGGCATGGGGTGGAAAAAGATGGTCCTTTCCAACGCATTCTGGGACTCTGCAATTCTGTGGATTGACAATTTAAACATTTGTTGTCTGGAAGAGCAGAAATTAGATAGCAATTATGGCTATTGTCATAAGCATCAAGTGGATGCTGAAACAAGTAATTCACAATTAATATCCAAGTTGTTGTTCAGAGTGACTCCATTTCCACATGTAGAGACATACTGTCCTCTCTCCCAGTACATCCAGGAGCCGTCAGATCCAAAAATCCCTTTTCCTTGGAATTCAAATCCTGTTCAGATGCACATCTTGGCTGTCAAAGAGTACAAAAAGGGTATTGGCTGTGCCTGACTGGCTTTCTGTGCCAGTTCAGAATCTCCACTTCCTCACACATCTCAAGGGGAATCATCTGCTTCCCCAGAGAAAAATACAAAATTGTGTCCTTGCATTCAACCTCCAGTTTTTCAACTTACTTTTTTGCTCCCAGGAACTGGATAAAAATCAAGATTACAGATTTCACCTATGCTCAGTACAGGTCAGCGTGCACCAGAATGCCAGTAGCTGATGGTCCTGTCTTGCTGCAGCTTTGTTCATTGTTATTATCCACCCTCCTACAGAATACCACCAGGTTTCTTTCCTCTCTCTGCAGACTGATTTTCTGATCCTGTCATGTTGCCTCCTCTACCATTCACTATCCAAAACCGGTGCAGACTGCATGTTGATCCCAGACCCGCAGGCTGGGTGAGGCTGGAGGGGCCCCCAGGGGCTCCTCTGGTGCCACCTCCCTGCTCCAGCAGGGCCATCCCAGAGCCCAGGGCACAGCAGGGTGTCCAGGGGGCTCTGCAATATCCCCAGGGAGGAGCCTGCACAGCCTCTCTGGACAATCTGTGCAGGGCTGGGCACTGCCCAGGGCAGCAGCTCTGCCTCCTGTGCAGGGGGAGCTCCCTGGGCTCAGGCCCTGCCCGTGGCTCTGGTGCCATTGCTGGGCCCCGGAGCAGAGCCCGGGCCCTGCCCGGAGCCCTCCCTGCACACAGGGACAGCCAGGCCTGAGGGCCCCTCTCAGCCTTCTCTTCCTGAGGCTGAACATACTCAATTTGATAATGAAGTGTCTTTTCCATAAGTGCCAGTCTGAAAACTCCATTTAAACTCCAGAGGCTTTTCCTGAAGCCTTTGTTTACCTTTCATTCACGTCTATATTCAAGAAAAATAATGCTGAAGAGGTCTAATCATATTTTAACATGTCCTTTATGGAACCCAAAACTGAGATTGAAAAGAAGGAATAGCATCTCTTTTCAAACTAAGTAAATATCTAATTGTGTTTCTGTAGCCATCACAAGGTCCAAACCCAAACAAGCCAGTCGGTGTCAGTTTTAGACAGAACTTTCAGCTCCAGCAGCTTTTCTTAGTCCCTTTTCCCTGGTATCCTTATCTCCATAAAATACCTCTGCATGTATTATAAATGTACTTTGTCTTGAATCTCCTGCTGCTGTTGGCATTTGCTGTCAGTTCTGATCAGCCTTACCAGTGTGCCTGGGCACTGAACTGCAGCAGTCAATGCCATTAGCCAGATATCCAGGTGGGAATGTCCGTGTCAGCTCCTGCCTCACCTTCAGCTGACTGTGGTTATTATTATTATTATTATTATTATTATTATTATTATTATTAACTCTCTTTGTAGTCACATTTTGTTGTTTCAGCTCATATCAATCTCAACTTCCCTTCTATATCACCTTTCTCTGCACAGTCACAATATTCCTTGTCTCCACTAAATTAGTTCCTCCTCTGAATGCTGAATTCATTGTTTTGAAAATAACTGAAAATAGACTCCTTTTTATTTTTGATCTTCTGAAAGCTCAGCACAAGGATAAAATTGCAGTTTTTCAAACCAAAGAGACTGCAGGAAAGAGAACTGTGGATGAGCCATATTATTTAAAAATCTACCTTGTAGTTCTCATCCTGTTTTTAGACAGGAAAATAAATAGAATTACAACGTGGCATTTGTTGCATCAGAATGCAATTACTAATTTTATAGTGACACAAGTAAGTGTAGCTACCAAAATGTGTTTCTTTAGCACTGTAATCTACTTTAACTCATGTCCTAGGAAACTAATGGCACATGGAAATGCACATGTATCAGAATACCTTGCACAGAGGTGGAGCAGCATATATACAGGTTTAATCTAACGCAGCAGTGCACATCCACTCTTTTAAAATGCAGCCCTGACAGTTTGCTGAGGTCTGGCTCTGATCATGACAAGAGCCCATTTCCCAAGAAGCTTCTAGATTTAGGTTTTAGTGAAGACACTGTCAATTCAGTGTTAGTTACATACATAGAAATCAATACTTTAGACAAGCTATACCTTTCTTTTTTTTTTTTCCCTCCAAAGGTTAGGGTTGAAAAACTAAATATTATGTTTTTGTTTTGTTTTGGTTTGTTTTTCCTCCTATTCCTTTTTGGAAAAAAAAAAAAAACCCACAATGTTTAAATTTTCCAGCTGATGCTTTATACTGTGATATTTTATGTTAGGTTGCCTCAGCCATGTCAAATGATATAAAGTTACATGATGTAATTATGTGACTTGCATTGAGTTATCTCAATATGACATAGCAGGCAGGCGAGCTGCTGGAAAAGACACACTTTCCTGGAAACTGCAGATAAATTTTCTGAGAGTGGAAAGCAGTTAGTAGTGGCTGCCCTGGGTAACAACATCAGGCCTGACATTCTGCAGTATAGTTATTATTGATTTGGTGGATGGCTTGGTGAATGTTGCTGATAACAGAAAATTCCTTAGACTAAAGAAAACCTCACAGAATAGTAAGATTTACCGAAGGATCAAGTCAAACTGGGTGACTGAATAATATGGTGATAACATGGTGCTGATAGTATGTTGATAAAATGACATGTATAACCTTAATACTTTAATGTAGAAGGTAAATAATCTCTTCCAACATGGCTTAACTTTTTAATACATCTCTGGGTTCAGAACTGAACAATACTCCAGAGATCTTACTGAAGGTGTATCTAAATTTCCCTATGGCTCATGCTTCTGTTTCCACTGGCATTGATGAATCCTCAATGATGGCTCAAAATTAACAAAAAGTGGAAATACTGTAAAACAAAAATCTTAAGGTATCCCTTAGGAAATGTCTTGATTATTTTCCCTAGCTCTGATTTTGCTATGCTGTTCCATGTCACTTGCTCCCATGTCATCAGTATTACCACAAGAAAAGCTTTATACTCTGCTGCCAGATCATCACAAATCCAGGAAACAAAAGGAATAAACTCAGACAAGGGGAACACTAGCAAAAATCAATCAAGATTTGCAACCTACAGTCTGTTAACCATGTTGTCACCTGCAACTGTAGGTGTTGGAAGGCAGAATGATTTATTCATTGATAAATGCTGTCCTCCAAATATGTTCTTCTGTATTTTCTACATCATCCTGATGAAAAACCTGTTCTCCCCGTTTTGATTGTTTGGTGTGTCCAGTCTGGATGGGGGTGGATGTGTTGCTTTGTGTTGTCATCAAGTGCTGCCCACAAGATATTTTTTTCTATTTACTCTCAGCAGTAGACTAGAGCTGATAAACAAGTGATGGGTTGTAACACGGCTGCAGTGGCCTCCTTAAAGATTCCTGAGCACTGGCAAATATTTACACATGCTCTTACATGTGGTCTTTTAATAGTTCACGTTCAGTCTTCCTCCTGGCCCTGGTTTGCTGTCCAACACTTATTTCAGCTGATTGTTTCTGTTATTTAATTCTTGTTCCAGGTACCTGCAGTCACACAGCTTCAGTCGCTGCGGTTTCTCATTTAGTTTTCTAGAGTCACTGAAAAAAAACACTACTCTCATTCCATTATATTGTTCCATTGTTCCCAGTCCATTTCAGGGCACAGAACTGGGAGTGGCTGATATCCCAGTCAGAGGGGCCTCAACAGCTGGGAGAGTTGGGCAGGGAAAAAACATCTGAAGTTCAATAAAGGCAAATGCAGGTCCTGCTCCTGGGCAGGAACAACCCCAGCACCAGCACAGGCTGGGGGGACCTGCAGGAGCAGCTCTGCGGGGAAGGACCTGGGGGTGCTGGGGGACAAGGAGCTGTCCCTGAGGCAGCAGAGTGTCCTGGGGGTGCTGGGGGACAAGGAGCTGTCCCTGAGGCAGCAGAGTGTCCTGGGGCCAAGGAGGCCGAGGGTGCCCTGGGGGCATCGGGCAGAGCCTTGGCAGCAGCTCAGGGAGGGGATGCTGCCCCTGTGCCCAGCCTGGGGCACCTCTGGAGTGCCGTGTCCAGCTCTGCATCCTCAGCCCAGCAGGGCCAGGGAGCTCCTGGAGCGGGGCCGGCGGAGGCTGCGCGGCTGAGGAAGGGCCCGGAGCATCTCCGTGCCCAGGACAGGCTGAGGGAGCTGGGGCTGCTCAGCCTGGAGAGGAGCCCCGGCTGAGAGGGGCCCTCAGGCCTGGCTGTCCCTGGGTGCAGGGAGGGCTCCGGGCAGGGCCCGGGCTCTGCTCCGGGGCCCAGCAATGGCACCAGAGCCACGGGCAGGGCCTGAGCCCAGGGAGCTCCCCCTGCACAGGAGGCAGAGCTGCTGCCCTGGGCAGTGCCCAGCCCTGCACAGATTGTCCAGAGAGGCTGTGCAGGCTCCTCCCTGGGGATATTGCAGAGCCCCATGGACACACTGCTGTGCCCTGGGCTCTGGGATGGCCCTGCTGGAGCAGGGAGGTGGCACCAGAGGAGCCCCTGGGGGCCCCTCCGGCCTCACCCAGCCTGGGGGTCTGGGGTTCAAGGAGGAAGCTCAAGGTATGGAGACAAGGATTTCAACACAGGGAGCAAAATTACCTCAAAAATTAATCTGGGATATCTGTGGATTGTTAAAACACAACTTTTAAAATATCTTTTCCCCATGGTTAGTATATGGTTAATCCAGAGGGCTTTAAAATGAAAGACATTCAAACTAGCCTTCCAAAAGGCTTCTCCAAACTTCCAGAAACTTTTGTTCAAAATTGTCTTCCAGATTTTTTATTTAGTCTTTTACCTACCTGTTAGTGACTGTCGGGGCTCTGCAAATCACAAATCTAAAGATGGCTCATTCTGTCTTTAATTCTATCAACATTTTTGTGTTGATCATTAATACAACTAATTTGCTACACAAGAATGAAGATTTATTGTACTTTGTCTCTGTAATTTAGGAATAAATCAATTCAAAATGCTGCTCTCCATATCCTGTTAGCAATGAAAATAAAGTTCAAACGTTGAATTACCATAGCCTTGCTAAGTTTGCATTTGGACTCCAAGGAGACAAAATAGAAGAAAAGGCTGATGAAGTATCAGCTGATCTTCTCTTAGGAGAAGGTGAGAAAAATCAATGTAAGGAAGACATAGAAAGGAAATGGAAAGTGTTGAAAGATAAATGAAGGTCTTTCATCTAGCAGTGAATATACTATGACAAAAAAAATGATTCAATGGAGATGAAAAATAAAGTGTTGGAAAGAGACATCTATAAGGTGTAAAATATCTGGACCAAAGGTGAAGCAGGAAGATTAAAGAGTAAAGTCAGGCAAGTGTAAAAACACCTGATAAAAAAATATAAAGGTGGACAATAAAAAGAAGAGTGCCGGAGGTTAGGATAAATAAAATAAGTTGAATTGCCAAAAAGAACAAGATGATGTTGAAGGAGACTGTGAGACACTGTAAAAATCATCCAGAAGTGCCTTTCATAAAAAACATGTAGAGTGAAAATAATACATAAACCCAAAATAGACAGTTTAAAATTCGAGCCCAAGTTTAGAACTGAAGACTGTGCAAACACAAAAATTCCCATTTTGCTTTGTGAGTGTCTGAGTTCTTCCAGCTGCTCAGGGAGCTGGTATGAGATGTCTTCAAATAAACTTTGACAATTCTTTACTTCAGCCATCCAGCAGGATGACATTCCCAAGCAGGATTGGAGCACAGCAGCAATGATGGAGGGGATGCCATTGAGAAGTCGTTTCCTTTGCCTCGTCATCTACGAGTGATTAGAATCAGCTGTAAGGCAACATAATTGCTAGATCAATCACGATTTAATCAGGGCCTTGTTTTGGGGACAATTTGCAGTGGTTAGAGGGGGTTTTCACCTTTCATCTGACTGGGTTTTAAAGTTCAGCTGGTTTGTTTTGCTCTGAAATGGATTAGAGGTGCTTGTACCTGCAGTCACTGGGTGGAAGCCATGGGACTGGGTAAGTCTTTGCAAGCACATTTCTCATAATTAAGACATTAAAATACATGAGGATAGATAAATAGGTAACTAAATCAAAATTTGCATAGGTCAGCTGCATACAGGAAGTATTTGAAGTGTTTTCCCTTTTTTTCTCACCATTTTGAAAATTCCACTCTTTTAGTAACATGTTTAAAAGTATTTGTAAAATTAATCAACAGAGTGTTGTTGTTCATGTTTCTTTTTATCAGTTTCAATAATCCAGGGCAAAACATAGTGGCAGATCATGTTATAAATAGCCAGCATGGTTTATTGTTTCCCCAGAGGGACATGGTTATATCCCAAAGGTCCAGTGCACTCAGTAAGATTAGAGGGGGGATAAAAGAGAGAACAGAAGTTTCAGTATAATATATGTAGAGGGGGAGAGAGAAATGTAACAGCTTATAGTATACGGTGTTATTTATGCTGTATTTGTTGTTGAAATGCATCATTTACCACATTTTCCGCACAAAATCCAGGTTGGCAGAATTCTTCCACCTTTTTATGCAGTGACCAGTGTGAATTGTTTAGAATAAAAAATGAAGAAAGGCTATGAGGGATGATAATAATTGATAATATTTTGCAATAATGAGATAATACAATTGTGATTTTTAGAGGCTGCACAGAAAGCATGTCGAAAATTTGGGGAGGGGGAGAAAGTTTAGCAACAGATGAATACTGCATTGTTTTTATTACCAAAGATAAAAGGGGTTGTTAATTAAAACTTTACATAAAGTATTAAACCACTTTTAATGGCTTAAATAGAATAATACCAGGAAGAGCTGGTACAATGACACAGATCCCCCATTTATGACTGTGAATAAAAATATTGTATTAATGTAGTTTTTAGGATAGGTGGGGGGTTGTTGGTTTGTTTTAAACAAAGAAGTTTAAATCAGATTTGCCACTTTAAACTGTTTGACCTTCTGTAAGAGAGACTAACTTAAGGGCAGCTTTCATTTAAATGCAGGGTTTGAAGGAAGGTTTTGAGTGCCATTTGCTCTGATTGCTCCTGTTATTTCTTATTAATGAAATTTCACCAGCTGGCACTGAATACAACTTCCCCATGGATTGAGCAGGTTCACCCAAGCTCATTTCCTGCCTCTGAAACATTTCGGGCTACTGCCCTGTTTAGATTCCCCTAAATTTTGTAGCTCAGAAGAATACAATTCTAGCGAGAGAAATTGGTTGATGTCTGTAAGGTAAACAGAAGCACATCTGCCCAGAAACTCATCCAAAACTTCTCTCACCTATTCCATCCACGAACACAAATTTGAAATCCCACTAGCTGTCCCAGCGGGATGCCCGGGAGCTGAATGTACAGCTCTATGAAATAGCCACTTGGTCCCGTGTTCTTCTTTTCACCTTTCCTTTCTTATTTTCTGCTTCTTAAATCACACTGTCACAGACCAGTCCTCGGGCTTTTCCTGTGAGTTTTCCATTACATTTCAGAAGCCAAGTTAGTTGCTAGAAATCATGGGTGGAAAATGTGAGAAGATGGATGCAGGCCTGTGTTACTGTGCATGGGATTTGCTGTGTCACTCAGCAGACACTGGGTACAGTACATTTTATTTACTCTTCCCTAGGATGTAACAACTGCATCGTTCTATCTGCATTCATCTTCACTAAATTTACAGGTGGTGGGAAAGATTCTTACCCAGAACTGGGCTCACTCCTTACAATAATATGGATTAACCATGAAATTTGTCTCCAGAGGTGTCCAAGGGAGGACTGGGTGTGGCACTCAGTGCTCTGGGCTGGGTGACAAGGTGGGGTCGGGCACAGGTCGGACTCGATGGGCTTGGAGGGCTTTTCCAACCTTATGATTCTGTGATCACCAGATCCAGGGATTTGGGTTGTGCCCATGTCTCTTCTCTTTTTCTTTATGATACCAAAGATAAGACAAAGAATCTTAGTGAGCTAAATCACCAAAATCAGATTTAATGGTAAATTCTCTTGAGTTAAAAATGTGTACTGGAGTGTAGAATAATTAACTTATTTAATTCTCTCTGCTTCTCTCTGATGATGGATGAAGATTTCTCTGACAAGGGACTTCTGAGCTAGGTAGGTTGCTTGAAATTTACAGCAGCTCTATCAACAGCTGTGACTCTTGATGCTGTTACCATAAACAAAGCAACTTGTCCTACTCTTCTCCAAATTAGAGCTGCTGTAACTGAGAACAAACATCTGGAAGTGTTTTGAAACAATGAGGACAGACATTGCTTATTCATGTTCCTCAAGGCCACATTTTTAGGTTTTTCTTCTCTTCTTTGGTAGAAAAGAATTGATCTTTGGATTTGGGAGGTAGACCTTCCACAAACTCCAGTTGGAAAGATCAAAGAATTCATGGATGAAGGAAAATGCCCTCTGTTTTCTATCAGCCTGCCCTAACTGAAATAGGCCTGTTGGCAGTTTCAGTTAAACTGCATCTGTTCAGTGAAAGAGGAGTTCAACCATCTCACTCAGTCATGTTTCATTAACACAGAAGTCCAAACTTTGTTTACATAGAAATTGTAGTATTGGATTGAGTGTTAGAATTTTTATGTAACTTGCAGAACAACTGACTTGAGTTAAATTCAAGCTCAGTGGAAAAAACAAGTATGACTTTATGCTGTAGTTAAGGTCATGATAAAAGCCAGACACATTGTTCTGGTATGCACTGCAAGCCTGCTTTGCTTTGAAATCAAATTAATTGTCCCGAGTTATCCCTGTTATGTGATCGCTTGATAAGTCAGTTTGTTTTGATTACCACTCTGAAGGTAATTAAAAGATAATCAGTGTGTCACAAGCACAAGAACCCAATCCAGCAAAGTAAGAAGCACAAGAACACACTGAATGACAGCATTACACTTTTATATCAGCAACTTTCAGAGTCCTGCCCTCACGCCAAAATTATTTTTAAACTCTTAAGTTCTTTTGGGCTCCTTTTAATGCAACAGAATTGGGTGTCTGGGGTAGAAAACCAGAGCGTTTCCAGTGCTCTGCAGCTCTGAGCTTCTCTGCTCAGGTGAGACCCCACCTGCAGAGCTGCCCCAGCGCTGGGGCCCAGCACAGGAAGGAGCTGGAGCTGCTGCAGAGAGCCCAGAGGAGGCAGCAGCAGGAGCAGAGGGATGGAGCAGCTCTGCTGGCAGGAAAGGCTGCGAGAGCTGCGATTGCTCAGCCTGGAGAGGAGAAGCTTTGGGGTGACCTCAGTGTGGCCTTGCAGGGCCTGAAGGAGCTGCAGGAAAGATGGAGAGAGACAATTGACAAGGGCTGGAGGGACAGGACCCAGGGAATGGCTTCCCAGTGCCAGAGGGCAGGGCTGGATGGGATATTGGGAAGGAATTGTTCCCTGGCAGGGTGGGCAGGCCCTGGCACAGGGTGCCCAGAGCAGCTGTGGCTGCCCCTGGATCCCTGGCAGTGCCCAAGGCCAGGTTGGCCACTGGGGCTTGGAGCAGCCTGGGACAGTGGAAGGTGTCCCTGCCCATGGCAGGGGTGGAACTGGATGGGCTTGAAGGTCCCTTTCAACCCAAACCATTGTCCATTTCTCTTATTTAGGTGCCACAGTGCAGCTGAAATATTTTGAAGCTAAAGAATCAGCTGTGGCATATCGCCTACAATGGAAAGTGCTAATGAAGTTCAAAGGACAAGACAAAGAAAAGAGCCAAATAATTCTCTGTCTTTTCCATCCCACAGGTGGGCGGAGGTCGAATTTTCCTTCTTGGGAAGTACTGCAGAACTCCATGGTGTGCAGCAGATAACTGAATCCAGCGGGTCCCTGCAGCTGACAGCAGTGAGGCAGCTGAAAAGAGACAGCTAAAGCTCTCTGCATCCACACAGGCTCATCTTCATGGTGGCATTCTGCCCAATTCCCCTATTACAAATTATTTAATCCACTCTGCAGCCTTTCACTGTAATTCAGGCTATAAAATCTTTTGGGAATGTGCAGTTGTTTGAGATATCCACCAAAACTCCTTTACAGGTGACTGAAATATAAACACCAATAGGCCCAGATTGTTTCTTTCAGATCACCATTGTAAGCTTGGCCTGTGAAAACAGTGGAATTACTTTATAAAATACAACTCTGTAAAGAAGTAATAGCCATATACTGAAGGGAATTATCCTAAATGGACTGGGAAACTGTAGGTGAATATCTTTTTCCTTTTATATGACTGGTGTCTCTGAGAGAGTTAAAGAGCTAAAGATTCATCACGGAGCTTTGGGTAAACAGGGAAATAGGAATGTTGCTGGTATTAGAAATTACTCGGCCTCTATGATCATTCATTCAACATTGTTAAACACGGAAATTTTTAGGGATAAATAGTAAATCTTTCAAAAAGAGCTCTTTAAATATATCTGAAGTTGGGAGGCAGCAAAGCATCACAAGGTGCCTGAATTTCCCTGTTGAAATGATTTTATGGAATTTATTCCTGTTGTAATGTTGATAGTGCAGCATCCTGGCTATCTCTGTGTGCTTGCAAATATGCAGGGGATCACAAAGCTTATTGTGTTTGTTCACTGGAAAACTATGACATGCTTTAACTTAACTCTCAATAGTTAAGAGTTAATGAAGGAACTACATCCCTTTTTTCCTCCTGGACCACTGTTTGTGTTACTGATGTCCCCTGCTATGTGTATTCTTTCTGTTCCTGTACCTCATTAAACAGAGAGAGAGAAAATCCCATGGGATTTTAAAACATATTTGAAATACTTTAAAAACTTCTGGCTGTCCGTGTAGCTCTCTTATGCCAGTTCATGGTCAATGCAAAATGAACTCCCAAAACCCAAACTCTCCCAAAAAGTGAGATAACTCATTACTCACCACCTCAGTAGAATATTCCAAATCTTTGATAATAATTTTTTACCTTGGCCAATGGCCGAGTAACTCACTGAGACATTTTAGAGAAATTACAAACTGTTTTCCAATGAGCTCTGGGCATTTAGACCCCACAATGTCCACAAGAGTACCAGGACCGAGTGTTAGTGATGTTTCTGTTCCACGGGAGAGGAATGCTGGTACAGGGATAATGCTCTCCCTGGAAATATTTAATCCAGAACAAGGCTGTTCCTGTCTGGTTTACTCCCAAACAGATCTTTCAGCACAGAGCGTCATCCTAGTGCAGCTTTCCTAAAATGGATTAAAATACCCATCAGAAATGCTCCTGCCGGGTTCAAGGTACTCCTTGTTCTTGCTCCACTGACCAATCCCATTAAACAAAAGATAAAATCTTTGCCCCTGGATCTGACATTCCCTGTTTGTGATTGTGGAACTGCAGGTCCCTGGGTGGGAGTCAAGAGGCAGGGCTGTGTTATGCCATGGAGTGTTACCCGTGCTCCAGCTGGGATCACCAGCCAGGCTGGGGCAGCTCGGGGAGCCACAAAAGTCACAAGAAACTCTTTCATTTCCTTGGAAATATCACAGCCTGGCAGAGCTGCTTTGATAATTAGTGGTCCATAACTTTGTTGTTCTGGCAGGTTCACAAGGTGCCAGCACTGGAGGTCTCACTCTAGGAAAGACCTTCACTGGAGAAATTGAATTTGAAAACAGGCTATTATGGCTAAATAATGGGTAAATATTTGCTCTTACTTTCTCAAATGTATTAATGTGTAATCTGGGCTTAATTCATTCATGTAGGAAAATTGATAAATGGCTTTTTAGCTCCCTTTGCATACCTGTGACTTTGAGAGTAAAATTTTGTCCTTTATGAACTCTAGATACAGATTAATGTAATAATTTTTCATGTGATTTCAATGGAACTAAGATTTATACCCCAGTAACTTTGCACCATTGCAGTATTTAATTAAACAGAGCTGTTGTGGAGGTACATGCATTGTCTATAAAAGATGAACACAAACTAATTCCAGAGCTATGGCTTAATGGATGCATTTTCATGTAGGAGGAATACATAAAAGGAATACATAAAATCTTTGCCCAAAATGCATTATATACTTATCGAGTCTTAGAAGTTGCTTGACCCAGTCTCCCGTGGCTAAAGGGATTAAATTTTTGTGGATTCTTTTGTATTTGCATGGTAGCATGAAGGAGAACTCTTTCCAAGGGATGCAGTCACCCAGAGTTTCCTGGCTCTGAACCTAACTTCGAACCCAGCCCACAGCACAGAGTGCTCCAAGACAGACTCTTTTATAAACAGTATTTGCATGAGGAGCAGTAGTGTGGAACCCCATGTACCTGGGCAGTGCTGAACGCAGGGAAAGGGGCTACAGCTCTCTGAGTCTCCCCAGAAAATGAGCAAACTCCTGTTTGTATCTTCTGCCTCAAATGCAGCGTGGGCAGCAGGGGAGCGAGGGGATCCCATCCTTCTGCTCTGCTCTGGTGAGACCTGGATTGCTGCATTCAGTTCCGGTGCCCCCGGCACAGGAAGGACACAGAACTGTCAGAGCCAGCCCAGAGGAGGCCACGGAGGTGCTGGGGGGACTGGAGCCCCTCCCCTGTGGAGCCAGGCTGGGAGAGCTGGGGCTGCTCAGCCTGGAGAGGAGAAGGTTGTGTGGAGAGCTCACAGCACCTTCCAGGGGCTGCAGGGAAACCAGAGAGGGACAATTCCTCAGGGACTGCAGGGACAGGACACAGGGAATGGCTTCCCAGTGCCAGAGGGCAGGGACAGAATAAAGATTAGGTAGAAATTCTTCCCTGTGAGGATGGGCAGGCCCTGGCACAGGGTGCCCAGAGCAGCTGTGGCTGCCCCTGGATCCCTGGCAGTGTCCAAGGCCAGGTTGGCCATTGGGGCTTGGAGCAGCCTGGGACAGTGGGAGGTGTCCCTGCCCATGGCAGGGGTGGCACTGGATGGGCTTTTATGGTCCCTTTCCCCCTAAACCATTCTGTGATTCTCTGTGTGAGTACTTTTCTGGGATTAGAAAACACTGTGAGAACACTGGGAGTGTCCTCTCTTCCTCTCTGTCTTACTCTCCCCTTTTTTCTGCATTTTTTGGCCTTCTCAACTAGAAGTAATAGATTTGTTTTTAGGTTCTGGGGTGTTTGTAGATTTTGAAAGGTGAACAAAAAGCTGTGACTGTCTTGAGGATATTTGCATTTGCAATTTTGCAGAATTCTCTTCATAGCTGAGTACCAGGCTTAATGATTCTGTGCAGTCTCATCACCCCTTAGACTCATTTACTACAGGCCTTTATTTTCTTTCCTCCTTTTTTCCCCACCTAAGGCTGCAAAGCTTGGGTTTGTTTTTCATTTGTTTGTTTGTTTGCTTGCTTGCTTGCTTGTTTAGAATGTAAGAACATTTCTAGAATGTCTTTTTGTCCCTTTCTGGAGCAGCTGGCCTGCAGCCAGGTGCCATTTTCTTCCTCATGCCTGTTAACCTCAGTAACCAGCTAAGGTTTCTGAGAACAGATAGTCTGCTTTTTGTCAGTCCTGTTCTGTGTGCAGCTTGCAGTAAAGAAAAAGAAAATTTCCAAGGAAATATAAACTGAAGGGACATTACAACCACATATCCATTAATTACTAATATCCATTAATTATTAATATCCTTATCAATGCATTGCAAGATGGGAGGACAGTGACTGGTGCATTACTGGCAGCAGTGCAAAGCTTGATCATTGTCAATGCAACAGTACCAAAAGAAGCATCCTAATTTTGACACAAAACTTGGTCCTGTAGAATTCCCCAAGTTCTAATTGGGGAATTGAATTTAAATCCTTTATATGGTCACAGGGACAAACTCTCCTTGCAGCTTGGAAGAGACAAAAGGCTAACGATGCAGTAAACAACCTTGATTCTCTCTCTCTGTACAACTTTTTAATGACTGTCATTGCTTTAGCTCCAAGAGGTTGGTGATCTAATTAGGGCAAATTGAATAAGACTGCTTTTATGCTAAAGCGTGAGAAAGTTAATTGAAATCAATCCATGTTCAGTGAAAATGCTGGAGACATCACTGATAATTTAAAGCAATTAAAAGATGTTGTCCTGAAGCAAGGCAGAAACATTAAGCCTAAGAGTCTGTTAAAGAAAACTACCTAAAATATTTAAATGATATTATTCAGCTAAAAGGGACTAGGGATAGCTGAAGCAATTAGAAACCCTGAAGCATAAACTCAGTCATGTGTAATCTTCTTTGAGCTATTTCAAGCCATTTGTTTCTTGTAAAGTCGTGGATATTTTTTTAAATCCTATTTGTGACATTTTGTGAACAATGGTGTGCAACACTTGCAAGCCTCCAGTTCTCACTGATGGGCCATTGTGCTTTAAGAAAATTTAAATTGAAATGCATTTTCCAGATTCATTTTAAGTTTTTTGTTCATAGAATGCAAAACATTGATTTGGTAGATCTGAAGGTTAAAATCCAGGCCCTTGTTTTCTTAAAAAATTCCTAAAGATGGCAGGGTAAACGTGATGGGTTTTCTTTCTGAAATCCCCAAATCCATAATAAAATCATTAAGGTTGGAAAAGACCTCTAAGATTGTCAAATCCAACCTGTGGAATTTGCAGAGGAGATGAGAATTCAGAGCTGCACAGTCCTCATTTAGCAGTTCCTTCTCGGATGAGTAAAAGACATAAGATAAAGAACAGAATAATAAGAAAATAAGGTTATTTGAAATAATATCTGCAAAGTTTATGTTGTCGTTGCCTGCATTTAGGCTCTGGAACAGACATGATGGACCTGACTCTGTTACCTCCCACCTCTGGCAAGGCTCATGCAGTTCGCTGAGGAGGTTTAACTGCAACAACACATGCTGGGCACGGTGTACAAATACAGAACTGTATGAAAGATCAATTCCATAAAATACACCAAAGGCACAGGCTGAAGACAGCTAGAATTAATCTGCCAAACACTAGTAATTATCTTTTATGGTCTGTCACAGCTTGTACTTGCGGATTTGTAGAAATCTTGGTCTTGGCAGTTTCCTGCTTGGCCAGAGTTAAACACAAGGACATTCAAAAGGACTGATTGGGAGTCAATAGCACAATGGACGTGTCTTGCCAAGGGTTCTCCAAACAAGTATTTGAGATCATTTTACTGGTGGTGTACGGGTATAGGTGCTAAAAAACTAGAAGCAGAGAAATTCTTCAGCCTTTTCTCAATATTCTGTGAGCAGACTGTCTTTCCTATGTAAACTATTTTAAACAAGGTCACAGTTCCATAAACTTCTTGCACCCGCAGGCTGTTTTGCAAGATTGTTATGGCTTTGACTTTGAAAATATTTTGGAATAGGTATCTTAGGACTTGGCCAATCCTCTCAAGGAGTGGATGGCCGAGGAACCAATTACCTATTGCCACTCAACACACTTTTGCCATCTATCCTATAAAAGTAGTTAGAAAATTATTAAAGCTTCAGCTTCCACTTGTTCACAAGCCTGGACTCTGTCATTTTCTTTATGCGTCTCGGACGTAACGGCAACATACGTGTTCCAGTCCCAAAGCCTGATAAGCCTCGTTCCACTCCAGCCCTGGGTCCTGAGGGGGTTTGTAACACATCCAACAATCCTGACCATCAGCACATTGCAGTCTCCCTCCTGTGAGGGCCGTGGTGCACACCAGGCTTTCATCCACACCCCAAAATTTTGTGGATATTGGGGATGGCCAACACCTGGTGCAGGCCAGGGTGGGTGCTGAACAACCTTACTCCTCCCCACCACACACCTGTGGGGGATGGAGGAAGAGGTGAAGTTTAAATCCCACAGATAAGGAAGGGAACACAACATTTGGAAGACTTTGCAGCCTTGGAGTAGATACTAGTTAATTTGTATTAATTGTATTATTAACTGTGTTTGTTCCTTGTTTTTATGTGTATGAGTGCCCTCCTGCAATAGCAAAAGCTTCCGCTTTTGGAGTGAATGCTACTCATGTTAATAGTAGTGATATTTGTCTTTTCTCCACCAACGTCTAGTCCTGTGCCAGGTAAGAATCTTGGGTTGACACCTCATTTTTTGTTTCTTTTCCCCCTTTTAAAACTTTTTTTTTAGGAGAAATTATACCCATGTTCTTACAACAGCAGGGGAAAGAAAGCATTAGACACATCAAGACTCGAAAACCAGAGCACAATTTATTACTTTTGAACCAATTTAATGATTTTTCTTGTGGTTTTTTGCTTCTTGAATTGTAAATGCTTTTGACTGTGCAACACTGAAAGATATTTTTCATCCCTTTGTTCATCTGCATTCAACTGGAGGTGGAAGGAATAATGTCCTTAATCAAAAATTGGAAGCAAGATATTTTAATATCGTTTGTTGATCTTCAATATTCTGTATCACTGCAGAAAACACTCACGGCCTTCTTGTCACTCTCTATTGATCTTAAATGCTGAAGTTTCTGTGTTTTCAGACAAAGAAACCCCACATTATTCTCCTTTATATTATGAATATTGTGTGATCTCAAAGGATATGTCTGCTGTTGGTCTGTACTGTGGTGCCTACTGGTTCTAACAGGGATTAACATTTTATATGCAAAAAGTGATGATCAGAGACAAAATATTCACTGGACAGGGTAGAGAGAACATAGAAGTAAATAAATATTTTATGCCAAGAAATGTATTGATTTGTTTGGGCCTTGAAGGAATTATGGATAATGTCAGGAAATGAGGCTGGGAAGCACCTGGTATTTGGTACCTTAGTAACAAAATCTTTCTTCCTTTCCAAATATTTCTGTTATGAAGAATTTATTTCTGTTAGGAAGGTGAAGAACCAGCTCTGCCCACAAAAAATCCTCAGGACTTCTGTGCACGTAGCAGCTAGAGATCTTTAATATTCCTGCATTTTTAAATGTGCACCTTCTAGTAGCTCCAGAAATAAATAAACATTTTTTCCCCCCCTCTTTTTAGACCTAAACTGCACATGGAAACTTAATTTAAACTAGCATTTTACAGGAGGCTTAGCTCAACTCTCTGGATGAAATGTCCCTTCTGAATTTTGAAGAGCAGTCTGAGTAAAGTCTCAGTTTGGCTGAGCTGGTTTTCCCCCGTCACTTCCTCTTAGCTCTGGCGATCACCTCTAACAAGTTTAGCTTTTATGCACTTTCATGTTGCATTACACACCCACAGTGAAATGCCATGCCTTATTTCCTCTGCAAGATGTTTAATCAAAAATGACCCACAATTTCAGGCATGAATGCCCAACATCTCATTATTAACCGCTACCCGGGACTCTTTCGAGTGCTCTAACCTCAGCTGGGATGTGGTGACAGGATTCGGGAGACCACTGGTGTTTTACAGTTTAGGTCATCTTTTAACTCTCCTTGTTATTTGGTAGGAAAAAAGGGGAAAGTATCCTGGTAGATTTTTGTATCAGCAGCGAAACCGTTGATCTGTGTGACCTTGGTCTAATTTGAGATCTCAAGAAATCAAGTAAGAGCCAGCCCAAAGAATGGGCTCTTGAGTTAATTTGCTTTCCCTGCTCCTTGACTTCTCAAGGGTTTTGCTACAAGGACACTTTCCAGTGAGTTCATGAATTTTTCAGACACCTTTCATCACTGACCTTTCACTTCAATTTGAAGAGAATGGCAAGGTCTGTGCAGAATGACATTGTTACCATTGCCTTTTAATTTGTCTCGTGTCACCCAAACACAACCACCCAGCCTTTGTAATCAGGTTGATCTAGCAAGCCTCACTGGTCTGGGCAGAACAATTCTCCCCATCTTAATCTTTACAAATGTGGTGTTACTTGGTGAAATAAAGCTTGAGTCAGGAAAAACAATTACTAGAGTTGAAAGTTATTTTTTCCCATAGCCCAATTGTCTCAAAGTCACCCAGGGATTTTTTGTTTTCCCTTTTTGAAAGAATAAGATTTTAGTTCTGTTCATTTTTTTAGAACAACGCAAGTTATAACTGGGTATTACCTGGATACCAATGATATGCAGCTGTAACACTGGGATTTTAGTGTGCCTGTGGCTTGGGCCCCAAACCAGGAGTCTTGCAGGGACAACCTGTGGGTGTCTGGGAATGAAAGGACTTGGACTGTTAAAGTAATTTCTGGCTCAGAACAGTGGTAGCCTTCCTGAGGGTTCTTCCAAGCATAGCTGGGCATGAAGGCCTATCCCTGGAAGAGTCCAAGGCCAGGCTGGACAGGGCTTAGAGCAACCTGGGATAGTGGAAGACATCCGTGCCCATGGCAGGGGGTGGGACAGGAGAATATTTAAGGATCTTTCCAACCCCAAACATTTCATGATTCTTTGAGTGCACCTTGTTCAGGTGCTTTGTTCCTAATAAAACCAGAGATAATCCTTCCACATAGCGCAGGCTGAATGAATAAAACGGTGGGAATGAGGAATATTGCCCAGATAAAATATAAGACAAGAAATGTGTGGCCATTCCTGCAAGCTGCAATGTTTCTACCACATCAGTTTAGTCCTGGGCCTTTGTAAGACTGGTGCTAATTAAGCCAGGCTCCAGTTTACGTCAGCCTGCTACAGAAATAATCATGTCCAGTTAAAGGTCACATTAAACGATTTGGGTCTCAGCTCCATAATGGCTAATTCCAACACTGTTTCAAGACAGCGATACTGTTTAAAATTTGTAATGCACTTTTATTCTGGCAAGGAAGCTTTTGTGTCTGTATGGTGAACAGTTTGCTTTTATGAAGATAATTATTATTTTTCTACAGATCCCCTCTTTTCCTGCATTTACATTTGCAGAGAAAGTGCAGTGAGCTGTTGTAAACTCTGAGTCACCATTTACAGGTTGCGAAGTGGGGTGGTTTGGTGATACCCACACAGAAACATGTAATGAATAGATTAAATTAAAAAGGAAAGGGGAAAGGCAGAAGGAACCGGATTTGGCTGTTGGCTATGATGCCTTTGCAGTGTTTTGTCGCTACATGTAATGTGTCCATATTACTTTGACATGCAAATTAAAGCTGCTGAATCCCAGCTAAAGTTCATTAGATATTTTTATCAGTTCTGGGTTTTCAGATTTGCCCCATTATGCTTAAAGAACTACCAGAAAAACCCCACTGCTAACATCAGAATCTCCTTTTTGGTTACCTTTTTGTTCCTTTAGCAATATTTTATGTGCATTCCGAACATTTTGAAATTCTTACTGTGTTTTAAATGGTGCAGAGCTTCTCTTTCACTCATTGTCAATCAAGCATATCTCACATAATTATTTTACCCTAAACTAGGATATTTTTTGAATGTTCTGGGCCATACTGTTAAAATAATAGTGAAGTAAGAGTTGCTGCACACAACCCTTGGGATTAAAACCAACTCTCCAGCAATCAGCACAAATCCTGAGAGAACAACCTTCCCACCTGGCGATCCAGCTATGGCCTGTCCTGTGGGCTTGCCTCAGGGAATTCTGAGGTCAGCTTTCCCTTAGGAGCACTTGTAGGAAATGACATGTCTATATTCAAGCTGAGGAAAATATTAAACAGAATGTTCTTATCCATCGTGATCTCATGCCCTCAACTTTGGGAAGCCAAATCCCCAATTCTGTTACACCACAGACCGAATTATTTTTTTTCTCCTGTTGAAAAGCAAATCAATTTTCTCCCTTTGTAAATGCAGTAATTTGAGATTTTCTGTGCGTTTCAAACACTGATAAATAGACAAAAATGTACCTTGTAAGTATTTCCAGATTGGGCAAGGGTTTGAGTTTTGAGTCCAGGTTTGATGCTAAATTTGCACTTTGCTGATTGATGGGAGCCCTGGGAAGTGGGGGTAATGGGAGCTGCTCTTCAGTCTGCAGGCAGAGAATCAGAGCTGCTACCGTTCACTTTCCGTGCATGTTGTTTGTTTTTTTTTTTTTAATCTATAACAAGATAACAATATTTTTCTTCCAAAGTGCAGAATATGAGGAGAGGAAAAAAAAAAAATTCTATGTATGTATATTTTTTGATTCCTAAAGTAGAATTATGAAAATTTGAAAGTTCCTCAGAGACTTAAGCTGAATGGTTCATTATTTTATAAATTACCAATAAGTAGAAAAAGCATCTTTGCTGACTACCTGATATTTTCTCAATGGCATTTTGTTTTGCTGTAAATACTGCTTCTGGTTTGCATTATACTGTTTGCCCACCTAGTGAATTTTCAGGGAATTTCTATCTTTCAGCACCTAATTTTTGCCCATTAGGTTCAAACAAGATAAAACCATCCTCCGTGTAAGTCCTCTGGGGACAAGCTGCATGTAAGTGGTAATGGCAATTATGGTAAATGCTGAACCCAGCATCTCTAAGTGCTTGCTGCAAAAATGATCTATAAAATATTGCATGTCAATGTTAATCACATGGTCTGTGTTGTTTACCTGGAGCTCTTTCCATGAAAACAGCCACACAGAACCAAAAGAAATAGTAACCAGTCTTTGCACTTTAAATGGTTTTTTGCTTCTGTTATATCAAGGACTGCATTGATATAACAACATCTAAAGAAAACAAGATGCTGCTTGGTTATAGGAGACCACCTACGGGAGAAAAATAATTTGAATCAGTTTTAGGCTGATTTTAAGATTTAGTGTTTTTTCAGCCAGCACAAATTCCAGTTGTGCTGGTTTGCACACCAGGCTGTGCAAGAGCATTCTGAAGAATAATTAATTGATGATGCGTGTGTGACATATCACTGCACAGTCATTCAGTGCCTCCAGACCGACACAATAATGCCCATTCCATAGATACAATCAGCCTGCTCTGTTCTCCTGGGATCATTGTTCTGGTGACACCGAGATTCGATTTGTTTCTCTTAGGGAGTGGCCCCTTTCCAGCTGATGGTTACGTGTTGCTACTAGTTTAGCAATGGAGTATAAACTGTATTTTATTTAGAGGAGTCTTTCCACAGTGTCTCGGTGATCAAGCAGAGATGAAAATGAAGCAGGCTCTGATTTATCCTGCAACTTATTAATGAACAAAATAATTGCTTGTGTGTTCTTGTGGAGTCTTTAACTTACACATTCAAAAGTGCTCCTCGCTGACCAAGCTGCCAAAGCCTGAAAGGCAGGCAGCTCCTTTAATATGAAAAGTTCAAGCAGCTTATTGTTGCTTTCTAAAGGAGAAAAATCTTAACTCCCCCTTCTCTAGATTAGCTAAAGGCCTTTTGCCATCAGTTTGTATTGCTTTAGAGCTCTTTCCTAACAAGCCTTTGTCCTTGCAGTGTGTAGCTCCCAGCTGTCAGAAACCATTTCTGCAGCTTGTGAATTTAATCAATTCGGTGTGTCTGCTGAAAGTAATAAAACATCATTGAAATTCTGGTTTAAGAAAGTTAATGCACTAACTGCTCCCCGTGTGACTGCAGACAGCTAAACTGTAAGATATGGACTTTCTATTGTAAAGCTCTTAAAAAAAAATTACACTGATATCCTTGGTTGCACTTTAACTTATGGATTAATAGACCTTTAAATTTGAAACCAGCTCATCACATTGCATTAAATGAAACAAGGCTATTTTGGACAGTTTTTAACAAAGGGTCAAGATAATATTAAAGGTATATAAATTCAGAAAATTTCAAAACTTACCTGCATGGGCAGCCCAAGGCCTCCATCTCTAGGATTCTACCACCCTGTTCATCTCTTGGGCAGCAAAGTATCTGTGCAGGTTTTCTGTAGCAGTTCTGGACTAAGTTTTCTGCCTTTTTTGGTCTGTGTGTGCTGTAAACTTGAACCCTGGAGGGTGTCTCAGCTGGTAGATCACTGCACTGTGTTCTTACTGCGTGTTATCTTTGCTTTTCTGCTGTTAGTCTGATTTTTTTTAGTTCCGTGGTACAGCTCACATCATGACATACATGGGCCAATGCAGTGACCTAAAGAGGGGTTACACAATGTGTGAGGTGATAAATAGGAGTGGTTTCACTCAGCAGCATTAATCATGGAACTGTCACACAGGGAAGTCTGATAAACTCTAAGGCAAGAGGAAATTTTTAATTACTATAAGCTCATGCCAAAGTCAGAAGAACATCTCCAGAAGAAAAGGATGGTTAACAAGCACTTGATTCTGAAAACCAGCAGTGAAACAAATGGGTAAATTCTGAGAGAATTTACTCACCAAACAGCAATAACACAACAAGAGAACTGGCAGGACTTGGGGGTGGTAGTTTGCTGGCAATTGGTTGAAAAAACTCAGCACTGCAAGGATTTAGTTAAGGAGATGTGAGAATAAATCACGGAGGCAGTGTCCAGCAAAGTGTATTGACCTTCACACCAGTACACACATTGCAAATTACAACAGCATCAGTGGGAAGGGAAGAAACAGAGGCTAAAATACAGAAGGAATGCAAATGTGGGCACTGGAAAGCCATCCATTACAGCGTGTGAGTGGCAATCAATAACCTCTTAACTAGGCAAGGGAGAGAAAATAACTCCACATGGTGTGTTGTCAGAGGGTGCAGGACCTCCGGCACTTTGAGAAAGTGAGAACAGTTGCAGTGTGGTACAGATTTGCTAATAATGAGGCAGGGCATTTAAAACCTCTGTGGGATGAATTTCTGAGAGAGAACAGAGAATAAGGAGCACTGGAGATGGAACTGAGAGCTCAGATTCCATCTGCCTTCATCTCCGGCTGCCTGGAGTGCCAGGTCAGGATAAGGGGCAGAACACCTCAGTCTCATTTCAAACCTCTGAGACAAACCCCTGAGAGAGAACCCAGCAGGGAAAAGGGAACCATGCAGAGTGAGCCAGGAAGGAGTGCTGGGAAACTGCACTCACCACAGGCAGGTCTCTCACTTGTTGATGGGTTTTAGTTGGTTTTCCCCCCCACTTTTTCAAAGTATGATGGGAAAGAAGTCTGATAAAGTGACTTCGTGTAATAAAACTGCAGCAGACCCTGGCTCTGCTCACCTGGACCAACCCCCTGCCGAGGCAGGGACACCTGAGCAGGTTGTACAGGAACACATCCAGGTGGGGTGGGATATCTTCAGAGAAGGAAACCCTACAGCTTTGTAGGCCTTGTGCTACCTCTGCCTCTGAGACTAAAATGTTTCAAGATATTGAGACTGTCAGTGCTTAGAAAATTAAAGGAATCATGATAGTTGAAAAGAAATCTTTTTAACTTCTCACTAATCTCAGAGTTATGTGCAACTGAGGCTTGTCAGCAGATTTAGTTTTTAAGTCCTGTCATGTTTGTAATCTACCTTGTGTTCCCTTGGCATAACAGGACACTCAAAGCAGCTATAAATATATTTATCTCAAAGACCTTTTGTATATATTTTGTGCAAGAAAGACAGTGCACTGCAGCAGGTTGTAAGGAGCTTTGCAATTCTTGCTTTTTGTTTTCTATGTTCATTGTCTGTCTTTTGTATATTGTGACAGATAAAGCAAAATAGAGGTCCTTCATACAGAATGAAAATATAAAACTACATAAGGACCTCCCTCATCAGAGAATGAGAGAATAAACCATTTTGGGATGTTGTCTAATGCTCAGAGCACAGTCAGACATGAAAGTGAGGAAAACAAAAATGTTCTCAAATAGAATCTTACTCTTTCCTTTCTTTGTGTTCCAAATTTTCCTGACAGAAAACAGCTGAAAGGGGATCAAGGAACTTTGCACTTCCCTCAAGTGTGTCAATCCATGGCTACCCAAGGCTGGGGAGAAGTTTGCAGACTGGACAGATCTTGGCTGTGTTGAAATTCATGCTGAAAATGAAGTGGTGCTCTCAGAAGTTATTGAGGCTACAGTTCTCTGGAGTTCTCAGCTTGAAGCCTTTCACTAAAACATTTAGAAAATAAGATAAACCAGGTAAACAGAAGAAATTGATTTTTTTTGCTGCACACAAATACTGGGTTTAAGGTAAGTCTTTCTATTATAACTTCTGAGTGTTCTGCCTGTAACTCAGCCCATTGCCCTGATCTTTTGTCCTCCTCTGTGATGTACATGATATACAGACACTTCAGACAGGAGGGTTCTGTGCTTGCAGCTCTTTTAGCTCTAAGCTACATTCTATTAGGTTATACATTGCTTTTTATCCAGCTATATATTTGGCGTAGTTACAGATCCATACAGACCTGAAAATGCATGAAATATTTAGGATGCTTTGTCTATCTTTATGTTGTGATCACTCCCAGTGAAACACCCACGTCACCAATAGCTAGGAGACTTCCAGATGAATTCCTGACGAACTTTTCTTGACCTCTTGTGCAGCGTGTCAGCTTTTCCCTGTGGCTGGCATTATGTATGGCTGGGTTAGTACCCACCACACATTGTGATCATCATGGGCTTGTCTTTGCTCTCAGGTAGAATGGCAGCATAATCACAGAATCCCAGAATGGTTTGGGTTGGAAGGAACCTTAAAGATCATTTCGTTTCAACACTTTCCACTAGAGCAGTTTGCTCCAAGACCCATCCAACCTGGCCTTGGACACTTCCAAGGATCCAGGGGCAGCCACAGCTTCTCTGGGCAACCTGGAAGTGCCTCACCACCCTCACAGAGAACACATTTTATCCATGAAATTGTTCTTATTATTCTTTTTTTTTTTTTTTTTTTTGAGTTGGGTTGTTTGTGTGTGTTTGTACCTCTTCCATATAAAGTGCTTAATTAAAGCAGCTTTAATTTTGTTTCTTTCAAAAGGATCTCGGCAGATAAAGTAGTCAGTTCTGAAGACTGAGGAATAAATTAAGAATCCTCCTCAGACAGAAATGTAGCTAATTAAACCAAGCTAAACATAATCAGACTCATATCTGGAATAGGTAAGAGAGATGGTGAAATAAGTGAAGCCACTCAGCTCAGACTGTGATATAGCTGCTGTAAGTTTGAGAATCCTCAAAGTCATGGTATCCAATCCCTGGGAATATCATCCTCTTTGGAGAGGCCTCGATGTAGGAAGCCTAAAAATCAAGTGTCCTGAGCCGGTAATTTTGGAAGACAGTGGCAGTTTTTCTCCATCCCAATCTTGAGGCTCTGCAGAATCTTTCTCTTCTGTCTGATCTATTGTCTTCAGCAGTCATTTCTGCCAAGAGCTTTCTAATGTAGGTAAATGAACAGCTCCAAATGATTTATGGGAAGGTTTCATGGCAAGCGTTGGGAAAGATCCAAACCTCACAAAGGAGCTGAGGACCCAACAATTTTTGTTTCGACTTCTGAATAAATGACCAGATTTTGAGGAGGGCACAGTGCCAGCTTTCCTCTCTGCCAGCTTCCCTTCATTCTTCTCAGACAGAACTACTGGTTCCAGAGAACTTTCATCTGTTTTGGATAGGTTCATAAATGCCATTGTGCATTGTAAATGATCTTATTCTAAGGAAAAGGGAGACAAGGCCACAGTGGAGGTTATGACAGAAGGAAAAAGAAAGCAGAAAATATTCTTGAAGCGATATGACAAGATAATGCCATCTTTAAGCATTGTAAATTTGCACATTTTTCTCTTAATTCTATCCAAGTGCCAGGTCAGTGCTAACATTAATCAAAAATATCCCTCAGAAACTGTTTGCTAAACTTTTCTCTCACCTACTTACAATTCCACAGGGCGAGGAGCTGAATGTAAAGCATTTCCATCTATTAATGGCCATTAAATATCGAGACCGTTGAAAGCAGTAATGAAATGCCCACGATATTAAATGTTCTTGAGGAATCATCAGAGTTGGCTGTTTTATCAGGTTTGAATAGCTAAGCGAGTCATTATCTCCTTCAGCTGCACCTGCTGGAATTGTGCTCACAAGTGGTTTGTGAGAAGCGATGTGGAATTGCAGGGAGAAGCCCCCAGTACTGTGGTTTACTTTTTGTTTAGATTTGATACTAAACCTCCAAGGACAGCAAAATCTTTTTAACTTCCAGTAATGCGTGTTTAGTTTCATTCCAAACACACTTTTCCCTGTGGAAAGTTACTCTAGCAAGGGGGTTTGGTAGGTTCCATTCTGCAGAACAGAACCCCAGGGAAGTTTATCTGCTTGCAGAGATATTCCCTCCTTAAAGAAGAGTTTGAGAAACAAGCTGGCTGCAGAATTAAGGAGCAAAATAATTTTTAGTCATCTATCATGTCTCTGTTCCCTTCCCCTTGTGCTGTGTGCTCAGTCTAAGCTTTGTGTCTAGTTAGGAGCCACATCTTGGTGATGGAGCTGTCAGCCAGGGAAGTTAACTTGCTTTAATTTCGCTTTCAGGATCTGGTAGCGCCGCGGTGCTCTCTCCGGCCAGCAGGCTGTCCTGGCACCGGGCAATGCTCTACCTGCCCCAGGCGGGGGCACGGAGGCCGACCACGGCGCTGGAGGGCAGGGAAACACCAGCGCGGCTTGGCCGTGCCCACCGATGGCAGGGTGGCCAAGGAGGGAGGGAAAAGCGGAGGGACTTCCTCGTGGGGCAGGGAAGGGTTTGTTGGAGAGAAAAGCCGCGAGGAGAGCCGGTAAAATTAGGCGGGCGTGGGGTTTTATAGCCCTACATAATGGGCGTGGAGAACATACAGTAACCAATAAAATACCAGTTATGGGGTGTTACAAAAGGGGGGAGAAGGGGTTAGGGCAAATGGGGGAAGGAGTGGGGGAAGAGGATTAACATGGGCCAATTACCAACCGAGGAACATAGAACTTTCCAGAGAAATACCCAAATATGAACCAGGAGGGGAGGAGGGGCAGCAGCTGATGGTCAGCGTGCTCCACACAGCCTTTGGGTGCTCACTGTGCCTTCATGCCCTTGAGCTGTGGAGGCATCAAGCCACTGGACCTGTTGGTCTGCTTGGTCCAGCTGACCGTGGCTCTGGCCATGGCTTACCACAACATGGTAGCCCCCTCTGAGAGCAAAGGAGGTTTGGAAAGTCCTGGCAATTCTCTTCCTTCAGCACAGCCCAGGTGCAAATAAGAGCAGGTCCAGTAGCACTGTGGTGGAACGGGATATTGGATAATGTATCGTATAGGAAAATCCCTGATCGAGAGACACAAAAGCTTCCTGGAAACTGCATAAACTAAGAAGGTTTCAGGCTGGGAACATTCACCTTTTTCTCACCACACACTGAGGCTGGTGACCTCTGACCTTCAGCTTGGCTGTTGTTGCTGCCTTTCGTAGATTTTAGGAGGGATGGCTGTTTTACATTTAACACTCCCTCTCTGCCTGCCTAACAGTGTAGGACTGGTCAAACCATCCAGGAAGACCAGGCAAGATAAATTAGATGCTTAATTTGCACATCAGGAACTTCAGACAGCCTAATTTTAAGAGGACATTTTGATAAAGTAAAATGGCACCGTGCACGTATTAGTAATTGCCAGTTCCACAAAATTATTAATGATAGATGAGCTCTGGGCTTTGAATCTTTGCTTAAATTAGTGTTTGAAGGCTGTGCTATGAAATACAGACAACAAAACTCATTAGAAAACTTACTTATCGTATAATTGTCAATTATATTTGTAATTTTTATTGTATTTCTCCATCACTCTCCATACTCCCAACTGTCCTATATAAAAACAAACATAAACCAACAACATTCATAGAACAGATTAATCACATGGTGAATACTCTTCCCAAAATATAAGTTGATTTCAGCAAATCTGAAAACAGAACAATGTATTCCTGGACCTGTTATTGCCTCACATTGTTCAGCATCCTTTAAGGGTTCTCACTTTTCCTGACATGGCCTGAACACAGCAGGGTTTAGGTAAGGATTTTTGGGTGACTTTCTGTTCTTGCATCTCATCTCCTTGGTCCTTCCATCCTTTCTAGACACATTCTGTCTTTCCACACCTTCTATCCTTTATTTACCTTGGCAGCAAGCAGAAACCTAATGAGAACATCAAAAATACTGTGTTCTGAAGGTGTTTAATTACCTGCTTGATTTTGGTCTGGTCTATCCCTCTCCCACATACAAATACATGAGGACCAAGGCTGCTTTCTCCAGACCTGCTCCCAGACCCTGCTTCCAAGCTCCTCTCCAAAGTTTTCCAAAAACGGTTGCCAGGGACAGAATTGGGCATGTGAGGTTCTGCATAGGTGAACATAATTCAGAGCTGCTTTATCTCTTCCAATAGCCCTTAGAAAAAGTGTTCTTGTACTTTTTTTTTTTTTTTAACAGACAGATTTTCAGCTATTTTTCCAGATTTTTTTCCAGATTTTTCTCAGTTTGAACTTTCCATCACACATGAAGACAAACCTTCTGTGTAGAGTTCTTATCATTGTGAATTTTAATATCAGTAGAGATGATAGACTGCTAAATTTTGGTCGCTTTGTGCCTCACTTTTGTGCACACCTTTAACATATAAGCCCTATTATGAATACAAAATTATACATGGATATATATTCTTAGTGATATTACCGATTTTAAAATCTTCTCAAAACTGCCTTGAGAACCCTTTAAATCAGCTTCTTGTGTGGCATTTATTGAAATGCTGAAGAAGTAAAGTATTGGCCATCTATAAAATTGTGCACATCCTTTTTTCTCTGTCTCACAAACAGGTTTTGTTGTTTGCATCTCATTTACACATTGCTGAGAACTGTAGCTGGCAAAGGGCAAAGAGGAGCGTTCTCCAGAGCATTTGCATGCTCTGTGTCAGCTTGGATGAATATAGATACATGTGTGAATTTGGAAGGAAAATACAAAGATTGAAAGGAATAATATGAAGGAAAGAACTACCCAATGTTTTAGCTCATTATATAATCTTCATTTCGTAACAAATACTCCTCTGGAATGATTGGATTTTTTTTGTATCAGTAAAATGCTTCTAAATTTGCAGTGGATTTGTGGGGACAGACAAAAGTCTAAATGCATCCCACTGACCTGGGAGTATCCCAACAGGTGGAACATGCCCTGGGACAGGGGATGAACGTGAGGAGCTGAGCTGGAAGGGAAATCCAGCACCTGCACAAACCTCCTGTACTCACCATTAAAACTGTTGTCCTTTGAATCTACTTTTGACCATCTGATTTGGGCTGGAAAAAGTGCTTCTTGTTGGCACAGGTGTCACTCACACACTGCTGGGAAGCTCAGATATCCACAGTTTTGTTGGTTTTGTTTCCTCTCTTCTCTCCACATTGTCCTCTTTTCTCTGCTCAGGTGAGACCCCACCTGCAGAGCTGCCCCAGCGCTGGGGCCCAGCACAGGAAGGAGCTGGAGCTGCTGCAGAGAGCCCAGAGGAGGCAGCAGCAGGAGCAGAGGGATGGAGCAGCTCTGCTGGCAGGAAAGGCTGCGAGAGCTGCGATTGCTCAGCCTGGAGAGGAGAAGCTTTGGGGTGACCTCAGTGTGGCCTTGCAGGGCCTGAAGGAGCTGCAGGAAAGATGGAGAGAGACAATTGACAAGGGCTGGAGGGACAGGACCCAGGGAATGGCTTCCCAGTGCCAGAGGGCAGGGCTGGATGGGATATTGGGCAGGAATTGTTCCCTGGGAGGGTGGGCAGGCCCTGGCACAGGGTGCCCAGAGCAGCTGTGGCTGCCCCTGGATCCCTGGCAGTGTCCAAGGCCAGGCTGGCCACTGGGGCTTGGAGCAGCCTGGGACAGTGGAAGGTGTCCCTGCCCATGGCAGGGGTGGCACTGGATGGGCTTTGAGGTCCCTTCCAACCCAGACCATTCTGGGATTCTATAATTCTGTGATTTTAATTGTCTACCAGTGGCCCTTGTTTAACACTGATACCCAGAGGCCACATGTTTCCTTACTGAACAGAAATAAAATCCAGTTTTACAAGAGACAGTGTCTGTTTGCATCTCCTGTAGATGCAGGGAGGTGCTGTAGACATTTCAGTACCCTGAGGACATCTTTATATAATGATTGCTCTTGGGCTAAAGCAATTTAAAAATCCCACTGCATGCACTTGATGTTTAGTATAACGAATGAGGGCAAATGCAAAAGAATTGCAATAAATAAGCTAAACACTGGGGAATACTGGATCTCATCTACAATTAATAGAAGTGCAGCCATCACAGAAAGAATTCATGTTTATAAAGTACAGCTGTGCTTTGTTCTTTTAACAAATCTTTGGGGCAAGTTTGTCTTGAAAGCTGAAGTTCTAAATTTGCAAATTTCCTGTCTCACTTCAATGTCTTCCATTCTAATTAATAAATTTAACTAAATGCTATTTTTAACTATAAATCTAATAAGAATAATGACAACAGGAGTTTGTCTGAGCATCTCTTTCCAGGATGTTGTAAATGAAGTGTCAAGTGCAGGAATGAAACGTCTTCTTCCCCTTTAGCTGCTGTTGGTGTGGTCAAATCCACAGTTCCTCAGCTTTGGGTTTTTCCTCCTTGCATTCCACGCTTTCTGTTCAGCTCTTCTCACTGCTCCTCAAAAATTTCCCACTCTTTCTGTCTCTCCCTCTGGTAATCTTGGCTTAAGAAGGTGAATCCTTTTACAGCCACATTTTGGTTTTTTCTTTCCCACTCAACACACGTTTGAAGTTTGATTTGCAGCAGCACTGGGCAGCTCAGGGGGCCCGTGGGGATGCAGTGGAGCCCTTGTGTGAGCTGGATGTGTGACCTCGATTATCTCAGCGCTGTTTAGGCCCCTAATTCATTGCAGAGCTGCAGTGGATCTGACAGGTGTCTGTCTGTCCCACGCCTCTGTAGCCCCAGCCCTCCATCCATCACCTTTGGCTTCATCCCAGCGGGGCACAGCCTGCTCGTGTGCTGAAGAGATCTTCCTCCTAGGAGAGGATAATAAATGTTCAGCTGTGGAGTCAGGGTGAGAAATCTCCTTTAGGAGCACAGTTGGATAACCTTTGGTCTTTCCATGGGTATAAGGCCTAAAACAAGAACCTGCAGCTGATTCCAGTGCCGGGCCGTGTCAGGAGAAATCACATTTTTTTTATTAAGACAGTGATTTGAGCATCATTCTACCACTGACTGAGTTTTAACAGCATTTTTTTTAATTCTTTAGAAAGAAAGCAGAGTTAAAAAGCAAAATTTTTCTGTGAGCTCTAACAGTGGAAGAAGGAAAGCACATTAGTCAGGAGACAGCACATTGCAAATTAATGTAAACCTTATGGTTTCTCAGCAGTTTCTTGGAATTTTAGTGCTCTGAATGTATTTGTATCCACAGTTACACTGAGATTTCTTGAAATATTTAATGCAGTGCTTTATTGCATCATTTATATATTTTTAGACATAATGTGCCTGAGTGGAATAGATTTTTCCTTGTGACTACACCACTTCAGGTGAAAATATCAACATTTACAGGGAGGATGATATGAGCCATGATTTTTTTACAGAAATTTAGATTTACATATGAAGAAATATTGAAGTCATAAAGTGGAATAAGGTGATTATTAATTTAAATCTGGTTCAAATTTTAAAATATAATCTGCTCTCTAGACTAAGAAGCTCTGTGCTGTATGTCACAGGCAAAACAAATTTTTTCCCCCTAACCTTCTTTGAGAACATCTCTTAAACTGAAAGAGAATAGATTTAGATGGGATACAAAGAAGAAATTTTCTACAATTAAGGGTGGGGAGGCCCTGGCACAGGGTGCCCAGAGCAGCTGTGGCTGCCCCTGGATCCCTGGCAGTGCCCAAGGCCAGGCTGGCCATTGGGGCTTGGAGCAGCCTGGGACAGTGGAAGGTGTCCCTGCCCGTGGCAGGGGTGGCACTGGATGGGCTTTAAGGTCCCTCCCAGCCCAAACCATTCCATGAGATAAATACAGCTCCTTCAAGAGCATTATCTGTGGATAATGGCAGTTGCTTTAAATGGCCTAATGTTATCCCAGCTAATTACACTTATTAGCCTTTTGGTCACTGAGATCCTAGTGAAGCTGATTTATGAAGGTTGTGCTCATCTGTTGTAGCTCAGTGAGAGAAAAGAGGCTAAAGAAAACAGAATGGACAGGAGAGTATCCAGTGCATTCATTAAATATCCCACTATTAATCAGAAAACTCGAAGAAGCTGCTGATTCTTTGTTCCCCTTGTTCACTGCTGAACCAGAGATGATTTTGCTGTAGCTGACATGCAGTGGCCAGTCCAGCCTTCCCTTCCTCCGCCGGCCCCGCTCCAGGAGCTCCCTGGCCCTGCTGGGCTGAGGATGCAGAGCTGGACACGGCACTCCAGAGGTGCCCCAGGCTGGGCACAGGGGCAGGATCACCCGGTTTATTCATCAACTTTCATTGTAGATCTTTCTTCCTACCAGGGTTCATATAATTTTTAACCAACTCTTAACGTTTTCGATCATTCATTTCTTCTTCACTGATTAGTTGCTAAGGAACTGTACTGGCTGAGTAGGAAGGTGTCCACTGCACTGATTTTTAGAGCCCTTCTTATTAACAGCCACATCTAAAACCCTTTGAAATTAATAGGGAGTAACAAAATCATAGAGTTATGGAATGGGTTGGATTGGGCTGGAAGGACCTTCAAGCTCATCCCACCCCCCCCCTGCCATGTGCAGGGACACCTTCCACTGTCCCAGGCTGCTTCAAGCCCCAGTGTCCAGCCTGGCCTTGGGCACTGCCAGGGATCCAGGGGCAGCCACAGCTGCTCTGGGCACCCTGTGCCAGGGCCTGCCCACCCTCCCAGGGAACAATTCCTGCCCAATATCCCATCCAGCCCTGCCCTCTGGCACTGGGAAGCCATTCCCTGGGTCCTGGCCCTCCAGCCCTTGTCAATTGTCTCTCTCCATCTTTCCTGCAGCTCCTTCAGGCCCTGGAAATCCATTTGTTTTTCATCAGACCTTAAAGCAAAAAAGCCTTGGCTTTCTGCAGAGGTAATTTTTTTGGAGGAGGATGCATAGATCTGATCAGCCAAGAATCTGGAGGTGCCACTCTTGAGGTTGTTGATGCTGATCTCTGCTCAGCTTAGTCACGAGTTTTAAGGGCAGGAACGTTGTGAGGGAAATTATTGAGATCATTTGGGCTTTCTGCTGTGGAAGAGAACATCTTTGTTTAGAAGGTGTTTCCTGGGATTTCCAAGGCCAGGTCAGGGTCACCACTGGTGAGGGAGCCTCTGGAATGCTCTCTCCCAGTTCGTATGACTGCAAAAATTCACCAGAATTAAGCTACACTTGGAATAAAATAAGCTAAAACCCAGCCAGGGAGCAACTCAAGGTCAGTTATTTCAAATGTGGAATCCCTAAAAATTCTTTTTGACTTGGATTTAAGGAAAAGAGGTTTGAAACTTTTATTTCAGGGTAAATGGTCAGTGTATTAAAATTTTAGTCTCTCTTTTTTTTTTTCCATATTATGTTCATTTATCTAAATCATGAGTATCTGTTGTGCATGACAGTTCCACATTAATAGTGACTTATCAGAATTTAAGCTATAATAGAGAAGTCAGGACAATCTATTTTAATCATTAAATCTGGACTTTGCTTAGCATGTACTAAAACATTCTCCTATTCAGGTGACCTCCCATGACTGGTTTTTTTAACAAATCAGAATTTATAATTTTATCAAGACCACATCAAGGTTCAGTGATTAAAAAGAGCAGGTGATTTCATCGTGTCAGAAACAGCCAGGCTTTGTTTTTCTGCACTACTGAAATTTGAACACTACTCCGTGTGAACACAGTATGGATTAATATTCTAAACACTGAGTATTTGCTCTCTTCCTACCTCTAAAGAGAAATGAAATTAAGACACTGTATCAGACTGGCTTTATGATAAAAGTATATGGGTTCTATGAGCCACACAGTTCTTGAATAAATTCTCCCAGCATTCCTATTCAAGATGTTAATTTAATGGAACCACTTGAAGCACGAGTGTGGTCTTTCCACGAGTAAGATAATTAAAGAGTTTGAAAACTAGGATTAATAAATCATTATAGCAAGCTTAGTTTCAATTAACATCATAAATGCAACTATTTTAGCAAGTAATTGACACCTGATTAGCATGGTGCTGGGTATAGCTGCTTAGAAATTAATCAAACTTCCAAACCTTGCTTACAAAATCACTCAAAGACATATACATAATTTCCCTTTATTTACATGGCAACTAGGCTTATCTTTTACATGTGTTTGCTCAGGGCCACAACCTGGAGCATATGCTGAGATTATTATTTATTAATTATAGTCAAAATTGCCAATCTGATTCAAAAGTCCATGGGGCAGCACGTCTGCCTTTTTGATATACTCTGTGTAATCTCGACCATTATGGAGGTTCCGTAGCTCTGTGGGTGTCAGCTCACAGAACTGCTCAGTTTTGAGTCTGAATCTGAGCAAAACAGCAGCTTCATTTGGAAAAAATGAATGAAACTAATTTGTTAGCAGATTTCCTTTGAAAAATGAATGAAACTAATTTGTAAAAAATACAGCGATGAGTCTTTCTGAAGAAAAAGGTAATAAAAATGCAAGGCATGCAAGCATATTTTGTGCTCAGATCCAGTTAGTTTGTGCTTGAGCAGACTAAATTAAATACTATAAATTCTGCCCAAGAAATGTAAATACTGGGAGTTAAATCTGACTAAAACTTCAAGCTCAAAAGGAGAAGCTGCCTTTAAGTTTAATCTCTTAGATTTGAAATCATTTGCTATAACTGAAAGGATGTTTGGGCATCGATGTATACTTGTAATCATTAAATATATGTAAAATTTGAGAAAACTTGCTTTAAAGACTGCCGCAAAAATGCTTCAGTAACAGAAGAAAAGATTGTTGTTTCTTACATTGGATATGAATCAGAAAGGAAAATCTTGAACTACAGGGAAATGCGTGATTTATCTGATGTGAGGATGAGCGAAAATATCAAATCTCTCTCTTTTGTTAGAGAATTTGCTCTCCTGAGACACCCAGTGCAGTAAACTGGGTGGCAGAGCATGGCCTGAGAAGGGCACAGTGCAAAGGTGAGGATCCTGCTGTGTGCACTCATCCGAAATGCAGAGCAGCACTTCCAGCCATTCCAAAGGAAGATCCGCAGCCATCCGTGGGGAGGAGTTCGCACAGGAACTTTAAATCTGACTTTTTATTTGATGGTGTTTAGTTTTTTCCTCTCCTATCCCTGACTGGCATGAATGGCTCCTTTCAAGAAGGCTTTGGCCTCCTTTGAGGAAGATGAGGGCACAGTTCATCCCTCTGCAAGAATTCCACTCAGGAGACTGATTCTAAGAGCTTTGGCAGCCCTTTAAAGGCACTGAGGAGTCAGAGCTCCACATCCAGGGAAGGCAGATCATGGAAGGTCGTTGGGAAGAACTTTGAAGCGCTTTTAGAATCCTGAGAGTCTCATCGAGCATGAAAGGTTTATTTTGTTGTGAAATCAGTACTGCCCAGGGTATGGCTGTGCTGCCTCTGCCGGGGCTTTCCTCAGACATTGGGAAGTTTGGTCCCTCTCAAATCCATCCTGGCAGGGGGTTCCCTGCACCCCATGACCGCTGGAAGGAATGAAAATAACCCAAGAGTGCTATAAACCAAACATTCAGCCCCCTTAAGAGCACACCCCAGGTTATTGCCCAGATTCCCACCTCGGAGCTGGTTGAGGAGGGTCAGCACCTCCTCCCCCAGCAAAGAAACCAAATTTGCCCCATTTGAATGATTTACAGTGAAACACTTCCCATGTGTAGCTTTTATAGGCAACATTTACAGCAAAACAGAAGAATTCCAGTAGTTGAACAAACCTCTCATCTTTATTCTTTTGCACGGAATAAACTAAAAAATCATTTCAAAATTTGAATGAAATGGGAAATGGGGATTAACCAGGCAGTAAGTGAAAGCAAGCTACAGCCTCGAGCACATTTGTAATTAGGTAAGTTACAAACACTTCAATAATGAGAAGGATAATAGAAATTCTGACAGGTCCTGTACTGGAGAGACCTTGTGGGCACCACTGTAATAAATGAACAGAGATCTATTTGATTTTTTGTTAAAAGTGAGAAGCCCCAAGAGCTTTGTGTTACTTCATTTAGTGCTTGGTGAGTCTGTTTATATGAGACTTTCCCCTACATTTTAAATCACTTATTGCTGCTTTGGCAGTGTCTGTTAGATTCCATTAGATTCATTAGCTCTTCTAAAGAGCATTGCTCTGTGGAAATAGCTGAAACAGCTGCCCTGTGTAATTTTGTTATTGCTTTAATTTACTCAGAATTCTGTTTTAACACTCCAGCTGTCAAACATAAAGAGGAAAAAACAATCAATATAAAAGCACTTTCTACCTCAGTGTTCTTACATGTACAGTTTGGGGGAAGATGGCTGAGAAACGAAACAAACATAAGGCTTGTTTTGTTATTTTCCAAGAGGTTTCTTGAAGCTGCTGGACGTAGATAGCACTTCTGAAAATGTCAGCGATGGAGCACTTCACTGTGGGGTGAGTTCTGCTCCTCTGCCAAACTGCTCCTCTCACACCATGAAACATCTGCCAGTCTCCAAGCCCAGCTGCCTTCTGTCCAGCACCACTTGTTCCCTCTTAGATCTTGGCCAAATTGGGGTCAGAAGATGTAGACATGTGCTGTGCTGGTGTCCTTAAAGCCTTTTTTATTTCCTCCAGGAATATGGGATAAGGTTTCCCTGATGAGCATGTCTGTGCAGCTGCAGACCCGCTGCTGGAAATGGGTGAGTCCGTTCGTGAAGCTGCTCTGATTTGCTACCAGAAGCCTTTGTGTGCTGTAGTGTACATCCTTGTTGCTTACAAGAACACAGAATTGCTTTCTTTTTACGGTCCCACCCAGACCATCCAGCGAGAAAATTCAGGGATCTCCTGTTGTTGTTGAATACCGATTAGGAGTACAAAACTGCAGAGCAGGGTGTAACAACAACCACTGATCTGGCAGCAGTTCTCTCACAGAACTCTCTCAGTATCTCTCACAGAAGTTGATTGAGTAATGCCAACCTAAAGCTTTGGTCTTTGTTACCAGTATCTTAGAAATACAGCTACAGAAGGGTTAAATCCATAAAGGAATGGTTTTTTTTTTTTTTTCCAGATGGAGAGAGGGGAGCAAGAGGGACAAGAGATTTTTATCTTTCATCTTTGGTTGTGTTCTGATGTCTTTAGTGAAATGAGGCAAATTTCTTAAATGGACTTTAAGATGAGACCTAGAGCAGCATTTCCCCAGTGCCAGAGGGCAGGGCTGGATGGGATATTGGGAAGGAATTGTTCCCTGGGAGGGTGGGCAGGCCCTGGCACAGGGTGCCCAGAGCAGCTGTGGCTGCCCCTGGATCCCTGGCAGTGTCCAAGGCCAGGCTGGACATTGGGGCTTGGAGCAGCCTGGGACAGTGGAGGTGTCCCTGCCCATGGCAGGGGTGGGGTGGGATGAGATAACCTTTAATGTTCCTCCCAGCCCAAACCTTCCTGGGATTCTGGGAATACCTGCGTGGGATGAGTTTTATGTTCCACAGCTTTTTTTCTGCCAACCCTTGGCACTTGCCTGTCGAGATTTGCCTGTGGACCTTGCAAACACAAAAGGTTCTTTGCCTTTTTTCCAACAGGCAGATCAAATAATATTTTCTTGAACAAAAGTGCCAGTTTAAGCACAACCAGCCAGTTGTTGTGCTTGAGGTTGTTGTGTAGTCAGAAGGGAGATAGTGAAAGTTCTGGAGTGCTAATCTAGAAAAGATACTGTCAGTGCTCTTCTCTGGAGGGCTTTGCTCTCAAAGACCATTATCTCCATTACCTGAGTCTTAACCTCTCTATTCTCTGTTTTTTAACTCAAAGTGAATCAATGTTTTTTTTGGAAACAGTCATGTCATTTCATGTGTCAAATCCAGTGAATTAGGAATGCTACTGTTGCGCCCCTGATAGGGAAATGGATCTCTTTCAAATTAAGTGCCTTTAAAAGCTGCTTCTGGTATCCCAGTGATGCAGAGCACACAGACAGACCTTTTGCTTCTCATTGTTAATAAGTCTTCAAATGTTCAACTTTAGATTTCTGCTGTCAAAGGCAAATGTTTGTTTATGTCCTCCTCAACAGCTGTCATGTTTGTGTCACTCTTTCCTTATTTTTTCCTTTAATTACCTTTCAAAATATAGTCTTGAGGATGAAAGGCCAGGTACCTTCTTTCAAAGGTCAGCCTTAGCTGGCAGTGATGCTCATTGCAGGTTTCTGAAAGGCAGCTCCCATGTCTCAGTAGATGAGTATGTTGTCATAGCACAGGTGTGCAGCACATCCAGAACTGCTTTATTTTGTACTCCTCTGCTCTGCAAGTTTCCAACACGTTATCTTTTAACACTAATTCCCGGCCAGAAGACCCACTTAGTCCCAGTGCACTCAGAATTAAGGTTAAGGTATTTCTAGTGTGGATAATGCAATAATGGATGTGAAGTTTAATCAAGTACTTGCATGGATATAAATATATTTTGCCTTGTTCATTTGTTTCTAAACACACTAAGGGTGTCCAGCCTTTGGCTGAAGGTGAAGCCTATTGTAGAATTCTCTGTTTTATTAGGGATATAATATTTTTTCCCTTTGCTGTTTATTCCTCTGCCACCTGCTAACAGCTAAACAAGCAGGCAGTGGTGCAAAAGGAAAACACTCCACTGAGAATTAACTCTGTGTGTTACAATATGGTCCAGTCTTTGCTGTTGGAATAAATGATTAGGAAATCAAGTGGTAAACTAAATACTGATTGAACTGCTTTCCTCAGGACTGCTGTTGCTGACAATCCCAGTATTCTTTGCAGCTTTAGTTAATTACATCCCTCGTTTGAAATAAACTCCTCTCAGATTGTCAGAGGACAAACTGAGTATGGAAAGTTAGGATATTTAGCACCGTAACAGTCCGCTGGTCTGCATTAATTGGGGAATTTGGAGAACGTTATTTATCAATTTACATTTGCTGCAAACTCATCTGTTGCCAGTCCTTTGGGATTCAGGAAGCGTTGATCATGGTATTTTGTCATCCCCAGACCAACTAAAAAACTAAAGGCAGAGAGACTAAAGAGAACTGCTCCTGCTGAACTGAGATTGGCATTTGGCACCTGCAGCCTCATCCTGCTCAGAAAGGACCTCTGCACAAAAGGCAGGTGTATGAGAATCCTCCCAGACCAATAAATTCCTGATAAATTCTTGGCCTGAGAGTCTTTGCTTACTTTACTACTGCTCACCACTCTGTTTGGGAAGGACACGATTGCTGACATTATTAACAAAGCTGGATTCAAGCAATTTGTCTACTCTTTGGACACTTAGAATGATCTTGTACTTTTTTGCAAATATTTCTGGTCACAGCCAAAAATGGCTCAATAGAGATATTTTGCTTTAAAAGATTTGTATATATATATATACACACACACACAGTAATTAGATTTAATTCTTTAGATGGTTTCTTCATGCAAGGTGTCACCAAGGAGACCCTTTATGGATAAAAAGCTGTGTTCAGAAAGTTCTTGAGCTTCCATTTCTGGGCACTTCAGAAATCCGTAAGGGTGCTGCCTGGAGGATACTTTCACAAAGCCCTTCTCTACCTCAGATGTGCTATTAAATGCTTTAATCACATCATTAGTTTTTCCCCAAAGACTTCAGCATTATGCCACATATGGATAAACACTAACTTTGATGTTAAATAGGTCACCAAGCTGGGAGATGAAATTCCCCTTGCTCACAAGTTCCAGGTAGCTTTGTAGGTTTTGTACTTTACTCATATTGTCCAGGGATCTCTGTAAGAACACCTCCACTTTGGTGAAAGAAATGTCCATTTTTAAAAATGGGCTATTTAAAATATTTTCCAACTGAATAGTATATAACAGAAAAATGAGTGTCCACTTCAGATGTGTCTTGTCATCAGTTCATGGTGGCCTTGTTAGCTACTCTTTGTCTGTCCGTTTGTTGATGAGTAGGACAGAGGTGTCTTCCAGAACAACAGAACCACCTAAAGACGTCCATAAGTGAATATTCCAGGAGAGTCAGAAATCCAATTCCACTCTGTACTGGCAGAATGATGTATTTTGGAAGGTGTTTGACTTGGAGGAGGAAGCAACCTGCCCCCCAGAAACACCTCTCCAGTAGCCAACACTCATGGCACTGCCACTCCTCCTCAGGCATGTTTCAAAGACCCAGCAGCAATGCTCTGGCAGCTTTCTGTAAGAGATTTTGCTGTGTTGATCTAGGAAATATATGGAGGAAGTTCAGAGTTGTGGTTGCTATGAAGCATTTTCTTCTCAGGAATGTGAAAAATTAAACTATCAAATGAATGAAACGTGCTGTATTGGGTCGGTGGGGCAAGGAGGGGTTTTTTGGGGGGATGCAGGGTGGGGGGATACAGGGGTAGCTTTTAAGAGAAACTTTCAGAAGCCTTTCCCAGGTCTGACAGAGCCAATTCCATTTGGCTCCAGGACAAACCCACCCCTGGCCAAGGCTGGGCCCAGCAGTGACAGGGGCAGCACCTCTGGGGAACATTTAGGAAGGGGAGGAAATGCCCGTGGAACTGCAGCTGGGTGACAGGAGTGAGAATTCCTGAGAGGAGCAGCTCTGCAAACCCCAGGGCAGGGCAGGAGGGGCAGGAGCTGCTCCAGGTGCTGCAGCTGAGGCTCCCCTGAGCCCGGGTGCAGCCCAGGGACAGGGAGAGGCAGCCGTGCCCTGCAGCCCATGGGGTCCAGGACGGATCACAGATCCCCCTGCAGCCCCTGGAGGGCCCCACACTGGAGCAGGGGCTGCCTGAAGGAGGCTGGGACCCCGGGGAACTCCACGCTGCAGCAGCTCCTGGCAGCACCT
>VZTI01005477.1:238856-274930 GCA_013397865.1 Struthidea cinerea
CCCCATGGAAAGGGACCAGGCTGGAGCAGCTCCTCAAGGACTGACTGCACCCCATGGAAAGGGACCAGGCTGGAGCAGCTCCTGAAGGACTGACTGCACCCCATGGAAAGGGACCAGGCTGGAGCAGCTCCTCAAGGACTGACTGCTCCCCATGGAAAGGGACCAGGCTGGAGCAGCTCCTGAAGGACTGACTGCACCCCATGGAAAGGGACCAGGCTGGAGCAGTCTGAGCATGCAGCCCACATGAAGGAGTCATGTTGAAGAAGTTCATGGACCATCTCCTGTAGGAGGGACCCCTCCCTGGAGCAGGAGAAGGGCTAGGAGTGAATAGGAGGAAGGGGTGTCAGAGACAATGTGTGATGAGCTGACCACAGCCCCCATTCCCTGTCCCCCTGTGCCTCTGAGAGAAGTAGGTAGAGAAAATCAGGAGCAATGAAGGGAGGGCTGGGTGGATAGTGTTTTAATGTTTGGCTTTATTTCTCATTATCCTACTCTGATTTGATTGATAATGATTTAATTTTCTCCAAGTTGGGTCTGTTTTGCCCATGGTGATAAGGTGAAGGATCTCTCCCTGCCCTAATCTTAACCCAGGAGATTTTTGTTGCATTTCCTCTGCCCTGCCCAGCTGAGAAGTGGCAGAGCAGCTTTGGTGGTCACCTGGTGTCCACAGTGAGTCACATGAATCAATCATTTGGGCACTTGGTCCTTATTTTGTACTGGATTCTCCTGTGTCTGGGCACTGCTCATCTCTGGGGAACTCCAGCATTTCTTTCCAGAGATGAATGCTTCAGTATTCTTATCTTGTAGCTCTTCTTAGAAGAAAGAAGGTCTCTCAAAAATTCTGATCATCATTGATAGTGCATTTTCTGTGAATTCCTAGCTCTTGAGATCCGAAATGATAACGCTGTATTACCCATGGTTGTATTATCCGTGACATTTTGGATGGCAACGACGAAGATCGGTGAGTACGGGATCTATTTCACTGCCGTCTCACTGGCAATTATCGTCAGTACTTTTATGACCTCTCTTTTTCTTTCTGATTTTTGCTATTGCTGTTCTTAATGGCCACTGTGGCTCCTATCAACTTGAAGCCAATCAACATTTTATGTCAATCCAATTTGTCTCATCTCAGTTCTCTATTAGGGCAGTGGTTTAAACTACTTTCTTCTCTGCTAAACTTGCATTTTTCTTCTGAAGACCTTTGGAGATTGTATATAAAAGGAGGATCGGGAGCCTGCTGTTCTTAAGCATTCTCGAAATGGAATGGAAATGCTCTTTTTTTTGAGAAAGATTGAGACAAGTTTTGGAGAAAAGAAGTAATCTGAGAATTTATGAATGATTCTTTGTAATATAACTGAAGCTGCATGGAGGACAATTGAGCAGAGGGCTGTAATTATTTTAAATAGTGAGGTTTTGGAGAAAAATACTGAGCCTGGAGATTATAACCCAAACTGAACTACGTGGCAATTTACATAACTGCAGTGGTGCATGGGAGATGACATAAAGACAACTGGAGAACAGGTTTGAATATCTTTATTTTTAAATTATTCTTTTTAATGGCAATTTTTTGAACAAATTAGTATTTAAAATATTTGATGATGCATTTGATGCTACATATTCTGAGCATGTACGATGTTCAAGGACTACATTCACACTTTTATCATGTTTTAGAATCTGGTTCATCAAACTGTGGTAGTTTGGCACAGAAAACAAGAATCTCATAAAATGTTTGATAGATGCGAGTGAAGAAAATAAAAAGACATCTGATATTGGCAGTTAAAGTCTTACTCTGAGACAGTGAAGAAGAGTTAAAAGGTAGATATCAGCAACATTTGGAACTCTACAAGGAAGATTGTAATTGTACTTGATTCATTATTCATCAAAGAATGAATCTGACAAAAAACCTCAAAGGTGAGTGCACCTAGTCTGTAAAACCAGACATTCTGATGGTTGTTGCATAATCTCTCTACTACACTCCTCTGTTTATTTATTTATTTATACTCCTGGTCTTAGTTTTAATTTCTCATATACTCTTCTTCAAAGGATGCAAAGATTGTACTCACATGCTGTGTGTAAGATACTCCTCCAAGGTTTTGAAAATCTTGATTTAATAAAAAGCCCAAGCTGCTGGCTGCACTGGAGGGCAGTTAAATATTCCAGTGCCTGCACAGCTCCCGTTATTTTGACAGGAACATGTCTGGACACAGATCTTTATTCCCAGATTCTGTGTGTCACAAGCTCATTCCTCTCACCAGAGGTCAGGACACGCACAGGAAGCACAGAGGGGCTCCCAGCTCATCAGATTTTCATTCCAAAGGCCTGACAGTTGATGGTTTATCAGGGTTTGGATCAGGCACCTTCACAGCCCTTTGTGACAAAGGCTTTTGTCAGCCACGTGCTGTGCTGCTGCTTCATCAGAGCTCTTCCACACTCTCACGTGGTTCCTGTGGTATCTCATTTATTTCTGCTGTGTTATGGTTTGGTAATTTTTATGTAGATGCATCAGATGGGGGAATGTCAAAAGAAGAGATGTTCCATTTCTGTTTTCTAGCTAAAGCACAAAATGTCTTTGGCAGTCCGGAGTCAGGAGATGTGGCAGGATCATGGGTCTGGCAGGATTATGGAAAAGTGTGTGACCAGGGGCAAAATGGTTAATTGGTGTGTAAGTTATTATTGTTCCGCTGTTGCAGAGCACTGACTCAAACACCATCAGTGTGCTCCCAAATCTGAAAAAGTAGCATCAGCAAGCAATTCCAGCTTCTTCACTTGGATCTGATTTTTCTAAACCTCATGACTTGAATTTACCCATTTGGGTTAAGTTATAAGAGCAATCAAAGGCAGCCACAAGGAGAAACATTTAAAATTCCAGGAGCTTGTGGCTACACTGATGAATGTAGACTTTAAGAATCTTCTCTAGTTTGAGGAAATTTTCAGCTTCTATGTTACTGTAGCTTTCATTAATAATTTTAAACTAATTAAACAATTTTTTCATGCTTAATTGGAAATCTCTGTTAAATATAATATATTAATTTTCATGTATTTTTAAATTATATACAAGTCATCAAGATGGGTAATAATTGCTAATTAAAATGCTACATTAGCTTAAAACACTTTTAAGGAAGATGTGATAAATTGCAAATTATGAAGAAAAATGACATACGTATTATTTGGACATTTTCTTTTCTTAGGCAGAAAATGCAACAATCAGGATCAGCCAAAGGGGGGGGACAGAGACTACAAAAGGGTGAGGTGGCACAAATCCAACTAGGTGAATCGAAAAACAAAAAAGTATTTCCAAATTTTCCGGGTTGGATGGTTCAACTGGTGCCCACAGCACACTGTGAATTAACCACCCGATTTCTTTTGTTTGTATCATACAGAGCCATGAAAGCCAATTTAGTTTTTAAACTCGATCAATTTTCTCTCCTAAATGAGCTGAGGTAGGGTCACCCATCAGTAAACCTCTGTCAAATGAGCTTTTTTTTAGAGTGTCCAGCGCTGCTCTTTAATGGCACCAGTTGGAATTAGACCTTAATGTAATGTCACTTTAAATTAGGGGCTTCAGCCTGAACGTGGCCATAAAGAATATTATCAAGGCAGAGTAAACAGATTTCTATCAAAACAAATCAGTGTAGGCTGGAAACAGCAAAGTCACTGACGCTTTGGAGGGCCTGGATTTCGTCATGGAATTGGCTGTGTCTGCTCAAGCCAAACACAGGAATGTCTTCAGGTGACACAACCGTCGCGTGTTTAACAGATTAAACGCACAAATGTGCAAATATTACAAATATATTGCCTCCTGTTGGCTTGCACAGGTCTCTGTTCTGATTTATGCCCTCATGTCAGGGTTCTAAACCGGGTCCCTGCTGTTCCCCTGCGAGCAGGAGCTGTTACATTGCTGTGCTTAGTAAACCTCGAGTAGTTCTCTCCTTTCTGCCCCAGCTTCCTGCAGCCCATGCAGCCCCCCTGTGCTCTGAGAGGAGGTTTGGCTGTGCCAGATGTCACAGGAATGACTGGGGCTTCCTTAATGTCGTGGTTTAGTCCTAGGAAACCCAGTGACATCTTTTTCTTCCCCCAAATAGCATCTCTGTTTATTTCCAGAGGCATGGAAGATGAATGTGTGTGTGCACACATAATCAGATATTGATTTCTGGGCAAAATGCTCGTCATTTACTTACAGGGAAAATAATTTAAAGCACTTTTCCCAGGGATAGTTAATTCCACGGGATGAGTTATTTATTTTGGAATTCTGTATCTTTATGTAGTGAAATCCAGCAGAGAATGGTTGTGGGTGAGTTATTTGCCAGATGGCAAAATTTCTCAGCCTACTCCAAGTCAGTTGTTTATGTGCACTTCCTACTCCACTCTGCAGGGAAAAAACTCCATGCAACCTGCACTTGGCAACTGGCAGTCAAGGGAAAAAAATCAGCTGAATTGCCATTTGTCCATCTAAATAGTCCCCAGCAAAATAAACAGAGCCATTCTGAGCTGTCCATTAGACAGAGAAGAGTGGAAATCAATGGAAATTAAATGAATGTCATTTTGGACTCAACATGTATATGGAATTAAAAATACATATAGGATCTGGTCCTTATTAAGAAAACAAAATTGATGGGAAAATCTAGTTCTTAAGTGGATAATTGTCAATTATGGCACTGCCTCAAGAAGAAGGAGGAGCCAGCTGGTACAGCTCTAGGCTGGACCTTCAGCTGCTCAAAGCACTCTGGGCTTTGCCACTGCTTTGCAAACTGGAAAAAAAATCCGTGACACAAATTGTGGGGGAAGAGGTGAACTTGTCAACTCTTAAGTGGAATTATTTCATTTTTTTTCCATTTACTATTGAGCCCTATGGAGGGTATTAGAGAAGTTCAATACCAAACAAGCTTTATATGAGGAAAAAATTAGTGGAGACAATGATAAGAAGCAGAAATTGTGTCTATAACTCACTCCTGACTGGATCTGGAAGGGTTGGGGTCTGTTTCCCACCATCCTGAGGCCATCCCCAGTGTGCTCCCTTCAGCCCCAGATCTCCTTCTGGCCTGCTGGAACTCCCCAGTGATTTGCTGATTCAGTAGATTAAACCCTGCAAGAAAATAATGGTTTTTGTTTCTGAAGCTATAATTTATTTTGGCCACATTCAGCAATTCAAATATAATAAGTAGGTCTGATGTCATTAAATGTCTGATATTTGTAAATGCTTTCAGGACCTGATCTAAATATACCTCACAGTGTCAGGACGGTAGAAAATTCAGGGGGAAATGCTATTTATGGTATACTCTGGTGAAATCCAGAACAACCTATTGATTAAGCCATTTAATTAGAGTTTCTGTAGCAATGTGTAACTTAGCAGAGTTTGGACCAAGCTGTTTGAGCTGGTAATCTGAGTCAACCAGGGCTTCAGGGTGTTATTATTTATCTTTTGCCAAAGTGATTTTCAAAAAAAAATCCTGAAGAGCTTTCAAAAGAAACAAAAAATTAAAAACAGAAATAAAAAAAAAGAATGGGGAGAGAGAAAATGGCTTAATGAGAATATGAATTCAATTGACTGTACAGAGAAAAGTCAGTGTGAATAGAATCACAGAAACATTGAATGTTTGGGCTGGAAGGGACCTTAAAGCCCATCCAGTGCCACCCCTGCCATGGGCAGGGACACCTTCCACTGTCCCAGGCTGCTCCAAGCCCCAGTGGCCAACCTGGCCTTGGGCACTGCCAGGGATCCAGGGGCAGCCACAGCTGCTCTGGGCACCCTGTGCCAGGGCCTGCCCACCCTCACAGGGAAGGGAAATTTATCACAAAAGTCGGGAAGGCTTTCCAGTGTTACAAAGAAGAAGCCACCTCATTGTCACCGTTTCTAATTAACAACAACCTGACTGCCTCTGTTTCTAATTACCAGAGGAAAATAGAGCACAGCACAGTACCAAGAGCAGATGGTTATAAAAAGGCTAAAAGAAAACATGAGCAGCATGAGACCTGATTTTTCACTGATTCCAATTGTGCGCAGGATTTCGGGCAGTGCTGCTTTTCCTCTCAGTAAAACTGAAGTGACAAATCACCGAGTGAGAAAGAGGAGCAGGAGAGTTAGCAAATTATGTCACCAATGAACTTTGTGTGGAATATGTTAACATTTTGGAGCTGAGATGAATGATTTTATTAAAGATCTGAGAATGCTTAAAAGCATATTTTAGAGCCTAATGTTAATATCTTTTGCTAGCTTGAGTCTTCAATTCATATTGGTGCTGTGCTTTGCTGTTCTGCACTTAAAAATAACAATAACATTTCAAATTACAGAAATTGATTTATCTCTCTCCTTCCTGTTTTATTTCTAATGGTATTCATATATTAGGAGGGGGAATAGTGAACTCTTACAAAAAAATTACTTTACAACTCCTGTGACTTTTATAATTTTCACATTTACAACTGCCAAGGCTCATAATTTCCAGGCTCCATAAGAAAATGGAAAGCCAAACTTGGGGAAGGCAGTGGAAACAAGACACCAGTCCCTGGCACCTTTTCCCAAGTCTGTGCTTTGCATGACAAATGCCAGCATAAAATACCACGAGGAATTGTACGAAGCGGTGAGGGATGGAGACGTGTGTTTGCAAAATCTCTTTTCTGTAGCAAAGTTGTTAATCCTGCCTTGAATTCTGGATGAGCAATGGGCTGCAATGGCTCGGTCTGACAGCAATTTTTCAGTGGTTGATATTAAAGCAGTTGGTGCCCTTCAGTCCAGTTTAGTGGCATACAAAGCATTGCCTGAGCACTAAAAATTTTGGGAAAAAAACCAAAGTTTCACAGAAGCAGAGAGCTGCCTTCACCTTTTTTTTTATTTTTACTCAGGTTTTCACCTGATGTTGTTGTTGGGTCCCTTTGCAAACGATTAAGATGTATTGTACTTAACAGCTATGATGGATTCAAAAAGTGGAAAACCTTTTAACAAATTCAACCAAGTAAAAGTCAGAATCATAATATGATTTTTTTCAATTATTTGGATAAAATACAAAATACCCCACACTGAAGGCAAATTCTGAAGGAATTACCAGAAGTGCTTCTTTTTTTTTTTTTTTGATCACAAGGGAAATTTCAATACTCCAGCCTGCACTGTCTTGTTTCAATCTATTTATTTGTGTTGCATTTAGAGTGTCCAGCATTAAATTGCTGATCCTTGTGATCCCTGGCTGATGGGAGTGGTGGTTCAGGTGCACCTATGAAAATTCCCACTAGATGATGGAGATCCTGCTCCTCAAGGATATAAGGTACAAAGGATTAGAGGTGTAAAACTGGTCTGTATGGCAAGGCTTTGAATTTAGTAATATTGTGGAAAAAATAGGAAGGAATTAAGACTTCCATGATGTCTGAACAATGCACAAGTTATTTAGTATTACTGTGGATAACTTTATGAACTACTGTAAACAAAACTGCTTCAGAACTACCAGAACATTGCCACTTTTCACAGGAATTATTTTCACAGAAACCTCTGTAATATTTAAATAGAGCACTTTAAACTGTTTGGGGTTTTTTTTGTAAAAACCTTCCAGAAAGTGTAATTTGTCCTAGGACATTTTAGGTTGCCTAATATTTCTATCTATAAATTTGTAATTACAATGTTCAACTTTCATTCTGTGTAGTGGTCAGTGTTCAATTCTACATCTTCATCTCCATCAAGCTGATTTTGGGTTTGCAATATCAAATTTTTTTTTTTGGTTTTGCAATTTCATCCAAACATAGTTTCTGTGCAAGTGAAGAGGTTTTAATTCTTATATCTCCTACAGACCATTGCACAGTCAAGAGATTTCAGATGATGTAGCCTCAGCTCTGGTTTTTATAGATTTTACCAGAAGAAGGTCAGAGCTAAACACACTTCCTAACCCACACAAAAAGGCAGAATTTTCTCTGGAAAGGAGTCAGAAAAAGTCTTGCTGGTGCATATTTAGTCATTGAGGGAAATTGGATTTATGTCAGTATCAGGATGGATGGATTCAGTTGGAAATTCCTCAAGTAAAAGGAAATTGTTACTGAAACATGTTTTGATTTCAGCTCCCTGTCCATGGAGACGAAGTACCAGGTAAAGTGGGGACAACTCTAAAACCCATGGTTTAATTTACTGTTTTTAATCTAACAAGCTAAAAGCATTTAATTAATACCTCTGTAGTTTGTTACGTTTCACAGCAGTGGCTTTTATTGCTGGATATCTCCTGATTTCTCTCTCTCTCTGTGCAAACATGCATGGGGTCCTCAGTTGCAACTCCTTAGCATGACAATACTTGAAATGCATTAAATTATAAGAAAAAGTAGCAAAGCAGTAACTTTTCTTCTTCCCGTTGAACTGATTTTGGTACAAGAGGTCTCATGAATATTAACCAAATCATAAATTAAGAAGGCTTCCTGTGATGTGAGACATTCATGTGAAAAAAAAGAGTATTTCTGCAGTGTCCCTGGTTTCCCAAGTTCCAAAATGCTTTTAAATAACTCAAATTGAGTTATCCCACCACCACCATCTGTAAGAAATGAACAGATTTTATTCTTTTTCACGTATCCTGTAGTGGTTCTTCTTTGCCTTTAAAAGTGTCAAAACGTTCTAAGAGGTGAGGAGTCCAGCTCCAGGAGGCTCATGAGTTCACAGGAAGAAATTACTGTGTTGGCCTTGCCAGAGCATGTCCAATTCCTTTTTTCAGCTCAATATTCTTTGCTATAGTAGACAGAGAAATATGTCCTTTATTTTTTATCATTTCAAAGGAAGCTCTATTCTGTTTCATATTTTCACATTCTGGATATTCTCGAAGTCAAAGAAAAATACCACCTGCTTTTCTATTTTATATCCCTTTATGAGCATTAATCTAAGCAAACTTCTGTGGCTTTGCTTTCTTCCTGCGAGGAGTGGCTGCACCCGGGCCAGCTCCGTTGCAATTAAAAGCCAGAAGGGTTGGTTTGTGGTCAGGCACGAGAGAACCCATCAGCACAGAGACGTGGTGGGGGCTGAAAATCCCCCTGGCTGTGCTCACTTCCATCTGGGATAAGGGCTCTGTCAGCCCAGCCTGTCTGGGAACATGGCGGGGGGAAGCTGCTGTGGTTCCTGGTGTTAAGGCCAAATGGTAGACTAATAAAAAGGCAATTAATTGTTGGAGTTGAAGAAAAGCAATGTGAATTTTTCAGTGCACTAATAATCATGGAATGGTTTGGGTGGGAAGGGATTTAAAGCCCATCCAGTGCCACCCCTGCCACGGGCAGGGACACCTTCCACTGTCTCAGGCTGCTCCAAGCCCCAATGTCCAGCCTGGCCTTGGGCACTGCCAGGGATCCAGGGGCAGCCACAGCTGCTCTGGGCACCCTGTGCCAGAGCACATCTCTAAGGCAACTCACACAATACAAGTTCTTCCTATGCATAAATTCCTGTGTTTCCTTCATTTGCATCATATTCCCTAAGCAGGAAATCCTAACTAGGATCACCTGAAGGAGATGAGAAGCAGCACAGCCAGTTCAGAGCCCATCTATCTCATCACTGGCACTGGAAATCGTAAAGTAAATCATCTTTTTTAAATGGTGAAAGCAGATTATGGAGATGAGATTTGTAATTCCCAGGAGAGCTGTGGGGAGCAACATCAGACAAGCAGCAGGACAAATTTACGAGCACTCTCAGGGTGGAATGTACCATCATTAACCTGATTTAAATGCACATGGGAGTCTGATAACATGAAGAATGTGGGTTTATTATCTCCGGATATATAGGTGGTGTTTCCTTTGAAAAGCAGGGTGCCTCAGGACTATTGTTTTTGAGGGCCTGGAAAGGTTCTGCAAAAATCCTACGACAATTATTAGGAGATGAATTTTAATGGTTTTGCAGATTGCTTGAAGAGAGCTGAAGAGAAGAGTGTGCATCATAACACAATTCAAATATTTTCTAAACAAACTCATTATCACCAATGCATTAACTTTAACACAGATTTGGTTGCAATCAGGTTCTTCTCTCTTTCCCCAAATTGCTGCCTGATGACTTTTCCTTTGCCGTGAAGATTTTTGCCCAAACTAAGAGAGTTAATGCTGCACATCAGGTACACCCACAGCCTTGATCCCTTGTCTACACCTTCTAAATGTAGAGGTTTGGTGCTTTGCACCCCTGTACTGTTCTCTCTCTTCTCTCCAAATGCTCCAGCTCTGGGCCCAAAAAGAGTGGCAACTCTCTTTCTGTGCAATCTGGTGTGTAGGTGTTCTGTTCGAGCACCAGCACATTAAACAGTCAGCACAATCCATTTAAAATAATTAGGATTCATTTTCTCGAGCTCCCATGAAAACAAAAAGAAAATGATTTGCAGCTACCTGCACAGTGCCAACTTAAGTGTGATAGACCAAAGTCATTACAGGTAATTTAATTTAAACAAATATTAGCCAGGCTTTGCCCATGTGACAAGTGAATTTTTGCAAGTCCAAGTCAAAACACATCTTTCTGCTGAGCACTTTTCCAAATGGATGATGCACTTGGAGAGAGCATTTTTCATTGGGAAAAACCTGGATCTGATCAATTTCCAGGTGGTTTTTGACAGCCAAAATCTATCAAAAAAAAAAATCAAGTCAAATTCTATCCAAAAAGAAGAGGGTTTTAAAAATGGATGCTGATGTTTCCAGATATACCTAGGCTACTTATAATGAACTGGATGATTATTTAATAATTCCATGCAAGCAAATGGATTCCTGAGCTCAAAATTTAATGAAGTTCAATTGATATAATCAGGGAGATTGAAATAAGGCTGGAAGGGGTTGATTCTTGATTAATGGAAATCTATATAATTCATGTATTGTTTTCCTAATGTAATACCTTTGGAATAAAAAAGGTTTAGGTAAAGCTCAATAATAAATAGAAATTAGGAAGGAGTTGGAGACTTGAAAGTATGCATCAAACTTGGGGATCCCTTCTTTTCTTGTCCTGTAAATCAGGAATAAACACCTTCTGGGGGGGCTAAGGAATGGCATTCAGTGATCAGAGGAGCTGATTAAACAAATATTCATGTATTTTCCCAAAAAATTGAGAGAAAATCTACTATAATTTATTTAAGGACTGATAAAAAAATCACTGACATCTTGTTCCCAAATTCGAAAGTTGCCCAAATTTTAATCTTAATTGTTTAGCAGCAACAGTTGGTTCCCATGAGCCCACATTTGCTGTGAATTTCCATGCAACGTACAGGAGAAAACGTGAATGAGAAATGATGGTATAAATAGGCTCGTTAAAAGTGCAAAGCAGACTAATTAATTAATAAACTGCCAGTTTGAAGTTTGACATGTCAGTTACAAAGATGAGAGAGAAAACAAATGTTCTCTGTTCCCCACTGCTGTACCTGAGCAGCGTCTAATTGACAACAACTAAAACCATCCTTCAGTGTGATTATTTTTCTCAGGATCTGTGCCCATGTGCTGTCAAATTTATTAGATGCCACAATGCCAATTATTCCTTCTGACTCTGTGATCTTTTTAAATCTGACAATACAAAGCAGCCTCCCCAAAGCCTGATTTCATTCGTTCCCCGACCCTTTCTCAGCACCGGGGTGGCGGGGCCTGGGGACAGCACCCCTGGAGAAGAGCCAGAGCCAGCACTGCTCGGTTTTCCTGCATTTCCCTTCCCCTCCCACCCTCCTGTTACTCCTCTCCCCAGCAACAGACACAAATCTCCCGTCTGTCACCAGCCTCGAGTTTGTCTCCTAACGCTGGTGCTTTTTTGCTGCTCCCGTCTCCCTCCCTGCCGCTGCCTTTATCGTTTCTCGCTCTGTTCCGCCCGAACTTCGCACTGCTGTGTCAGGAGATGTGAGTGGCCCTGTTACTCAGAGTTCTACAAGTCTTTCCTGTGTTCTGGTGAGATTTGATTTTTCCCAGAAAGCAGGCTAACAACACATTTCAGCCTAACTCAGGAGGCTGGAACCCACTGGAGAGAGGCAGTGGGACTACGCAGACAAGTTTTCTCCACCTTAATCTCTTTTATTAGAATCAGCTCTTGGAGAAAGAATCAATTCATACTGAGAATGAGGCTTTTATTGATGCAGGAGGGGATTTTGGGCAGGAAGGAGCCAGGCAGGTATCTGCTGTCAATGATTTATTTATATTCTGGGCTTGAGACATATTTTTAAATAAACCCAGCCATTTCTGCCTTAGCTGCCTGTGACACATGTACTGCGTGCGTGCGTGGCAAATGTGACATTTGTGCTCACAGCACGGAGTGAGGCAAAAGCACCAAGTCCCACAGAACCAGGACTTTCCAGGATAATGCTGCTCATTGCTGATCTGTGTGTTGTTTAACCCAGAGCAGCTTATCCTGCAGTCCTTCCGAGGCGGAGCAGCAGTGGTGCTGTTGTCACTCTGTCCATAAAACACTCTTGGCAATTGTGGAAGGTTGTGTTCAAGGATGGATAAACAACCAGCACAAGATTCTGAGCACAAAAATTCTTGTTCTTGTTGTTTTTTTCATGATTATTGCTAAGATTCACCCACGGAAAGGAGAGTTTCCAAGGATGCCCGGCCTGTTCCTAGCACGTGGCATTAGGGCAGGTGTACACACTTCAGCTCTCTGGTGCCACCCATCCCGTGCAGCTGTCCCCACTGGGGCACAGCATTCCCAAAAACCCAGGTTTCATGCCAAAAAAAATTAAAAATCACTCCTACAGCTGAATTAACATTTTGTCTTTCCTGCAAAATCTTTATTTTCTGCCTCTTTTCCAGCCCCTACCTGTTACACAGTGCTGACTCCTGGCCACGGTGCAGCAACAGCTTTGGCTTCAGGACGTTTGCGTGAGCTTGTGCCAGTCTTCTGATTGAGGTATTGATACTGTGATAAGAGAAACTTGGCAGATTTCCTGGGTGGAATCTGTTAGCCTGGAGAAAAGGAGGCTCAGGGGGGACCTTGTGGCTCTGCACAACTCCCTGACAGGAGGGGGCAGCCGGGGGGGTCGGGCTCTGCTCCCAGGGAACAGGGACAGGAGGAGAGGGAACGGCCTCAGGCTGGGCCAGGGGAGGCTCAGGTTGGACACCAGCAGGAATTTCTCCATGGAAAGGGTGCTCAGGCCTTGGCAGGGGCTGCCCAGGGAGGTTTGGAGTGCCCATCCCTGGAGGTGTCCAAGGAAGGGCTGGAGGTGGCACTCAGAGCTCTGGGCTGGGGACAAGGTGGGCATCGGGCACAGGTTGGATCCTGGGTGTCTTTTCCAACCTTAATGATTCTCTGTGACCTGAGAAAGGTCAATGGGTATAAAATCCTCCTTCTGCGTGCCCTAAGCAGTGGCAGCTCTAACCCAGGCAGCTCAGTGCACACCTTTGGGTGCTGTGGGGCCAGTCTGTGCTCGTGTGTGCCTGATGTCACCGTCCCAGCACAGTGGAGAGGAGGGGAACTCAGGGCAGGACTTCAGTGAGACAACCCTTAAAGTTTTGGGGGGATGGACCCTCTGGCCTCAGAGCCAGAGGCCAAGCACATGGAGCTGAGGGATTATCCAGCCTTTTGTTCCTCTCCCCATCCCGTGAGAACACTCAGGGTCCCGAGCTGTGTCCCTGTGAGCAGGGGGCTCCCCCTGCACTTCAGCTCCAGTTCACAGGACAGAGCACATTTACTCACTGATGTGAAGCTGATCTCAGAGCACGGCAGGGAGGAAACCCATGGTCTGGGTGGGCTGGGTATTTGCCCTCAGTATCCTCAAATCCTTGTGCCCTCGCAGAACTCCTCCAGGATCTTCCTGCCCTTCGGAAGGAGAACACTGGAAGAAGCCATTTTAACACCAGGTATTGGATATTCTGCATTTCAACAAACCAGCTTTACTCTGCCATCCCCTCTCAGCTCCCTGGGCTGTAGGCAACACGGAAAATTATTCTCAGTCCCATTTTCAGGTACCTTTTCTTAATGCTGCACAATAACCTGTACAACAGTCAATGTCCAGCTCTGTTGTCTAGCATTCTTCTCTCCTCTTGGAGAGTGGTATAAATATTAATAGCAGTAACCATGGATATTCTCTTTTATCTGACATGGTACAAAAGAAGAAAGCTTCTCCAGATCAAATTGACTATTGATCTTGATGTGTCTATTTGTGCAACCACTGTCACTGTAATTTCAACACTATAATTAAAAAAATATTGAAGCAAGGTAACCTTACTCAAACTCAAGAACAGTAAAAAATAGATAAAACATGATGGATGGACTTCTTCTTCTCTCTTATGGAACAAGGGTTAACTGGGAGCCAGAGATGAGACTACAGGATAAAATCAGTGTTAAAGTAGTGTCAGCCCTTGAATTTGTTGAAGTGAAAAAAAATCGATGTATTCTGAAAGAAATTACAATTCTGTGAGGAGCAGAAGCCTCAACTGAACAGACCTGAAGCAAGAAAATGATTTGGAAATGAGTGAAGGCTCGAACCAGACCTAATTTTGGTTATTTTCTCTGCATCCAGCATGTTTAGTGATTATGCTTTGTTTAATAACAAGGACAAACAGTGGTTTAGCACAGCTGTTCTCTCACTTGCATTTGCCTGCAAATAAAACCATTAAACAGGTTTTTTTTTTTTTTCTGACTACCAGCTCTGTCTGTGGCAAGAAGGAATGATTGCCCCCCAAACATTCCCTTTTCATTCCAAAGCACAATGATCTCCCTTGGCTGCTGAATGGCTAAAAGATGGAACAGAATGTTTTTAATGTAACTCTGATTGACCTTTGTGTTCCCCACACTGTCTGGCTTTAATTCTTCTTAGAATGGCATTTCCATTTGTTGAATGCATATGCAATTATATTTGCTGAAACTGTTGTACACAAAGAATGCTCTGCTACAGACTCTGTTCTTCAATAGAAATGTAATGTCTTTATGCCAGCCACGAGGATTGCAAATCTCTGATTATGGGATTACATTTTCTGCAATCAGGACGGTTTTGTGGCAGAATATTTTTAGCTTTGCTGCATGTTTTGTCTCCCTGTTCTTCATCAGTAAATACATCCCTTCTCTAAATTTCCTTCTTTGCTGGGCTTACTGCACAAAGAACTTATGAATGGCTGAGACATCCATTCATGTCCTTTAACAGCTTATTCAGGCTGTCTCTTCTCAGTCTTTGTAAGGAGAGACTCATTTTCCACCATTGTGAAAGTGGAATTAATTCTTAGATTTATGATTTTTAAGCATTTGTTTTCTGAGAGCACAGGCACATGAAACAGTTGTTGTGCAAACTGAGCACATCTGGCTGAATCTTTTCCTTTGGTCTCCCCTGAAGGGGCTTCTTGCTCATAAAAGTCACCCTGTATTGATGAGAGACATAACAACTGGGCAGGATTTGATTTTCCAGCCACACAAACCATCATTTTAATAGCCTTATATTCTTATTCCAGGGTTACGTAGGGAAAAAGATACAAGAAACACAGTGCTCTGGGAGGTAGGGATGGACAGTATGGAAATGGGGAGAGGATGTTGAGAACTCTGCGTTCATCTCGTGCAGTGGCATTAAGTCACCCACCTGCTGACTCAGCTTGGGAATTGTTGTAATTCTCAGGGGATTTACAGCTCCAGGAAAGGCGTGGAGGATTCCCAGATTCCCATCATGTTGGTTGTGACATTTTTGTTGCTTTTTTCGGTGGGGAGGTTGATGGCTTTCCTGGGTGAGGAAATGAAGGTGAAGCTCATGCTGCGAGGGGAGGTGAGAAATGTGACAAACATTGTCAATAGATGGAGGATTGATCATTATAAGAGCAGAAAATGCATGGAAAGTAAGTATACATATTCATATCTTCTGATTCCTAGAAGTCCTTAATCTTATATAAACAAGGCAAAATCTTACATAAACAATAACAAAAATTATCCCAGGAAGCCACCCAGCCAGAATGGCCTTGATGGGAGAGAATCTTTTCTCTTCTAAATTATCTAAGGGGATCTCAGAGTTTTGGGGAGCACCTGCTGCTCTCTCTGCAGCACCCAAAGCCTGTTTGTGTGACATCTTTGGTGTCAAACAATGCAGCTGCCAGTGGGACCTGCAGCTCTGACCTGGTTTATGCTTTGACTACTCATGCTCTGCCCTCCCCAGGCAGGGGATTCGCTCAATGCTCAAAATCGCACGCAGAATTTGGTTTCTGTTTTGTGAACTCTGAATCCTAAGCCCATATGGAGTCTCAATGTTCCTTGTACAGTGAAAAATTGACTTTTATTTTGACTCCAGTCAAATTATATAGATTTTCCTTTATCTTTCACCTCCACCTTTGACTTTGAGTAGAATAGAACAGACTATTTCCGTGGGGGGGAGCACAACCATCGCTGAATCCAACTGCCTGAGAAGCTCAGGGCTGAGCAAGCTAAAGTGTGATCTCAAGGGCATTGTCCGAATGCCTCTCAAGCCCTGACAGACCTGGGGCCTCAACCACCTCTCCAAGGAGCCCTTCCAGTGCTTGGTCATTCTCTCTGGAAAGAAACACTTCCTAATGCATGGTAAACACTCATCTGGAAGAGCTTTGAGCTATTCCCACGTCCCATCAGCAGACACCATGTTCCTTCCTCTATAGAGAGCAGTGAGGTCACCCTCATCCTCCTTTCTCCCAAATGTAACAAGCTCAGAGTCCTCAGCTCCTCACGGGACATCCCTTCCAGCCCTTTCAGCAGCTCTGGTTCCTCCTGGTGCATCAAGGACCGGAGAGACACTGCATGTCCCTGGCTTTTTCATCAGACTCATTAGTGTCTTGTGCTTGCAGATAGAAAAGGAAAATAATTTTGAAAGGTTTTTGTGCTTCGTCTTCACCCTCACCAACCTCCTGCTAAAAATGGAAACAATGAAGAGGCGACTTCAGCGCCAGAAATGTGGTGTGGGGGCAGCAGCAGTGACAGCTCTGCAGCAAATCCCTCACACAAATGACTTTAATGTAGGTCAGAGTAGCAATAGTTATTAGACAAGGTCCGGACAACATCCAAAAAGCCTTTATTTTTCACCAGTTTTGCTTCTGTTTTTAATTTTTTCCCCTCAAATATCCATCATCACTTCTTGTTCTGTTGTCTTTTGAGTCAATGCCTGAGTATCTCAAGGTCCAGCCATTCTCCTGGTTTTCTTTCCTTTTTCTGGTAGGTTATGACTTGAATGAGTGCCAAGATAATCTCTGCTGTTCTTGGGGGCACCTCATCTCAATATTCTTTATTTCTGGAGTCACCAGAATGAACCTGTGGCTGGTAGAGCCACGACAAATTCAATCTTTTAAAACAACTCGAGTCACCAGAACTTTTGACTTGTATTTCTGGACTTATTTTTCTGGGGAAGACACTTATGTATTTATTCCAAGTACCCTTATTTAACATGAACATATTTCATGGGGGCAAGTTCTCAAATTTAGAACATTCTGAGGAAGATTTAGAAATCAGCAGACTTGAATGATTCAAAACTAATAGTGACCTCTAGTGACTAGAGAACTCAGTAGGGCTTCCAGAACAAGTTTAAATTTGCTGTAAAGCCAGTATTTTATAAAAGTTTGGAATGGCATTATATTATTTAAGACAGGGAATTTTCACTTTTATGCCTTTTTCAGCTGAAATCCATGATTTGTAGCTAAAATGATATCTGCTTGACTGTTCCCTTCTTAATAATCCTTGAACATATTTTAATACCTCTATTCTAGTCTGGAAGTAATTAGACCTTACTGGAAGCACATCTGAACTTCTTTGCTGTGTGTTCTCTGGCACACAGAAGAGAAAATGAGAATACTCCAAATGACTTCACACTTCATCTCAGACTCTTTACGTGGATTTAATTTTACGGAATGCTGTCTCCTGTGGTCTGAGTCCCCAGGTAGCTTTTACTGAGCACTTCTCACGTGGCTTTTTGATTAATCTGGAGATAATGTTCATTAAAAACCACAAACTATCGTCCTTTTCATGCCATCTTTCTCTAAGAGTTAATACCTCACTGCTGGAAATACTTTGGATTTCATCATGCTCTGCCCTGAGCACACTCAGAGCCCCCAGGGCTCAGAATTAGTAAAGTCATGGAACGGTTTGGGTTGGAAGGGACCTTCAGAGGTTTTCTGGTCCAATCCCCCAATCATTGACACCTCTTGTGCTTGGCACTGGATGTCAGATGTGAATTTGATTTTATTGCCACTGCTCAAATAAATGTGGCAGGGGTCAGTGGTGGCTGTGATGGGTAATTGGTGGGACTCGATCTTAAAGGTCTTTTCCAACCCAAATGATTCTATGGTGGTGCAGAGAGTCATTTCTTACCCAACCACCCTCTGACATTCCCAGTATTCTCCCACACAATTACTGCAACAGCTGCACTCCACAGTAGCTGTTTATTTCCTTTAGTGATATGCACTGAAAACACTTTTTTTTGTTAAATATGTGATTTTACTCAAGGGATACAGTACACTATCACAGGGACACAGCACACTATTACTTAAGGGAGAGGGGACAACGAAAGTTGGAAAGAGAGGAAAAGAAATGATAATTATATTTAAATCTCATCTCCACCATGAGAAACTGCAGTAACACATAACCCAAATGAAAGGAGTAATTTTTGCATTTGTCATTCTCACTGTTTCATTTAGATATTACTGAAATGAAAATGTTGAGGTGTTTTTTTCTTGTTTTGTTTTGGGTTTTTTGGGTTTTCATTTTTTTGTTTGTTTGGGGTTTTTCGTGTTGTTTTGTTTGTTTGTTGGTTTGTTTTGGTTTGTTTGTTTGTTTGTTTTTCTTTTTGGAGGAAATTATCCAATGGAATGGTACAAGGAGATGGAAATATGACCGGTCAGAAGGAAGCAGTGCCAGAACACCACATCAGCCAAACAGTGAGGACATCAGTGAGCAATTTCCATTCAATTTCAAGGAGGTGCTGCAGACTGAAAAGTCTGCCCGGAGATGCTGATCAGTTTGTTACGTAATCAAAGGCATCTGGCTCGCTGACAGAAGCTTGGGGTGCAAACGCTCTGCTGTGCTGTAACCTCAGTGAGGTTATGCCAGACACACCTTTTATCAGTCCTACAAACCCATCAGCTCCTGTTGTGCAGGGGGTTTAACGTTGCTGCTTATGAATAGCCTTGTTCACCAGTAAGCCAGTCTTTATTCAGATGAGATGAATTGTGTAAAATATTTGGAGCCATTTAGAGTTAACATCGCTGAGAATCTGAGTCTCTTTAACCTTTGGCATACACACAATTCATAACACCAATCCACGATTGGTGTTCTGTTCATGTTTGCTTTGACAGATCCGATATTTCCCTGGTTTGCTAAAGAGGAGATTTGTTCTTGATGAGTTTTTCATATCCTTCCTGTGCCTTGATATTAAAAACTCTGGTGAAATGTTGCTTCATGACGATTTCAGTGTCTGGTAGGACAAAAATTTTGGGTTATTTACTGTTAGATTCTGTACTTTTATGTAATTGCTGAACTGAGACCAGACTTCTCCTGGGTGAGAAGAGGTGGTTGCTTGATTTAGTATTTTGGTTGTGGATCCTTTGCAGGAGAAGTTATTTTGATTGCATGGTAAAGAGATTTATGTGATGGTGTTTGAGGTTCCATAGCAAAAATTTACTATCAACAGCAAAATTTCTTGTTTGTTTTGTTGTTTTTTTTTTTTTTAATTTGAGAATTATACTAAAAACAACACCAAATTTTCCAGCGAGTGAGTCTTTAACAGAAGTTACACTGCTGCTATGGAGAAAAGCTACGGAAAAACACATAATTTTGAAATTGCTTGCCTCTACTGAAAATTTAAGATATGAATTTCAGAAGCTTGGTTCTCATTTAGTAAACAGATTTTTCAAAAGTGATCAAAACTTCTTGGTGTCCAGTACCTTGACAATTCAACCTTTGTGGGGTTCCTCTTGCAGGCTGTGGAGCTCTGCAGTGACACAGGCTCTTCTCACCCTCAGGTGGCTGAAAGGATCTATTTTTAAAGAGCAAGCCTTGATTGGTATTTTTGCCTAATTTGACTTTGATACCATGTCTTAAATCTTGTTTGGGGGAATAAAACTTGGTCATATTGATTTATGTCCATGGTGTTATCTCTGCTATCAAGGTTGGGCAGCCTGGGACAGTGGAAGGTGTCCCTGCCCATGGCACTGGATGGGCTTTAAGGTCCCTTCCAGCCCAAACCATTCTGAGATTCTGTGATCACAGAACTTTTTCAAAATTACACCGGGAAAAAAAGTATCTGGAAAATTCTGATGAAATTAAAAAAAAAAAATGGAGTAATTAAAATGCATGTCGTAGAATAATTGTGTCAATGAGAAATCCTTGAATAAATTGTTGTCAAAAAGGGCTTTTTTGGACAAAATAGCTGAAATTTAGCTCCCAGGTATTATTTGTAGCTCTTAAATTTAAGCAGCATTAACGATATGATACAAATCACTGAATTGTTTAAAGAAAATGGAATTGCAACCACCTAAATTACAGGAGCAAACCAAATATGAAGCATCTGCCTCTGTGTTGTGTGGGGTTTTTCAGAGCACTCTTCCAAAGCCAGAGTCAGTGCTGATAGCAGCACTCCCTCCTTTTTGTTTTATCCCTCCTTTTTTGTGTGTGTGTTCGTTTTTAACCTCTACTGAGGTGTTTGGGGTAGCAAACCTTAGGGGGAAACACAGGTCGATGATTCAGACTTGGAGAATTGCAATGGGGGATGTTATCCACCCTTCAGTGCCATTTACACCTCTCATTCCGAACTTAATTATATCATTTTGTGGGTGAATTATAGATGGTGGTGCTCAGCTTACCAACTTCCAGCCTTAACTGCAGACTCAGATGTGTCACGGACCGGCAGGGGGAGAGGCACCTCCTCTTTGGGGCGTGCTGGGGTTCCTCTAACAAATATTTAAGCAAAGAGCGAGTGCTCCGTGTTCTGCATGTCCTACATTTGTAGGTTGTAGCTGCAGGCACAGCACTCCCTGGCAGAACCTATTTAGAGATCACAACCTCGCTAGGCTGGAGCTGAAAAATACACAGTGCTGCTCTCTATTTTAATTTTTTATAGTTCATTTCGGAGGTGACACACAGCTGCTGGAACAAGGCCTCAGATTAGACCCTGTAGGCAGGATCTGGACTAATAAGATGTTGTGCTATGATTATTTCAAACTCTGCTTTGCCTGTCTCCATTACTTTTGTATTTTTCTGCTGCATGTGAAAGGAAAGCCAGATTTGAAGGTTATATTCGCTTACCCAAATGTCAAGTTCTGTGTGAACATCTCAGCTGACATTTTTCTCTCTGCTTGGCGAGGAATGATCCAAATGTCTGACAGTACTGCTGCACCTCCTGCATCCTACTCGCCATGTTCAGACATGAAAGCTCGATTTGGTCTTTGTCTCAGAGAGCTGATAAAGACCTGAAGTTGGAAAATGTTAACATAATAGCTTGACATTTTGCTTCTTTTTGTTCAGCTCGGATTGAAAGGGACTTCATGTGTTTAATCTGAGGGAAATACACTGTGTGTGAAATATTTAATAGACTGATTACTTCCACTTCAGCCTTTGCTTGCACACACCTCTTCCAGCACTGTACAGCCCCCCTATTACCAGCAGTTAATGCTTCCACAATGAGAGAGGCGATTCCATTTCTGTCATACTCAGAAGTTTATGGTGTGAATTTGATGTCAGAGTTTCAGAAAGGGCATGAGAGTCAGTAGCGTCTAATTAGACATCTAATTAGTGAGCTGTGACTTTCTATTTCTAGCCATGTAAGCTCAAGTCTGAACACTTCTGTTTTATCTGAGGTTACTTTATGGGAAGCATTTGAGGCATTGTGCAAGGGGAACTTTTTGTCTGGGTGCAGCAGGTTCCAAATATTATCTTGGGCAGACACCAAGCAATGGCTCCCAGCAGTGGTAGCAATGGTCTGAGCCACGTCAGCTGTTTTACACAGCAACCTCTGCTCCCAGGAGACTGAACGGATTTGTGCACAACTGCAATCCTGCTCTGGAGCTGAGCCAGAGCTGCAGGCTCCTGAAAGAGAGGAAAGTGTCTGTGTCTCACTCCAGCTGGACCAAATAACGGGGAACACCAAAGGTCTCAGGGACTCCCTGGCCCAGGACAGGGCAGCTGCTGGCTGGTGTTAGAAACAAAACCCAGGGCAAAAAGCCAGACACAAAATTCCCTTGTTATGTGTTTCTTTTAAATACCACCACGGGGTTTCTCTCTCTCCCCAGCCCTCTCTCTCGCTCCCCCTCCCAGGGTGTGTGAACACAGCACAGCCAAAGTGGGATATTTTGTTTAATGGTGTGCACAGTGAAAAGCTTCTCCAGGTTAGGAGCCTTTGAGAGGATGCTTCACATTCCTTCCTTATGAGCAAGACTTTGTGCCAATTCTTGATTTAACAAAAATTGCAAAATAATTTACGTTCCTAAGCTGAGGGATTTTTTCTCCCATTTCCCCTTTTTTTTTTTTTAATTTTATTTTTCCAGGTTGACTTAAGCTTGTGTTAAAGAAGAAATTTTGCACAAATTATTGAAAAAGTCTGGAAAAGTTAGAGGCTGTTAAATAGAAATAAACCCAAGTTTGTTGGGTCAGACTCTGCTAACAAACTGCTGGTCATTTTACCCAGGCAAAGGAAGCCACTGGCACCAGCTCGAGCTTTTTAGACCCTTCTCTTTACATTAGAAATATTATCAATTACATGTGATCCAAAGTTTTACTGAAGAAGAAAAGTATGTTGAAATTATTCTGGAAGGAACTTATCCCTGATGCTATTGCACCACAGATGACAGGAAGAATTGATCCTCAGGAACCAATTTATTTTAGAGCTGTGTTTGGGAGAAAATTCACTGAGTTAAGGTCTGCTGTTAAAATAAATATTAAAAAAAAAAAAACAAACCTAAAAAACATCCACAGGAGAATTCTTGCACTTCTCCTAATAACTTTAAAAAAACCCCCATGTAAGTAGGAAACACTTGGAACAGATTTTGATGCTGAATTGAAAGTAGGAGTGTGGGCAAATAAATTTCAAATGCTGATTTTTTTAAACAGAAAATGTGAAAGAAAACTTCCCGAGCCTTTTTTTCTCTCCATTTGTGAGACTCACAAGGGAAATTATGTGATCCAAAGTGTAAGATGAGATGCATTGTTGGGATATCAGTCAGAAGATATTCAAATCATGACTTTCACAAAATTGGTAGGTAAGCAACCTCTTTTGACACGATCATATTTTGCTATTTAAAGCCTGCTTGTACATAATGATATACTCAATTCATATGCCTGACAATGGTTATTTCCTTCCTTTAAAATCTAAGCAAATAGTTTGACAAGAAGGGAATGAAACTAATTCATGCTTTCTGTCACTGATCACGAAAACCAGCTGCAAATGTATAAAGTGTTCAGACAAGTAATATCTCATCTGATAAATCAACTGAGATTTTTGGATTGTTTCCATGAACTGTATTGCTGGGATTAACTGTGCTTCCATTCAGAAATTACCCACATATAATTCCCCTTTTTACTCTTTTATTTCTTCAGTTAATGTTTAAATGTTTTGTAAGGGGGGCTTTAGATTTCGGAAATACTCGTTCTAGAAGTTCCTTTGATTTTCCTTCTGTTTGGTATTCCTTTTTCTTTCTATAATTGTTGTCCAAGCTTTTCAGTGCTGTTTGAACTTTTATGTTGCATGTATCAACTTTAGTAAATTGAGAATCTCAGTGACAGAAAACCAAGAGACTTTGAGGCATCAGTAGCTGAATCATTGGTGTTTAGTGCCATGCTGAGGTCCTGTGGCATCCAAAACTTCAGCAAGGGCCTGGCAGGTGTGCTGCAGGAATTCGAGAACAACCATGCTAATCTGGATCACCAACAAGAGGCTGGGCAGGGGACCTCAGGGTATCTGAAATGGCAAAAGGCAGGTGAATTTAAAGAATTAAATCCAGCCCTGACATTTTACTGAAAGGAAAATGGGAGTGTAAAATCTCACTCCATGAATTCATAGAATGGTTTGGGTTGGAAGTGACCTTAAATCCCATCCCATCCCACCCCTGCCATGGGCAGGGACACCTTCCACTGTCCCAGGCTGCTCCAAGCCCCAATGTCCAGCCTGGCCTTGGGGCACTGCCAGGGATCCAGGGGCAGCCACAGCTGCTCTGGGCACCCTGTGCCAGGGCCTGCCCACCCTCCCAGGGAACAATTCCTGCCCAATATCCCATCCAGCCCTGCCCTCTGGCACTGGGAAGCCATTCCCTGGGTCCTGTCCCTGCAGCCCTTGTCAATTGTCTCTCTCCATCTTTCCTGCAGCTCCTTCAGGCCCTGCAAGGCCACACTGAGGTCACCCCAAAGCTTCTCCTCTCCAGGCTGAGCAATCGCAGCTCTCGCAGCCTTTCCTGCCAGCAGAGCTGCTCCATCCCTCTGCTCCTGCTGCTGCCTCCTCTGGGCTCTCTGCAGCAGCTCCAGCTCCTTCCTGTGCTGGGCCCCAGCGCTGGGGCAGCTCTGCAGGTGGGGTCTCACCTGAGGGGGCAGAGGGGCAGAATCCCCCCTCCCCTGCTGCCCCCGCTGGGGCTCAGCCCAGGGCAGGGGGCTTTGGGGTCCCAGCGCTCACGGCCGGGGCAGGGCCAGCTCTGCCCCACAGCTCCCCCGGGGCCTCTCCCGGGGCTGCTCCCTCTGCCCAGCCCCAGCCTGGGCTGATCCCGGGGCTGCCCTGACCCAGGGGCAGCACCTTTGCACCACACAGAGCAGCTTGCAGCCCTGCATGGTCTCTTGAGGCAGAAAGAACAATTCCAGCTCTGCTCTAAAAGTTAAACTATTAAGAATATAAATCTGAACCAAGTCCCATCTTTATTGTCAGTCCCTTTTCTTCAGTGGATAATTTCAACATGTTTCTATTAAGAGTAATTCACATCACCATTGCTCTTCAGTGCTTTAATGCAAGAATATCTGGGCTTCTTTCCTGTATTTTGTCTGCAGCTTTCTGTTTATAAACCTCTTGTTTTGGGCTCGAACTGCAGGCTTGGGTCACCTGCGTTCTGCTGAAAGTACAAAAGATCCATGGGCCACCAGGAGTTAATTAGGATGAACTTCTGTGGGATAAGTCCAAGGGATGCATAGTTAAACTTCTGTGGCATAAGCAATGGAGCAGCACAATTCCTACAGTATGAGCAGCCCTTTTTGTACTTATGCTGCTTCAGCACTTTTTGATTAGCTGGCTTAGTTTTCCCACCTAAATCGTAACCCTCCAGACTGTTTTCTGTAGCCACAGGCATGATTCCATCTGAAATGTGCTTTTCTGTCTTTCAGTCAGACAGCCAGAACACCATTAGAACCTGATGCCACAGCCAGGTTAAGGAAATTACCCTCTAATCCACCTAAATGTTTTAATCCACTGGATGAAATAAGAACTAAATGCATTTTCAACCATTTAGCAGTGATCCATGTCTGGAGACGGAGTGACTCAGAGGAGAAGAGACACCTCCCTAAGAGCTCTGGAGTTTGCTCCCTGCTGAGCTGAGCTGCTGCTGAGGTGAGGTGATTTTTGGAGATCCCTCTCATCCCACAGGCATGGCAGGAAATGGTCCCCACCAGTTTATTCAGTACTTATTTCAGCGCTTCCCTTATTTTGTTTCCAAAGGAATGGAGGTAACTTCCACCCTTTGGGTTCATTCTCTTGATTTCAGGTTATTATCTATATGCAGAAAGGATATTTTATAAGAAATAAAGCTAATTAATATCAACTTAAAGCAATCTGCTGGCTTCTTATTACAAGTGCTTTGCTCTGGATTTTTTTACACACAAGCTCTTTCTCAAAATGAGAAGAATTGTTTCCGTTCTGGAGAACTGTTCTGACAACTAACTGAATTAAATAAAACTGGGATCCACATTACATGAACTAAATGTTTTAAATGGAGCTATTTTATTCGCTGACATGTAACACTGCCAATGTGTTTGCTCTGCTAACTGGGATTTCTGTACTGTGTTATACAATATCAAGCCTGATACTGTAATTTTCCAAAGGATCTCTGGGTATCAAACCAAGTTTCCATTGATTTTGAACTGTCTCTGTGATAAAATGGAGAAGTTATTAAAGTAATTTCTTCATGGAAGGATATACCTGTCACTATTTTTCACTGCAATCATGCTTGAAAAATTGCTATGCTCCTTGTTCTATCCAAGCTGTCTATAATTAATATTCCATAATGTGTAGGAAACCAAAATACCTTTGCTAACAGCTGGATAGTGTGTACCTAAATTTCTGCCATCTGGTCCTACAGTCTTGGCTAATACAGGGGGCTGAACTTATCATAAAGTCAATATTCAATAGAAATACAAATTAGGAGGGCTGGTGAGCAGAAGAGCAAAGGGCAAAATGAAATTCATATAGCAAGAAGATGGAATTTTACAGTTAATTCTTGACTGAAATACTTTCTCAGTGTGTCTTCATACATTAGTTGGATCACAGTTCAGTACCTCAAAGAAGAAGCTGAACTATTTTAATATGCAAATGGATTCAAATGTTAATCAATACCCTGTCTTTAGCCCTTTGCCCTCTGCCCTGTCACAGAAAAGGTGCCCGGACCCCCAGCCTTACATCCCACCTCTGCCTTAGCTGACCCTGGTGTTCCTGTTGCCTGGATACGAGTGGAACACGCGGAGGAATGCTGCTGAGCTGCTATGGGATGGCCATTTCATCACAGGGATTTATCCATGGGTTAGCTGGGAAAATGGCTCAGCCTTTGAGGGGTCACCCTGTGGAGGCAGAGCTCACTGGGCTGCTCCCACAGCGGGCCTTGCTTTCCTCTTCTTTTACACCAGTGGGCTGATGCTTTCCTGCCAAAGTCAGCAATCTACTGGGAAGAATTATCCAGCTCCCAAGAGTGTTAAACTCCGAGTGGATTTATGTCCTCTGTCCTATATTCCTTTGGGGTATCTGACCACCCTTGTCCCAAACCTGGATTTTCTTCTGAATTCTCTTTAACAGGAGGAAATGAGGACCAACCAAGATGGAAAGGAACTGTTGCAACAGAAAAGCTTGGACCAGGATATTTCCTCTTGCCTTCCCAAAGAAAGACTGTATTGAAATCAATGTTGAGGGGCCAACATGGATCTCTTGCTTCCTTCATTGCCCATATTAGCACAGCTTCCCAATTTAATCCCTCGGGGAATGCTCAGATCTTCTTGTGCTGAAGGAAAGTAACCCAGAACTCCGTGTAATCAAAATTATCAGTGAGGGTGTTTATTTTCTGAAAATTTCCTGATTTGTGAGAATTTCAACCAGTTACTGTCACTTTGAGAGCAGGATGGTCAGAAGACTTATCGAGAAGGATGTTCCTGAAGCTTTTCTAGCTGAAAGTGAATGCCAATATTTATTGCTAGCAAGGAGAGAGTCCATTCTGGTGCCTTCTCTCTAGTGTTTGGCACTTCCCAGCATAGAAGGAAAAAATTATCTACCAAAAGTAAGAAGGATTAGTGATCAAAAGTGGCCAAAAATGTGTGCTTTCTATATTTCATTCCACATGAATTCAAGACCTAGGATCATAACAAAGTTACTGTCTTGGCAGCTGATAAAAGGTGTATATATTTTAGACATATCAATGGTAAGAAGCCCATCCCTAAGTAGCAAAATACAAATTTACCTGGTTCTTGTCTTTAATCTTCGGGAGGGTTTACCAAAACGGAGCTTTTTCCAGTGTGATATTCATTTAAGGAGCATTTAGGAATGTGTTGGGCCTATTTGTTTCTCTGGAACAACATAACAGTTTAAAAACACAACTAGTAAAAAATGCATGTTATGCATTATGATCCTTTAAAAGCTGCCACTGACTCGTGTAAGAAGTTCTATTTTTATTCCATAAAAAGCAGTGCTCTTTAAAAGAATTTAGACAATGGAAGCCTTTCTCACAGAAACTCATTACACCAGTGTCTGTTAAAAAATCATGTTTTGCCTTGTAGTGTTTTCTCCTAATTCTCAAAGCCAAGAGGACCACACAATCTTAGGCTGGCTTTGTATCACCATGCAGAAAGAGTATTTAAGCATTAGGAACTTTAATTATGCAGAAGCTCTACTGAGGGATTTTAAATAAAAGATTTGTGCACATCATATTATAATGAGCAAAGTAAATATATTTCTAGCACTTCTATGAAATATTACTGTGCTGAGGACAGGGCAATTCAATCAATAACAATAAATAGCTTCTTTTTTTTTAAATTCCTCAGGTAGCAGCATTTTTAAATCTCGGCTAGCTCCATGGAATTGTTCAGAATTTCTCAGAAAGTCAGTGTGGTGTTCCCTGTACTGCCTAAGGAGCCCTGACTGCAGCAGGAGTGTTGATGCAGGTAAGTGGCCACATCTGTTTCAGTCTGGTTCTCCATCACCTGCACCCCGCGGTGAGGTGCCAGATGTTCTGCTCAGCTGGGTAAGACCTGCTTGTTAGCAGCTCAAAAATATTTTGAAGAGCAAAAAGATACCAAAAAAAAAAAAGGCCTCTTGAATGTCACTTCTGGGAAAGCCTCAGAGCTTCTTATGTATCCCACAGGAATGTTTTCTTCTGCCTTTTCTAGAATTTAAAAAGGCCATTTAAAAAGGCCTCTTAGCTGGACTTGTAGCCAAGGCAACAGTTACGATATTTTGCATCCCAGCTGTTATGAATGGGCTCAAAATCTGACCAAAAAAAAATGTGTTGCTTATCTAAATTTTGGAGGTCACAATAAAGATATGATTGCAACTGGCAACAATTTAGAAACCAACAATGCAAGGCTCTGGGGGTGAAGAGAATGTCCCCTTTAAACATCTCACAGTTCACATCCCTCTAAGGAAGCCCTCTAAGCCCCTGTCCCCCGAAACATAATTATAAGTAAGTATCATGTATGTGCTTCAATCCCGATTCAGCAATTTATTAACTATTTAGTTGTTATTTTACTGTTGCTGCTTTGTGAAATGCATTAGGTGTCATTAAACTGAAGTTCTGTGTGTGAAATCCCGTGGCCATGAGTTGGGTGGAAAAAACGCATTGATTTTTTAGTGAGATTTTCGGGTTTAATCATAGCTACTAAATGGTGTGAATTTTAATATGCGCTCTCACATTTTGCATACGGCCATTTGAAATTTAGATCTGTGTGTAACGAGGAATGATTGATCCACAGCTGTCTGTGGCATTCTGAGCAACTTTAATGAGCTAGGTAGCAACATTTATTTAAAAATTTTATCTCATGCATTCATGTTCTCATAGACAAAGAGTCTATGACATGTTAAGGAGCTCTTATAAGATGGAGAGAGACTCTTGAAAAGGGCTGGAGGGCCAGGACCCAGGGAATGGCTTCCCAGTGCCAGAGGGCAGGGCTGGATGGGATATTGGGCAGGAATTGTTCCCTGGCAGGGTGGGCAGGCCCTGGCACCGGGTGCCCAGAGCAGCTGTGGCTGCCCCTGGATCCCTGGCAGTGTCCAAGGCCAGGCTGGACATTGGGGCTTGGAGCAGCCTGGGACAGTGGAAGGTGTCCCTGCCCATGGCAGGGGTGGCACTGGGTGGGCTTTAAGGTCCTTCCAGCCCAAACCATTCCATGATTGTATTCAATGATTCTAAGATATTATAATCAAACATCTGGTTATAGATTGCAATTTAATAAGCACTGACACTATTTCCCACAACGACTTCCAGACAGGAGTTCTGTGCCCCAAACCCATTGATTTGGCAGATAAGCCTGGAGGAACAAGGAGGGGCACATTTGGTTTCTTAATATGCCTTGATTGTGGCCTAGGAAACTATTTTTGTCTAAACTATTCATTAAGTTGTTTGAGTGTTGTCATTCACAAAGAACAACCAGAGCACTGTTCTTACCCCTCACAAAAAAAAGGGGATGTGTCCCCAGAAAAGTGCAGCATTTGCTTTTCAGCTTTGGGTGATGGACACACGAAATAAATACACACTTCCAGCCTTCTTCTTCCACACTCTTTCTTATAAACCCCTATTTCATAGACTTTAACATTTACAAAAGAAAAAACATATGAGAACAGAAGATTAAAAGGAAAAGCACTGAAATAAATAAAAAAGTAAGTACCTCCATCATAACTCTGGTCTAAATTGGAAAGAAACACCCTAATTACAAAGAAACACTCTTTTTGCTAAGTATAGGTTATTACTGAGTCATATTATCAATCGTAGCTCTTCACAGAAAAATATGAAAAGCTGAAATAACAGTAATTTCAGAAGAAATCTGCTTCTAGCCAGATCTGACTCTGTCCAAGGCAGGAATCAGTAGTCATTCCCTATTTCTGGTTTCCCCTTCTTTACCAGTTACCAGGAGAACTTGGCAAAAAACCCACAAGTGTCACATGGAAGTGACCTTGTTTTGTCAAATAATTCACTTTAGTCTGGGTGGTGATGAGCAGCATCCCTTGTCAACCAGCATTCTGACTTTTGTGTGCTGCTCATCCTGAGCACAGCAACTGCAGAAAATTATGGGCTCTGTTGGTTGCTCTTCAAAATGACTGGGTTTATTACCTCCTGGGATTATAATTTATGGATTAAGATAATTACACACACAGACTTGAATCTCAAGTATCTCATCATTACACTTGGACAACACTAAATATTGCCGTTAAGAGCTGAAAAACTTTCTTTGTAAACTGCATCACTGAGCTACATTTCAGCAGTTTCAAATTATTTCTCCTGTATTGCGATGACAATAATACCTGTTTTGGCCCTAAATATATACGGATAAATCTATTTTGGGGCAATACTTCACTGAGGTGTGGAGAGTCTGTGGGGACAGCGTTGCTGAGAATTTCTTCCTCCAGACTATGTAGTTCATCTGCTTCTTCTATTTATTTGTATAACACAGGAAAGCTTTTCCAGGACCAAACTTTTTTTCGGGAAAATCTATATATTTTTCATTGTAGTCTACTGGCACTGTGAAAGGGACATGAACTGGTGGATACAGTCGTTTTTTCAACCTTAAAGCCTTGAAGAGAGCCCAGGCTTCCTCTTGGCCTGCAGGGCATTACCTGGTGTTTTTTCTGGGGTAGTGGATCTTTGTTCAGCCTTTCCCCAGCTCCTCCAGCTCCATATGACATTAAACATTTCAGTTCTTTCTTCTTCTGCAGCAGCTATCTTTCATGAATAATAAAACTGGCTGTAGAAGAGAAGAATTAGTATGAGACAAATTGGAGCGGGGCAGGGGGGAGATGCTTCCACAAGAAATAGGACGTGATTGAAAATCCAGCACATAAATCATAGATAGGCCTGCTTAACAAAAGGAAATTGTCTCATAGTACCATGTTTGGGATATTGGGAAGAAACTCTTGTAACATGGGCAGGGACACCTCCCACTGTCCCAGGCTGCTCCAAGCCCCAATGGCCAACCTGGCCTTGGACACTGCCAGGGATCCAGGGGCAGCCACAGCTGCTCTGGGCACCCTGTGCCAGGGCCTGCCCACCCTCCCAGGGAGAAATTTCTACCAGAGCCAGAATGATTTATGCCAATAAGCCAGACTCCAGTCCAGCAGCCTTTCTGCTACCACAGCACTGAAGGCCACTGATGGTACTTTTCATATTTCTCTTTTCCTGAAGGAGGACGTTGCAGTCATTGTGGGCCATTTTCACTGAACACTTTACATGTATTAGAACATTCTCAGAAGGGTTTGTGCCGTGCATTGCAAGTTCAGAAGGAAAAGAGAGGCCTGAACCACCCATTTGTTACACCTGATGCACACTGAGCAATTCCCATGTTACCTCTGCCTGCAGCGGTACTGTTTACACAGAGAAATGTAGAAGCAGTTGCTTTAAAATCGCTGTGCAAACTTTGATGCACATTCCTGCGTGTGCCCATACACTTCGCAGCTACAAACAGAAGCGGAGGTATAATTGCCTTTGCTCAGTTTGGCTCCCCTCCAAAAATGATGCAGAAAGTCACTTCTCAAAACTATCCTCAGCTGAACTTCCCAAAGTCCTGGAGCTGACTTTCCAGGAGCCATATGTGTGGTTTGGGCACACGTTGCTATTTTGCTGCGTGTTGTGGGAGGGATGCACAGGAGGACATAGAAAGAGCTGCATTCCCATATGTAGGATGACTTTTTCTGAAAGGAAAAAACATGTATGACCACAATTTGTCTCCACAGTTTTGGGGAATGATGCAAAAAGAACATATACAGCAAGATGAGAGGCATATGAGCTCAGGCGGGCTCTGAGAGAGGACATGGGGGAATTACTGATTAGAGAAACTTGTTTGTCTGTGTCGGGATCAAAGGGGCGAAACGGAGTCCATAGCACTCACCATTTTTTAATTATAAACTCCAATTAAGTGATGCAGAATAATCTTCAGCATTCCATCTGGCAGCTATGAGGAGAGAGGGAGAACAGCAGCTAATGACATTAATCAAGGCTTGAAGTAGACAGGTTCAAGTACTGCAGGCTTTGCTTAAAAAAATGAGCTGAGGACAGGGTTAGTCTTTGACTAACATTCCAAAAAAGCTTCATGCAGCCCAAGAGAGAGGAGCAGCGTTAACCTGGGCCTCTTCCTTTAACCCTTAGGCTGCCGGCCTGTTCTAACTGCAGCCACACGACCAGAATGCTGTCATTGATTACTGATTGCTCAAATCATACAGGGGGTTAATTCTGAAGTGTGGGAAAGACCTTTTAGGAACACCAATGCCAGACACCGGAGTCTGCTTGGGGAAAAAATTGTGAATCTGATCTTCATGTCACAATGGGCTCAATAAGCAAACCAAAACCTTTTTTTTTTTTTTTTTTTTTTTTTTTTTAATTATTTTAACTAGTGATAGTGGAAATCACCAAGCCATTTTCACATGTAATGTGATGGTTGGGTTGGACATTTCTCCCAGACCACAAGTGACAGAACAAGGGGAAAGAGCCTCAGGCTGGGCCAGGGGAGGCTCAGGTTGGACAGCAGCAGGAATTTCTCCATGGAAAGGGTGCTCAGGCCTTGGCAGGGGCTGCCCAGGGAGGTTTGGAGTGCCCATCCCTGGAGGTGTCCAAGGAAGGCCTGGAGGTGGCACTCAGAGCTCTGGGCTGGGGACAAGGTGGGCATCGGGCACAGCTTGGACTCAGTCTTGTAGCTCTTTTCCAATTTTAATGATTCTGTGAGATTTTTCCAACAGAATCTTTGATATTGGGAAAGGAGGAAACCCCAAATCATGGAAGAAAATAAATATAAAAAAATAGAATGCATTACTTTTGTATCTATGTTTACATACCACTGGTGCTTTTGCGTGGTCTAGTCCTAACCTATGTTTTAAACCACAATAACTGGCACAAGTTTGAATCCTCAGAAAGAGGATTCATAATTTCTGTAGCAGCAAGTTATTTCTATCAAATGTTGAGGAAAAAAACCAAAAAAATTAAATAGGTATTTGGATAGATAAACTTTATTTTCACTACTGAGTTAATAACTTCCATTTATATCATGTTAAAGATTTGAAATGTTGGAAGTTACAAGTTTATATCAGAATTGAGAATGAGCCATTCTCCAGATCCAATGAGGAACAATAACAGCCCCTTAGCTGAGGAGGGATTGCTGGGGTTTTTATGTGACTCTTTTTCTTCTGTACCTGTTTGAGTAAAGTTGGATTATTCCCATCAAAATTACTTACAGATTGAAGGATTTTTGGCCTAGGCTGAACACCAAGCTTGATCTAAGATTAAATTTCTCAGAACCTGAACAGAAACATGAAAGTGCCAAATGTCTGCCCAGTAAAAATCTGAACTAATCATTTTAGAATGAAGGCATCAAAACGTTCCTCTGAGAAAGTTACTTTTTATATGTTGCTCAATAATGTTTACCCGACCTCACTGCAGAGTTGCCAAGGACACAGGAATAAAACTCGCTTTATTCCACAGAGTTTTCATCATTCAGGAGCAAAACAGCCCAAAAGTTGCAGGGGACACTTTTATCAAAAATCACCTCATTTCTGGAAGTTTTGGTCTCACTAAATGAGGTCAATAGTAAAAATATAGTTTCAATATTTTCTTTTACTCTGTTGGGAAGATTGGATCCATCTAAGCTTTGTTAATGCAATGATATAATTTTAAATACTGCTATATATTACATGTTTCTACAGTTGCTCACTCAAAAGAGAAGGAAAATCTGGCTGAATTTGACCAAGAGAAGCAATAACATTGTCTTTTTCCACATCAGGGAGTAGGGGGAAGAGATCATTTGGACTTGCTGAAATCAATACAGAATATCTGTAGATATTAAAGATTAGGGTCAATAGAACATTACCTCAAACATTTGGATTTTTGAGAATTTTATAGACTAAAAGTAAATAATATGAAGCCTCTGAGGAGATTCTCAGGCAATTAAGGGGATAACTTGATGCCAGAAAAATGAGAGAGTTCAGCTGAGGATGCAATGTCTCTCCCTCTCTTTCTCCTGACTTTTGGCAGGTGAAGTTTTTCAGTATTTAGAAACTGAAAAGGGCAGAAACAATAGCTCCAGTATTTTTGTCTTTAGATAAATGCAAATTATATTAAGCTACATATAGTTTTTTTGTATCATTATAGTTTGGGTACTTTGGGGTAATTCTTATGACATAATATTGAGCCAGGATTTCCTTCATTTTTTTTAATTATCAGAATGAATTTATGTTCATCAATAGGTTTTTCTTCCTCGTTTCTGGTTTGTATTGACCACGGGGAGGCCACGGCAGTACATCATTGACATCTGCTCTGCTGCCTCTGCAGAGTCATTTTCCATTTCCATCTGCCAGAATTCCCAAGGAAACACACCAGCAGCTGCACCTGATTTGCTGGGATGCTGCCCCCATTTGTGAGATGTCCTTCTGGTGTTGGGACAATCCCCAGGTGGGGAGGTTCCTGTTTGAAGGGTTTCATTTCCATGGTCATAGCTGGCAAACCACCTCCATCCACTCCTCCCTTCCCAGGAACCCTGCGTGCCTGTGACATTCCCGAGGATAACGCATCCTGTGGAGGAGGTTATCTCTGGAAGCACCCAGGGGATGCAGCGGGAATGTGATCCTGAATGGATAAAGCTGGAAATCTGCTGGAAATCTGCCGTCGCCTCGTGCTGGTGCTCAGTGCCCTTCCATGGGAGATAAGCTGGGAAGAAACAGGAAAGCTGTTCCACCATATGTTTTTGGAATGGAATCAAAAGGAAAATATCAACTGTAGTAGGGAAAAAGTGGTTTTGGTTTTGTTTTTTTTTCCCCTGAGAAAAATAGGGTATATGAAAGTGGTTGATAAGTAAGAGTTTCTCCCCAAAGATTTTTTGAGTCCACAGCTCTTGTGCAAATAGACAGCAACTCACTAATTGTTTTTACTTTCACTTTTCTTCTTGCCTGGAAACACAGGCCAACTTTCCTTTGTGAGTTCACCATTCAGAGAGAAGAGTTCTCCATTAAAAACAAGCTCATCTGCTTGGGATTAGATACATATGGCAGCAGTGGGATCCAAGGGAAGGGATCAGCTGCCCTGTCTCAGCACCAGAATTCTCAGCTTGATGCTTACAGGGACTTTTCATTAAATTCATTACTCCTCAATAATGTCTCTGCAAAAGAGACAGATAATCCTTAATGAAAAGGTTTTTCCTTAGGATCAATTAGTCTAAAGGTATTGAGCTTCCACTAAAAGAAATATCTGGTTTGAATTACTGTTATCTCCTGAGAAGGCTGGTTTGATTTCCTTCTCCAAGCTAAACTTCACTGTTGTTTGCTCTTTACTCCAAACATACACAAGATATTAGTTTAGCTGCTTCTTTATACTCAGACCTAATCTCTTCACTTTGCTAGGATATTCACTTTTCCAAGCTGGATTAAAACATGTACATGAAAAAGAACCAAAAAGAGCGCTTTTGACACTTAGGCAAAAACATAAATAGGGAACTCTGAACAACCTGGTCTAGTGAAGGCATCCCTGCCCACGGGGTGGGAATGAGATGATCTCTAGGGTCCCTTCCATCCCAAAATATTCCGTAATTCTTTATCTTTATGTTATGTATTCACTGCAAGGGAAATATTCCAATACATTTCACATAATTACGCTTTTACCCCATAGCTTTTCAGTTTATTCTCCTGTGTTGCAGTGAGCCATGGCCAGAGCCGTGGTCAGCTGGAGCAGGCAGACCGACAGGGGCAGTGCTTTGCAGGCTCCCCAGCACCAGGGCTGGAAGGCACAGTGAGCACTGCTGTGTGGAGCACGCTGTGACCATCGGCTGCTCCCCGTTATGTTCAGATTTG
>VZTI01005477.1:275078-285911 GCA_013397865.1 Struthidea cinerea
GGGAAGGCGAACAGGAGCGGGTGCTCCGCCTGCTCTCCAGCGCTGCGGTCGGTGCCCGCCGCCTCCGCCCGCAGCCGGTGAGGCAGTGCCCGGTGCCCGGCAGCGAGCTGGCCGGCACAGCACCGCGGCACTCCTGGATGAGGAGGTTGATTTCTAAGCATTAGCAACACATTAATATGTTTTACAATAAGCAAGATGCCTTAAATATTATAAAAAAAATATCTATTAATGGACAAGTATGGAGAGAACAAAGAGTTTTCTGTTAGCAGAGCTGTGATAGCTCTGTACAGGGTAAAATGGAAACGCCGTAATTTCCTTGGATAACCAGACTGTTGCTTGCGTTTTCTCTTTGCAGGGTGCAAGTGCAAATGCTGCATTTGCCTGATGAAACGATGGCCAGGGCAATCAGTTCCTGTCAGTAAAATTCAGCTTAAGGTTTATCCTGGAAATCCATGAAAAGTGCTATAGACAGTTACAACTGAACGTAAGGTCACAAAATTATTCTTTAAATTATTGATATGATACTGTTTTCACTGTAAGGAATGGAAGTATCCTAAGGATTTAAGTAAGATAGAATTTACTCATTCCAGAACCAGGCATATCTTTTGATTAGTTGTCACTTTATCTAAACTGGAGTTAAATACAATTTGGGATTAAAAAATTCATAGAGAAGCACAGGGACATGGCTCTGTAAAGTCCCTGTAGCTCTGATGGAGTGTAAATATAGTAATAGTATTTTTTAATATTGAACTCATGAGTTTTGGGCTGGATAAGCAAATATTGATTTAGCAGTTGCAAGGGAATTCAAATACTGGGTCTCAGTCACAATATCACTTTTATTTTATAACCACGGATCTGCTATTGATAGACAGTGGAAAAGTCAATCCTTCATTTTAATGTGGTTAAGATGAAACGTGGGATGGAGCAGGAATACTTACTCAGGATGAATTCGAAATTGTCTGCAAAAGCAAAGTTTCCTGAAAGAAATATCAATTTTTTAGCCTATTTCTTTCAAAACATACAGGATATGACAATTTTCTACCAAACCACTGCAGATTTCCAAAACAACTCTATTAAGCTACAACAATAATTTTTTGGAACAATGATATATTATTGGAATTGGATGATCTTCAAGGTCTCTTCCAATCCAAACTATTTGATGATCATAAAACTGAAACCAAGGTGCAGATCTATGGTTACCCAATGGCTTCAATTGACTCCCTCATTAGGTTCATCCTCAGTGCTATTTAACTCTTCCTGGCAGAGTTTTGTGGTTACGTTTGAGTAACATAAATATTATTTAGGTTACTTTTCTCGAGACGGCATGGAATTTAAGAACTAATGGAAATAAAGATGTAAATTCCTTGACATTGGTTAGTTTGAAGTGCTTTCAATAGTAGTTTCAATGAATTGGTTGGATGGTTTTCCATTGAATGAAGTCTCTTTTAGAGGTGGGAGGGAGGGAGGGAGCAGCAGGTTTTAAAACCCAGAGCCCTCAAGTAAGACCAGGATTGATGATGGGATCTCCTCGTCCATTTGTCTGCAAAACCAAGGGGCAATTTTTGACCAAGTACGAGCAGTGAACTGAACTAACCTTACAACTTTAACTTGTGAGGGGTTAGAGGTGCTGACAAAGACACTTGAACATGAGAGGGGATTTTAAAACCTTTTCTAAGCTTTGCCATGACTGTGTCAAGGCGCAGGATTGGCTGTTCCAGCCATTTCTAGAATTTCCTCAGCTACATCCAGCAGGAGTCGGAGCTCAGGGGCTGGATCCTGTCTGGAGACAACCAAAGACAATGACAGAGGCAATTACCAGCCACTTGGGAGAAGGCAAGTAGCAGGGAAGTACTCACTGCATTCCTCCAAATTGGATAAACTTCTACCCCAGGGCCGCTCTGGCCATCAATGACTCCACAAGGAATGGCCACACCAAGCAGCCCAGGCAAGTCTTGCTAACAGACAAAATATTTTGGCTATTCAAGGCAGATGAAACTATCAATACTCTGAATACATACCAGCTATTAGAGGATCAAAAGCATGTTTGGTCACCGTCCATTATTTGTTTAATTGCATGTTCAATCTAGGAAATCATAGTTGTAAGTGGAACAGAGGAATGCAAAAGGTGCTGAGAAGTTACTAATGGCCAATAAAAGAGATTTTTCCATAGAAATAGCCCTTCAGCATTGATCAAGTAGTTTATTAACTCAGTCCTATCACCTTGATTTCACAGGCTTCACATATTTCTATTTATGGCTGTGTTTCTCATCTCTCTCCTAAATTTCATTGTCACTTTGAATGTTCCCATTGTGACTCTTGTAGTGGATTCAATAACATTCCTACCAAGGAGCAGGAGCCCTGCCTGCTTAGGAGACAGAACATTCCTTGGCAAACAGCTAGGCCATGGCTAAATTCTGCCCTCAAAATCCTATTATCTTAAAATTACTCTTTAAATGTAAATGAGGGCTTACAAGGCAGAAATGCTTTACACTTTTGTGTTTGCCTGAAATGAAATAATACAGCTCAGCCTACTAAAAAGATGATGTATTCATTGCATATAAATGTTTCAAATAGGGAGCAATAAAACCTCCATCTAAAATTAGAAAGAAATGGAAATTTTTACTTCAATTATATAGAATGTTTTGCCAACTTCTGAAATTTAGCAGCATTTCTTGTGGATGTGGAAAGAAAGAGATTTAAATATAAATGGATCCTAGGTAACTCTTTCAAGGAATGATACAGCTGACAAATTGTGTGCTTTTTGCTATATAATTCCATAAAACACTCCAGTCAAAGACTGAAGACAGTGTAAGAAGTTTCATCCTAAACGTTCAAAGTTGAATAGTTGTGAAAAAATTCAAACCCAGGGGTTTGGGTATAAATGTTAAAGACTCTTGATACCTACTGAGGTCGTGAGGAGGAGATAAATTCTGTGTCTATCTGAGGCACAAAGCGATGGGAAGCAACAGGAGGTGAGTTATTTTTCCAGTGATAATAAAAACTCTTGTGGGTAAAGGCTTTATATAAATGAATTAATAAAAATATATACCTAAATTCTTTATTGAAGAACATCACAGAAATGATCACAGTAATTTCTTTTCCTGTACTATAATTACGTTTTGAAATTAAATGTTCCTGCATGATGATTAGGTTTGATCAGAAGGTGCTTTTCCTATTTCAGCCTTTTGGAATGAGAAGAGTCCTGTCATCTTTTGTTGTTTCGTAACACCTGAAGCTTGATGTAGGTTTAATTTTTAGCAGGCTATGGTCAACCTCTCTGGCATCCTTCAAAATGATTCAGTGAAGAATCCCAGCTATCCCATAATAAAAACCTGTTTCTGCTTCTGTGTTCTGTATGTTTAAAGTGTGTCTGAAAGTGAAAGGAAAATGAAGAATCTATAATTCCTAAATTCCAGTTGAGTGCCTGATGCTAAAATTCATGTGGATCAATGTTTCTTATCTTTAACCAGATATTTACCAATTTTAGAAATCAAATAGGAAGAAGATTTTTTTTTTTTTTTGTCTATAATCTCTTCTTCTTATACTTTAATGACTGTTATAAGGAATTATCTTGACATACCAACGAGAAGGGGTAGAAAAATGGAGAGTGATCAGAGAAACTAAAATGAGTTCTCTGGAATAAATGACAGTCATTTACAAGAAGCAATTACACACATCTGTAAAATAACTTCACTGTGAGTAGTGCTTGTACGCACCAGCAATATCTGACATTTCAGAGAAGTTCAAATGGAACAGTGTCCTTTGTAATATTGTGTCTTTAACTATGAGAGAAAGGCACGTGTCAGCGGCTACTCTTTGCTCTGAAACATTCTTGTAGCTGCTGGTTCTGTTTAGAACTTATAAAAGGTTTCCCATCAGCTGATAAACCACTGAAGTGTGGGCAGGTGTTGGAGTGCACTGGGTGGTGGAAGAGAGACAGGCCCTGAGGATCAGAGAGAGGGGCTCTGTCCTGGGCCCGGAGGTGACCCTGGGAGTGCATCCAGGTCACCGGGGATGGACTGAGAGAGGATTGTGTGTTTATGGACAGCCTGGGCCTGTGAGAAGTGTTCATTGCAGTTTGTGGCCTTATAGGGCATTGTTTGCCTGTTACCATCATAGGTAAAATCTGTGCAGTGCCCCAGGTGATTGGGGGACACTGTGGGGAACATCTTTCCTGTTTATATGATGTGATATCCTGTTGGGTGCTGGGATTTAGGGAATTCTGACTGCGCAATAAACGGCTTTGCCTTTCTCCATCTGATGAGCAAGGTCCTTGCCCGTGTGTCATTACTGCAGGCAGGCACGTCCATGTCATGAAGAAGCACTTGGAGAAAAGGTATGATATTCCTGCTGCCACTTGGGAATGAAGGCAGGTACACTCCCAGCTCAGCAATGCCCTTCCCTCTGCACATGAGACACCCACAATGTGCTGGAAAACAATCTCCATCTCCAACAAACACCCGGGGGAGGGACATATTTATCAAAAGGTGCTGCAGCAGCTGCCCATCTCAAGGTCATCTTTAGGATGACTGGATTGTTCCTGTGGCTGCAGAGATGCAGAATCTTGGTGTCAGAAGGCTGTGAGATCTCCTTGTACCTCCGGCCCAGACCCCATGACGCAACACTCCACAAGCACATCCCAGAGAGGGGAGCAGGCACCATCATGGAAAATTATTTGAAAGGTGCATTTGATGCAAAACTTTTGCCCACCAGCATCTGGAGTAGCTGCCAGCCACATCCCTGCCTGCTTTTAGCAGCCTGTGCATTTGATTATTCTTGTGAGTGAAGTCATGACATGAATGGAAGATCTCTGCTTCTAATTCTTCCAGGGTTTTTCCCCTTTTGTGAGCTAATTTGCTAAATCCTTTTCTGAACAGACAGTGCAACAAAACCCCTCCCTTCCTGCTACCAAAGCATCTCAGCTTGTCTCCAGCAAAGTAAATCAAAACAGTCAGTCAGCCACTGGACTATATTCAAAATGTTTTGATTAAAGTTAAAAGATGGCGTTAATTATAACAGTAAATAACATAAAAAATAGTTCTAAAGATATTAATTTATTATATGACAACTGGAGTAATAGCAAGCGTAGATCATTTTGCAAGAGGGAAAAGTAAATATTTATGCGTTTATCTGTAAGGTGCTGTGAAAGCTCTGAATGTAAAAGGCTTAAAAAGCAGAGTGCTCAGTAAGTGGGAACATCAAATCTGATAGTTTTGCTTTACCACACATAAAATAAATCAAGAAAAGAAAAATGTTATCACATAGTGATAAGTGAGCCACATGTTCAGCTAGTTCCAAAAATAAAGGTAACACTGTAGATTCAGAATATCTCATTTCCTTCAGCATTATGATATCATTGAGTTCAGCTATAAAGGAAAGTTTCCATAGCATGGTGGTGTATTAAAATATCAGCTGGTGTAGGATGCATGGACAAAAAGCAGACACATCCCAACGTTTGTTTTATCTTGCACATTTTATTCACTGCTTTTATTGTGAGAAAAACCCTTTGAAACTTAGACCCACTTAACAGGTGCCAGGGAGGGAATCCTGAATGCACCGGTGAGTTACAAAATGCCTTCAAGAAAAGGGAATTGAAGAACTCAAGGCAGTTTGTTTTATCCAGCTTTACTCCTCTGCTTTACCACCTTCTGCTCCGGGCCCCCAAAGTTCCAGTGAGGTGAGGGAGCAGGGAGGGAACCAGGAGTTTGTGGAATCCTCACATTCCCATTTCCACTGGAGGAGGGTCAATATCTGCCGCCAGGAGCAGCAGCCATGGTGAGAAGGGTGTCCAGCACTGGGAGAAGGGGCATCCCAGGGCTTGGGTGGGAAATGTGCAGAGGGACCCTTTGGATTCACCCTCCTCCTCCCCAGGGCAGCTGAGGCACCAGGGCTGCTTTAACTGCACCAAGCACGAGCAGGCTCTGGTGCACACAATGTTTTTGGGGAAGCACTCCTCCATTCTGGAAGGAAAAGGGAATTAAGGAAGCAGCTCAGTACCAGTGGAAGATGCTCTTGTTAGTGACTTCACTCCCTGTCAGAGGCTTAAAATCCTCCCTTACCAACCACATCACTGAATTTGTGACACAGCCCAGGTCAGCTGGGCCTGGTCCTGGCTCAGTGACCTCAGTGCTGCTTTGCTTCCAATAATTTACGTCAAATCTGTCCATTAACAGCATCACTCCTGTGGTTCACTTTGTTATTCAGTATAGCTGGCTTTGACTTTTCATTATAAAGTCTCTGCCTCTTGAGGAAGTGGGTAAAGAAGGGAGAAAATTGAAAGCTGCCTTGAGGTACCTTTTCATTATTTGCACAGGTGTAAATAGAATTTATTCAAGAGGTGGTCAAATCACAGAAATCCAGGTTTCTAGGTGTATCATTCTATAGATGATAACAATGAGCTCACAAATAGAATCTGGGGAGTTAATTACAAGGAAGATAACAAATCCTATTAGGATGATAAATTATTCAGTGTTAGAAGTATTTTAAGTAATCTTACGTGCAGGAGAAGAACCTCTCAGTTTTGAAAACTAGCATGGGATAGAAAACTATTCAATAAAAACAACATACAGTAGAGAATTTCCCTTTTTGGTTTTCACTTGTTGCATGAATAAAAGCCCAAGATCTCTTTATTAGCTAAGCAAGATCAGCTCTCGGTTAATTTACTTTGTATATTTTTTAAATCTAAAATCAAACAGTAATCATAAACATTTCTATATTCCAACTATGAGAGGCAGAGTGATATTTAATAAGCTGGACTTATTCTCTATATAATTTAATATCTTGAACTACAGTTGATCTTCCAAAAAAAAAAAAAAAAAAAGTGCTGCTAATAACCAGCATTATTTGTATCATAGTTGCATAAAAAATTGTATAAAATTGGATCTCATTTGTGCCATCTATGGGATAAAATATCTGGGATATATCCCATATCTGGGACAAATATGCAATAAGGCAGAAGTGCTCATACTTTAAATGTCCATTAATAAAAATAAGATATTGAGTGTAGCTCACAGCTCTTCTGCAGCAATGATCCAGTTCTTTTCATGAAAACCATGCATGCCAGGAGTTGTCCTTCATTCCCAGCTTTCTTCTTATGGGAGGAACAGTTCTGTGGTTTTTTAATCTGTGCGTCCTCCCGCTGGAGTTCCATGCTCCAGGACAAGTTGTGTGACTTTGCTGGCCAGCTGATGCCATCTGCTGGGGTCTGCCTAAAGAACTGAACTGACTCACCATATTTTCCCAGGGAAGTCACTCAATTTTAGTTAATTTTAAAGCCAGTTTAAATGAACATATTTTTTCTCTGTCTCTCAGTTTCTGAGGCAATGAGTTCATGCAAGACAACAGCCTTACTCACATGGCTTGGCTTTGGGTTTATGCTGTTGCATTGCTCATTTAGCAAATTGTCAGATCCCTAAACATTGCTGGCAGGAGTAGCAGAGTCCAAAGTTTTTGAATACAACTTACAGTTACTGAGATTATTTAAATACTGAACTTAAAGAAACTTTATCTTATACATTCAGGTTGAAATGTGTGATTTGTAGTTGTTGCCATCCATAAAATATTCCATAACATATATATATATGAAGCATTTGTTTAACTGGGCTATTGCTCTGTGAGCTATAACAAGACATAGCTGTAACATGGTTCCATGACCTGTTGGACTTGCTCAGGAGTTTCAAGTTAAAGATCTAATAATAGAAATTTGCTGTGTTGAGCTATTAGAGGGAAGTGTTTGGGCTCTGTTGGTTTAGAAGAGAAGGATCTTCATCGTCCCCTAAGAGGAGGAATTGCCATGGGCAGCTCTAAGGGAAGTAGAAACCTCACTGCCCCTGACTTCTCTGAAGCAGCAGATCCCAGATGGAAATTAAAGCACAGAATGAGTCAGAGTGTGAAGTGACGTTGTCCAGAGGTTCCTATGAAGCCTGCAGCAAAGATCCTTTCCACTGGATGGGTGTGATGGCTCTTTTGTTTTATTCTTTCATTTATTCAGTTGTCTGTTCTACACTGACTGAGCCAAAACTGTAGCAATGGAAACAAAAACTGTTGTTATAAAACAAAATACAGGAAATGAGACAAGATGTAAATTTTCCTTCCCAAATCAAGTGATTTCTGAAACAACAAGTACAGGACTTTGTGTGACAGAAATGTAGAGACCAAGAAAAAGAAAAAGGCTTTATATTTATTAATGTTGCTACTTTTTCATGATGATAGGTTGTAAATCACCCCACTCGATGAGCTGGCATTTTGGTAGTGTTAGTGTGGAGGAAGAGGGAGAAGAGTTGCAAAAATCCCTTTTGAATATATTCCTGTATTTATTTAATGAGGTCTCCACCTGCCAATGAAACATGGAATTTACTCCAGGTGGAGCTGATGTCTCCTAGAGGTCCCAGAGGCAGCACTGCTGATGGTCCACAGCGACACTGGAATACTTCAGGTGGTGGCTGGTGGCCCTTGGGCAGGCACCAGCAGGAGGCACATGGTGTGCTCAGCACAGATGGATTTGGGAATAGCAGCCCACTCCAAAGAGTTACCCTGGGGTTGCCGGTGTTTAGACAAGGCTCTGTTCCCTCTGTAAAGCTGCACGTGTGATTTATTTCAGATACTTCCCTTAAATAAGCTTTAACTAAGTCTGATGAGGCAGTTGGGAATTCCTGATCCCTACTCCAGCCCTGTCCCCTCTGGTAGCCTGTGCTGATGAAAATTACTTAGATTAGTGCAGTTTGCTGAAACACTACCAGGGTGAAATTCCTCTAATAGCTGCAAAAAGAGACTCTTGCATTTGCTACGGTGAAACCCTGTGATTATTGGTAGATCTCTGAAGCACATCATGTAAATGACAATCTGGATTGTCCTGAATTCAGCATCATGCAAGAGCTGTGCACTTTAAACGCCTTTAAGGGAAAGAAGGAACAATCACTGTGTGATTAGTAAGGCTTTTTTTCAGACACATGATTATCTTTGTCCTGAACCTTCTGACCAGCAATTAATTCCTCTGATCCATTCCTGTTTCCAGCATTCAGGGCAGCCCTGAAATGACAGATGCCTCCTCTATTATTACTGAAGTATCATTTGCACAATTGTATTTCTGTCCCACTCAGCTTTTGTACTGAAGCCTATTTCAAAGTGTATTTTCTTAATATTTGAAGGTTGCTGGTGACATTTTTTAAAATTTAATTGAACGGTTAAGATATCTGACTGTCTGCCTTGTGCTGAAGGAAAGGAATAACAAGTTTGGGGGGTTTATTTCTACCAAATTTAGTATTGATTGCTGTAGTTCTTTTGCCTGCTCCAAGAAAGCACTGCATTTTCAAATATTTCATTAAAGAAATAGGCCTGAATATGCTATTTCAATATTTCAATAATATTTTCAGGGATATTTCATTCTTAGTCTTTATTCTTAGACCAGAATTATCAAGCTATTGCATGCAACAGTATGCTAGCAGGGCATGTGTATTCCGTCTGTGGAATTTAGAAAAATACATCCCTTCCATTAATTGAAAACAAGCTGGGACCAGACTTGTAAATATTTCCATAAAACTGAATTGCCTTGTCTCTATCTCAATCCAGCAAGTCACTAGGGTATACGAGAGAGAAAATTATAGAGTAAATAAATTTCAGAAAAATAAAAAATCAGAGTGAATACGCTACCCATGCCCAGCTTTGAAGGGATTTCCCTCCTCCCATCAGTTCAGCTGCAGATGCACCATGGGCACACAACTTCTAGGCCTGAGCGTTCAGTTTTCACATTTCTGCCTGATAATTCAGATCTGCGTGGGGCATTTTATTTTCCTCATTTACAATAAATGTAAAAATACAGGTAATGTGAAAATTGAAGTAGTAGGGTTGGAGATTGCTCTTGCAAGGATTACAGAATACCTTCAGTCCTTCCTCCTTGTGACTGAATGAGCTGGACTTGTCACTCTGCAGTTATTGCTATTTGTCAGTGGTTAATTTTACCTGCTTCCAGGAGGTCCAGGAATTGTTTTTGTAAAAGAGGAGATTGCTGGACATCATTAATTGCATCATATCACATTTTCTCTCCCTGAGAATAAAAGTAAAACACTTGATAAAGTAGGAATATTTAGCCCTAATGACGGTACAATAGGTGATTTGGATATAGAGGAAATTACAGTTAAATTATTATAAATTTCTTTAGAAGAGAAAAAAAAAAGAAACATTTCTTCTCCTTCCAGGGAAAGCATTGTTGGTGGCAAGAGACTGTCAGCTCAAATCAGCCACTAAGAATTTCAGACATTAAAGGAGAAAGGCAGTTTTCAGTTATATTTTCTATTTCAGTTATATTTTATTTCTTTAGGCAGCAGGAGAACATCTACTGCTGTTTAGCAATAAAAGAAGCAACAGCTTTGTTTCTGACCAATAGTCTGAGTTTAAAAATAATAAAATAAAGAGGAAGCTCTGTTTGGATTTATAGACATAATAGATTTCAATAGAAGCTTATCAAAAGGGTAAGAATGAACTTATCACTTGGACTTATTATCAAATGAGAGTTATTTTAGCTGGCAATGTACCAGGCTGCAAACGATGTGCAACTTCAAAGTTTAAGGAAGGCAGAGAGAGAAACAGTCAAGAAGAAGTCATAAATTGTACAATGTGAATAAAACAGATGCGGAATTTCCATTAATTAGAGACAGGTTAAATCACTTCATGATGTTTTACTGGCCTACTTCCTCACAGTAACTGATTTCTCACCTACTTAACTGTGCTTAGGATCCTGCTATTAATGGTCTAACATATCATAACAATTTTTAAATAACTACGTACTCTTTTTTTTTTCCCTGTTAATGAAAAGCTGACCTATTTTTTTTTTTTTTT
>VZTI01005477.1:294717-363143 GCA_013397865.1 Struthidea cinerea
TCCCTGAGGCACCCGAGCAGATGGTGAAAAGGTCCCTGTTTTAGTAAGGTGGGGTGTTAGGGTCCCAGTGCAACAGCCGCTCCAGCGAGCAAGCTCCACTCAGGGCAGAAGGAAGGCAGCCGAAAGCAGAAGCTTGCAATGCTGACGAATTCCCTCCTCAGCGACGGGAGCCTCTCTCCCTCCGAACGCCGAGAGCCCCAGCCACCGCGGGGCTGTACCCAACCCCCTTTTTCCCAGTTCAAATCTCGCGGCATCCCCCCACTTTACAGGAAAAAAGCCCAGGTGAAAGAGAATAGCGGGTTGGATCCCTCCCTCTGTGGCCAGGTTTTTTGTTTTCTCCCAAGCACCCAGCAATTTGTCGCCCCGGCAACATATATGGGGAAAATTCCTCAAGAGAAAAAGAAAACAGAACTCCCAAAACCCCAACAGATTCTTACAGGAATTGTGGAGATGAAATTTAAAGTTTATCACTGTAAGTAAATCAGTGAAGTAGACAGTCCTTTCTTACTTTTAATTCAGAGATTTTTTGGAGTTCTTGCCATGTTATATATTCATCTAATATTCTGGATTTATGGATATATCCATGTTTTTATGAACAGTCAGAACCTGCTCTCTTTGTAGTGCAGGGAAGGAAACAGCTGAAACTTAACATTACTCAAGTAGCATTGGATTTTAATTAATAACCACATGGAGCAACTGTTCAGATAAGAATACTACCTTTTCTAGTGAAATAAATAAAGTGCATTGTGTGAGTGATCACAAAGACTTTCCCCTGGACCATGCAAGATAAATACTCATTAAGTGAGACCAGCAGTTGCAAGTAGAAGATAGGCTTTATCATCAGTATGGGAGGGGGGTTGTGATAAAGAAGGGTTGTATTGATGGCTTGAAGTGACACCTGAGAGCCCAGAACTGCTGTAAGGAGTGACTGGGAGGCAGAGCAGTTCCTGAGTGGATTCACTTGGATCTGCCTGCGTTTGTCATGAGCTGAACAATTGTACTTTGCTGCTGTTGGTCCTGCAGGAGTCAGACAGAGCTGGCAGACAAAGGGTCCTCGTCTTCCTCCCCTCATTAATATCATGGCTGATGAACTTCCACTCACAGAATTTCTCCATGGCCTCTCTTATTCCCTGTCAGTAGAATGACTGAGAATGTTTGGGGGTAACCATGGGATTATTGGGAAAAAGCTCATGCAGAATTTGCCATGGAAGCAACAAGAAATAAACTTATTTATGAGTTACACTTGCAGGACTAGGGGAAGAGTCTGGATGTGGATCTGAATCCTGGCTTGTGAACTTTTTCCCCCTAGATCTCAAGGTAGGGAGTAATGATTGTTAAATCATAGGTGTAATATAAGAGAGGAGCAAAGAATTTCCCTTCCAAGCTGTCACACATATGGCCAGGCAGCGACAGATGTGGGAGGGAACAACTGGGACCTTTTAATTTCTCATTTTGATTCTATATTAAAACACAGATCATGATCTGAATCTCACCTGCAGAGTTGTGCTAAAGGATGAGCCAGGGACAGGTAACCCAGACTTAATTCTCAGACAGATGAAGAATCTGAGGTACTAATTTATCACTTGAATTTGTCTCAATATCTGCGAGGGGAATTAACTGTCGTACGGATTATTCATTCAGAAGACTAAGCATTACACTATTCTTCATTTCTATAAGGATACCACATGTAATTTAGTGGTAATACAGACTCCAAGTAATCAAAATAAGACACTGGTCAGGATACAATTTTTTCCACCAATTTAATTGATATTTTTGACCATAATTTCACATGGGAAGGAAGTGAAGGAAGGCAAATGCCTTGTCTCATGTACAAACTCGCCACTTGCCTTCAATAATTACCTAATTTCACAGTAGCTACATCTCCTATTATTAAATCTCTCTTTTATATGGAATTTCTCATTGTAGCACATTACTGAGTGAAGTGACTCCACCTTGTTCCAAAATACAGTCCCTGATATACCATGGATAGGCCAAATTATGCTAAAATATTCTGGTTTTCTCAAGTTGAGAATGTAGATGTTTCTAGTTTCTTTGGGGAGGAGTGGGTCAGGACGGGTCTAAAATATCCCGTGCAGTGCTCTGGTGGCTCTAATCCCATCATGGTGCATGGCAGTTGTGTTTTTCTTACCTTTGATAAAACAAATTTTAATTTTTTTGTTGTTGTTGTTGTTGTTTCAGACATGTTATTACTGTCAACTTGGAATTAAACAAGGCACATCATTGAGTGAATTTGCCTGTTGTTGGAGAGATTTTCTGTGCAAAGTCTGCTACAGAACTCAAAGCTGGGATCTCCGTGAAGTGCAATTTAAAAATTAGTTTTAAGTGCACTTCACATCGGTTTGCTCACGGTGAGAAATATTTACTTGGTTTCACACTGCTGGAAGAGCAAAATGGACAGGCTTGTGTGAGGGAGAGCACAGCAGCAGGATCTCCACTGCGTCTCTTCAGCCACACGGAGACCACTGAAATTTAAAGCATCAACACACAAATAAATAGAAGACTTATAAACCACATGTATTAGAATTTCATCCTTACATTTAACTCTGGCTGGGACCCTAAATCTAAGATTGTTTCACACTTGATTTGCAAAGAGAGAAGTTGGCAGAATTTGGCCAGAATACCCAACTTCCCACAAGGTTTCCAACATTCAATTTGGAGCGTGTACTACAAGATCAACTGCTTTCTAACTTCATTTCTCCATTATTTGCAACTGAAATGTTATTAGATATGGATTTCAGTAATGTGATTACCAGGCAGTGGTAATTTTGAAGTATCTGTGTGGGAACTGCTGGAGGAATTACTGTGCTGCTGAAATCAAACCATGATTCAGATTTCACCTAATCTTACCCTAAGCTATTCTGAATATTATCAACACCTTTCCATCCCTTCTGAAAATAAATAGGGAGGTAAAATACTCCAAATAATGATTTGTTTCCTGTGTTTTGTGTCCTGACAAAATAAAACAATAGAACTCAATTTTCTATAATTACAAACAAAGGAATCAGCAGTTTGTGTGTATTTTGAGCAAATATTAAAAAAAAAAAAACAAAAAACAAACAAAAAAAAACCTATTGATCAAAGTTCAGGAACTATTCTTGGTGTAGTGGCCAGGTTTTAGTTAATATTTAGAATTTTATATACCTGAGACCTTCCTGTGGGGAATGTCTATGAGCTCTGTATTCCTCCAGCCCATCATCCAAGGGGATTGTTTTCCAAACTGCTGCTGGTCTGAGATGACTGAGATGACGGCTTTAACGACTTCTCTGTGGTAAATATTGGAGTTTGCTTTTGGTTGCTGTGCTGGTATTTTCTCCCATTTAACTGTGCCCTCTAATAGCTGCTAAACAGCAATTTATTTAGGGTTCAGTTGGGAAATTCACCCCCCAGCTCAGGGTGAGTTAATCTGTAAGAGCAGCGAAGCCCCAGCAAGGCGAGCCCTGCTGCACTTTAGATCTTTCACTGTGGCAGTGCAGGAGTTTCCAGAGCACTGATCCCTCTCCATTCCCTGGGCTTTGGGGTTTTCCTGCTTTGTGGCCTGCAGTGCCATCCTCTCCCTGTCCCTGCCAGCAGGGATTGCAGTGCTCTCTCTCTGGCCAGATTTGTGTCACAGCCAGGACTCCCAATATTTCTCGTTTCCTCATCTTGTTTCATCTGTTTGTGGTTCTGGGATTATTCCTGAGTGCCTCCACCTCCTGCTTCCCAAACCCCAGAGTGTGGCACACCCTGCACTGGTGCATCCCTGTGGAGCATCCCATGGTTTGTCACTAGACCTGGGTCAAGAGGACTAGGAACAAGTTGGTACAGTTAAATTTAGGTATTGAGACTTCATTTCAGTCCTCAAGCAGAACAAATTCTGTGTTTGCCTCCATTTATCTCTGTTGCCTGATCTTTCACTAGAACAAGTAATAATTCCTCAAGGATTGGAGTCCACAGTGCTCGTCTTCCAGGGAATTTTAAAACTTGGCCTTGCAGAAAATTGTCACTTTCCTTCAAATCTCCCTCAGGTTGCTACAGCTCACTGAATTACCAGAACTGATCATAAAAATGAGCCTTCTGGGGGGAGAAGTCTGCAATAGTTGGGGTTTTGTTTTTTTTTTTCCCTTAGCTAGTCAGATTTTGGCTTTATTTCCAAGTGTCATCAGACATCCAGCTGACAGTAGAAAACTTCTATAATAACTGCATCAACACAGCCATGTCTCAAAACCAGGCTTGCTTCCACATTCAGCAGATTTACTTCAAATAAGGAACAAACTGAAAGAATTGAAATTTCTGCAGTAATTTCTTTCTCAACAGAAACTTGAAAACTTTTACTTTTTTTTTGCAGCTCTTTGCTAGGAAAAAAAAATCCTATTTCTCTTGTGCAGCTGACAGGCTTTGGAAGATAATGGCATTGTGTTAAATGTTTCAGGTTTCCTGTTGACATACATATATTGCTTCAGAATCACACCTGGAAGGCTTGAGCCCTGGCTGGTGCTAAATGTTAGGTGATAACAAGAGCAGATGACTGAGTTTATAAACATGCTGCTGTACAACGTCTCTGCTGTGGGGTTGTTTAACAAATTAGTAAGATAATGAATGGAATTATTAAAACATATTGATCACTTGCATGTCTTGAGGTGCTGGGGTTTTTGGTTGTTGGGGGTTTTTAAAATTCTGTAGCTTGAAAAGTAATTTTGAAAAAACATAAAGTGAGGAGTTTTGTGGCATTGGGAATATATTTATTCTATCAAATAGTCTTATTAACATTCAAACTGTTTATTTTAACAATTTCCTTCTAATCTGAGCAATAAAGAAAAGCTCTGATTTATGGTGTCCCATAAGGATTTGAAATGCTGGCTTACAGAATTGAAATTGTCCGGTGCTTTTTGTTTGTTAGTTTAATTACAGCACTTCTTTCTACAGTACTGGATTCTGATTTGCTTGAATAACTTGACAAACTGGATTTTTCCTACTTAAATTGTACAAAACCCACACTGAAGGCAAAATTATTTGGGCTCTTTATAAGATGGGAATGGGTGTGCTGCTTTTGCAGTGATTCATGAGCTGGGAACTCTTGGGTCAGCTCTTGGCTCTGGAATAATTTGGATGGAGCAGAACAACATTAAGTGGGATGGGAGGTCTTGTAGTTCAGGGGATGCTCCTGAACAATCTGCAAACTTCTGTCAGTCCTCAGGAAAAATATTCCAAAGCTGGTGTAGCCCTTGAACGAGAGGATGAGCAAGGCAGTCTGAAAATTGGAACCTTACCCTTCTTGTGCCTCAGCTGAACTCCATGCACTACAGAAAGGTAGCAGTGCTACCCTCTGGGTGAGATCTTCTAAAATTGTAACAATTACAAATGTTGAATTAACAGGAGCCATTGGAACACCTGAGCTAGAAGCCCTGAAATTTAAAAAAAAGCAAAAATATGAAAGAATACAGTTTGACATATATCTGTATAGTGAGGTGAGTGTTGTTCCCAGCATCCATACAAACCTGTATGGGAAGGGTATGGACCAAAGCACTGAAAGAAGGGGGACAGGGTTGGAAATCTGCTGTAAAATAAAAAAGTTTAATATCAAACAGCTTATTTTTAAATAGTAACAGCTCCTGTGTTGTCTTGGGCATCCATTTACTACTATTGGCAGTCAAATCCTGAGGGTGAGCTTATAATTTAATGCTTTACATTAAAGAACTGTTCTCATCTAGCACATTTGCCTTGTAGGCTCTGCAAATTAATAACAAGTGTGCCATGAATCATGGGCCAGTGAGTGCCACAGCCAAATGGCTCAGACTGCCCGGGCCATTTTTGTAGCAGTGGGATAGGAAACATTTATTACAGCCATTATAGACAGCCGAGTGATTTAAGAGCCAAAGAGGTGTCATTTATATAATGTTACCATTCTTTTAACTCTGAGAAATAAAATAAGCAAGGTTCCAAACGGGTTCTACAGCTGCACTGCAGCCCCACAAACCTGGGCATTGCTATAAAGTCAGACCATCAAATGGAGCAGAATTTTACAGCTGCACATTTCAGTGCTCTATCTTGTTGCCTGACTTCAATATCATCAAACTTCATGCTGTTTGAAGCACCAATAGAGATAAAATTCCTTTTCTTGCACCTTTCTTCCTATGGAAATTAGAAGAAAACTTGGTAAGGCACAGAAAACCCTTCACTGTATCACAGCAAAACTGTTTCAGAAATGATAATATTGATAACTGGCCACAGGTGCTTCCTTGGGCAGCTGTGGTTATACCAGGCATGTTGCTCATGCTGATGCCAGGAATGTGGTCTGGAGGGGAAGCAAAGATTTATTACTAAGAGTGCTCACTCTTCTGTTCTCACAGAATCACTGGGATCTGCTCTTTGAACTGGGCTCTGCAGAAAGCAAGCCACAGACACTGAACTTCAAAGCAAGAGATAACTGAGAGAAATAAACATTCCAAATGATAGAGTGTATTCTGGTAAGCAGTTGGGAGACCAGCCTTGGTGGGAGACTGGAACAGAGACTGCACTGAAGTGAAATAATTGCTCAAGGGGTTGATGTATTTTCTGCAAGCACTGGTACATCACCAGAGTTCTCTGGAAATGGGTTGAATCGCTTGTCTTCCAGACATTTGTCAGAAACCACCAGGGGATGTGGGGGTGTTACATCTGTTCATGGCTAAGGATGGCCTTCAGAAGAACATTTTCACTTGCCTTCCCAAAGTCATCTAGAGTTACAGCTGCTTCTTTGCAAGGTATGAAGTTCCTTACCAGGAACTGCTTCATGGTTTTTCATGTTGTCGAGTTTTCACTTTGAATTTCACTGTAGGTTTAGAAAATTACATCCTATTCTTCGTGTGCTCTGTAAAGGGGCCTGTTTAGTCTCTGAACACAGGAAACTTGCTGAATTTCCCTGGGGCTGGTGATCTTATTACTTTCTATTCGTTGAATTAATCCTCCTGGGAACCATTCAATTTTTTCTTTTAGCCCTTAAAACTTTCACACCTCCATATTATTATGAAAGGTTTAACTGAGCTAAAGTTGTTAGGACAGGATTTAATTTTGCAGCCCCCATCTTTACAGCCTCACGAGGCCACCTGGTTTGCCCTCCAGTGCATAAAATTTGAGACTCTGAACCGTTCACCTCCAGGAAGCGCTTTTCAAAACTGGGGAGAAAATTGCATAGCAGCAGTACAAGAATTGATGTATCAGTGAATGCCTCTCCCTCCTTATCTGTTGAGTCTTCCCAGCCTCCTTTCAAAGGATCCCAGGACCTGCTGCTCCAGCTGTAACTCTCAGCAATGGTTGAATTCCACTTTTCAGCAGTAATTGTCTCACTCTTTGCCCTGCAGCTCGAGCAGGATCCTTTTCAGCTTTTGTGGATGGGAGGAAATTGTTTTCTCACTGCCATGTGGGGTCTCTCATCCACAGTTTGCAGCATTTCTGCTTCATAAATCTTTCTCGTGAGGGAGTGATTGGGTTTAACCCTCCTTGTCCCTCTTCCCAATGCTGGGGATGTGCCTGTGTGATAACACAGGACCTACAGCACAAATTCCTTCATCAGTGGTTTCAGTTGCTCCAGACAGATCTGTGACAAAGCTGTCTTTATTCAGGGCAGAATCTGGGCTATTTGGTGGGCTCTGTGTGCTGTAGTTTTCATGCCAAGGTGTAAATCACATTAAGACAATTGACTGCAGTGGGAGATTTGATGGGATGAGGAATGAAAGCTTCTGCTCTAAGAGGAATAGTGGTGTCTGTTTGTTTGTGTGTTCAGGTCTCTACCTCAAAATGTACCTATTCCAGCACTGAATTTCAGTGTAGGATGTGGAATGTGTCCCTGCCACAGTAGGAGTGTATTTCTAAAATTGACTTGGAATGTAGATTAATAATATACTCAGTATAGATTTCTCTGTACATTTATTATGTATCTCTTCATTTTCTACAGGAGCAGAAATCTCTGCCATAATTCCAGCTCAAGGAAGCTGACGGGGTTCAGAAAACATAATCTGATTGCTGCCCTTGCAAAGCATCCCTCCCTTGCAGGACTAAACCCAAGGACAACAAAAAATGCCAGAGGAATACTTATAAATTCCATCCTTCATACTCTACACATCAGGGGTAGTGTTTGTCACCAGCTGGGATCTTTGATCACTCAGTGAGTATGCTGGTCCTGCAAATGCTTTAACCCAGGCAGGACTCCAAGAAATATTCCCAGTAAAGACCATAATGGATCACATCAGTTTCGAGATTGAAACCACTCTTGATTTCCAAAACAGTTTTTGACAGGCTGAGAACACTGGGGCTGTTCAGCCTGGGGAAAAGAAGGTTGAGTGGAGACCTGATGGCAGCTTTCCAGTATCAGAAGGGGCTGCAGGGAAGCTGGAGAGGGACAATTCTTCAGGAACTGGAGTGACAAGACAAGGGAGAATGTGTTCAAACTGAAAGAGGGCAGGGCTGGATGGGATATTGGGAAGGAATTGTTCCCTGGCAGGGTGGGCAGGCCCTGGCACAGGGTGCCCAGAGCAGCTGTGGCTGCCCCTGGATCCCTGGCAGTGCGCAAGGCCAGGTTGGCCACTGGGGCTTGGAGCAGCCTGGGACAGTGGAAGGTGTCCCTGCCCATGGCAGGGGTGGGGACAGGATTAGCTTTAAGGTCCCTTCCAACCCAAACCATCCCATGATTCTATGAGTGTAAATAAACAGGGATTCTTTTACCTTGGCCCCTTTGGATGGTCCTGCTTTTTTCAGTCATAGTTTTATCTCAAATATTCATGTTTTTAAAAATGGGTGCTTGATGTATCCAGTTAACAAACTGGGCAGTGGTTGGACTTCCCCCATCATCCTGAGAATATAATTTTCCTCTCTATCAACCTCTGCTGCTGCTTCTTTTATCCACTTTAAAATGTGAAAAACAATCCACTTGAGAAGATGGTTCAGACCTAAATAATTTCTTCTTTATAAGCTTTTATTTATTCATATTGGAGCAGTGTGACTAATGTAGAGGTTTCTGGGTGATCCAGGCAGGAGAAGACATGAATCAGCTGGGGTGGCTGCAGTCAAACTCATGGTGTTTCACTGGAATTCTCCAGTACCCTCTGAAGGTGTCACCCACTGGGTACTATCGTCACCAGCACCTGGAGCCCCTCTGAAGCTGTGACAGGCTCAGCTGGATTTTAGTGGCACAGAGTTGCCATTCCATACTGTCACTGTGTATCCAAGGCCCTTATCTGTCTGCTCTGGGGGGCTGTCTTCAACTTAGAACTCTTTAGAAAAGAATTTTTTTGCTGTGGAAATCAATAGAAAATGCACCACTTTTTATTCTGAGCCACACCCCTGTGCTGAAGGAGAGAAAATGCAAGTTGTGAAGTTAAATGTTTGCTCTGGGGTGCTGGAATTGCTATTTGTTCATCACCAAAGACTTGAATTCTGTCCTTCATTTAGTTAAAATATTGTTTTTCTCATCTATTTGAAAGCTATTGATAATCTGTCCTTAAATTACAGATGAAAAGCTATAGACTGTCCCAAACACATCTCCTGGTCTCGAGCAGATAAAAGGAACTGCTTTTTCCACAGCATGTTGTTAAGTTTAATTTAATGCCATAAGAGACCATGGAGCCTGAAAGTGTAAATGGGTTCTAAAAAGGGTTTAGCTAAATCTGTTGGTTGCTACTAAACACGATGATCTACAAGCAAGTGCCAGCTCCAAGAGTTCCTAAACTTGTCATCAAAGCTGAGAAATACCCTGTGGAAGGACTGGTTTCTTGGGGTGGTGAGAAGAAAAGTGTCTTCCCTCACACAGAGAGATGTTCCACAAACAGGTCTGGTATAGGTTTTGCTTGGGTATGGCAAGAAGTGAGTAAAAAACAGTGTGTGAGTAGTACAACACCAGGAGTAAAGCCCCATTCCCAAGGTAGTCCCACGGAAAGTGAAAACATTTCATTTTTACCAAACCATTTTTACAACTTGAAGGAATATTGAGTAGGTTTGCAGATGATACTCAGTTGGGAGGAGTTGTTGACTGGAAGGCAGGGAGGCCCTGCAGAGAGACCGTGACAAATGCGAGGGCTGTGAATCACCAATGGTGTGAAGTTCAACGAGGGAAAGTGCTGGATTCTGCACCTGGGATGGAGCACCCTGGATGTACGGACAGACTGGGAACGAGAGGCTGGGGAGCAGCCTCAGGAAGGGACCTGGGGTCCTGGTGGAAGTCCAGTTGGGTCTGAGTCAGCAGTGCCCTGGCAGCCAGGGGGGACATCCCTGTCCTGGGGGATCAGGGCCAGGAGTGCCCTGGAGCCAGGGGGGACATCCCTGTCCTGGGGGATCAGGGCCAGGAGTGCCCTGGAGCCAGGGGGGACATCCCTGTCCTGGGGGATCAGGGCCAGGAGTGCCCTGGAGCCAGGGGGGACATCCCTGTCCTGGGGGATCAGGCCCAGCAGCGCTGGCCAGGACAGGGAGGGATTGTCCTGCTCTGCACTGGGGCAGCCCCACCTCCAGTACTGGGGCAGCTCTGGTCACCACGAGGTAAAAAAGATCCCAGGCTGCTGGAGAGTGTCCAAGGGAGGGAGCCGGGGCTGGGGAAAGGTCTGGAGGGGCTCCCCAGGGAATGGGCACGGCCCCGAGGCTGCCAGAGCTCCAGGAGCATTTGGACACTGCTCCCAGGGATGCCCAGGCTGGGATTGGTGGGGTGTCTGTGCAGGGCCAGGGGCTGGATCAATGATCCTTGTGAGACCCTTTCTACTCAGCATATGAGATGGGAATATCCATCTCTGTGATTCTCTCATTCCACGACACAAACAGTTCCTTTTTTTTTTAATGAGGAATGGCAGTAGCACATTAGGAGAATATCAGGAGGAGCATTGTTCTTGTTATTCCCAAGGCAGGCAGAAATGGGTATTTGCACAGAAAGAAGATAATTCTGGTCTTTATAAAAGGATAAAATGAACTCCTAACAATTTTTAATCAAATGGCAAATAGCAGTATCTTATTAGCTAATAAATTCACCAAGAATTTAGGGAATTTAATCCATTAATCTTAAATCTCTGCATAGACAGGAAGTCATTGAGATAATGAGTCACCTGAGGCAATAAGATTCAGTAGAAATCAAGCAGCTAATTTTTGTCTGTGCCTGTGAATATTTCTTGCAGGAATCCTATCTCTTTCTCTTGAGAGGAGTATTATTAGCACCTTCTGCACTCCTTTCATGCCAGAATGCTGGAGGAACCACATGCAGGGCTGGGCCTCTGTGCTCTTTCAGGCATTCATGTCTTTTCTTGGTGTTGAATAATTCATGAAGAGCATTTGCTAATAGAAACACGTCAAACAAACTTTCCATCTAAATTTGGCTGTTTGTTTTAACATTTAAATTCCTCAGCAATTTGAAGCATGGTTTTTTGTGCACTTATCTACTTCCAGTAATGTTTTCCCCACTAGAAGAAACACCCATTTCTTCTCATTTTTTCGGTCTAATCTTCAAATAATTGCACCCAATCAGCTTCTTTTTTTTTTCTTAGCGTATTTGGCTTTTTGAATTTTCAGTTTCTACACAAGAGCTTAAAATCAAATGACTAAAATATGATGTATCAGAGCGCACATGTGGTGGGGTGATGTGATGGAATTCAGGAATACCAGCAGGGAAAAATCAATGTTTACCATGATCTTTTCTCAGTGTGAAATGGACTGAGAAAGGATGTTATGTAGCATGAAATCATGTAGAATGACCTTGAAAGAATTTAGAAGGTAATCATGAGCATTCTGTCTGAGCCTGCAGATTTATTGTAGCACAGAGATGCTGTGAGTTCACCTATTATATTCCTAAGTAAACAGAGGATTTATAATGGACATCTGTGTGATTAAAAGCTCAGTCCCCAGAGGGGAGTGAACACCTCATAATTTACAAACTGAAAAACGGCGACTGAGATGTCAGAGGCATTCCTCATGCTTGGAATTAATTTCATATTAAGGGAGTTTAGAATGTGGCCTCTTTCTCCGTGTTGGAGGGAGTGATTAAATCTTTGTTTATTGCATATTTTTATTTTTCTTTCTGATTCTATGTATGTGATTATTCTGGAATCTTTGCAGGCAAAAGAGACTTGGGAAGGAATCCTGCCTTTCAGAGTCTATGTGATCATTAGGAATTTGTTCTCTGTCCAACCACCACAGGACAAGTGTTTATCACCCAGTTATCCTCATTCTGGTCACAATTCCTACATCTCCTTAACTTCCCTCGTATGCCTCTATCCTCTATTCTATCTAAGAAAGACAATATTTCTTAAGGATTCAATGGGAAGATAATGAGCATCACTACTAAATAAACATAGTGTGAGCAGGAGGTTTGCATGTGGAGAGAAATAATTCTGAAAAATATAATAAGCTGGCTGTGTTCACAGTGATGCTACAGAACAGAATGTCCAAATCCATTCCAGTCTGGAATATTTTCAAATGCCTTGGAAAACTGCAACTGACCCATACAACCCGATGTTTTGAAAATGTCTGAACATGCTGCACCCAAGGTTCTTGTGTATTTGAAAGACCTGGAAAATCTCTTCTTGCTCTTTTCATTAGTTTAAAAATAATTTAGAAGATCTTCTGCTTCTGCAGGTTCATTTCTCTGTCACTTAATCTTTGTTGTATTTGTTTTAGTTGGTGTCAGTCTGGTGATTGTCAGCTGCCATCATTCTCCCATATGCCTGTGTGGCCTCCTCTGTAAGTCTTGTCTTAATGTTATTTTTTCTTGGGATTCTTGATGTCCTCCACTTACCCAAACCCAACTGCTAAATGGACAAATCAGTGAGACAGTGTTTCCAAGATTTTCATAATGGTTAAAGGCGTAATTAACTCACAGTTGTCTCAAGGAAGGTTAATAACATCATGTGGCATTTTTGTCTATATTTTTATAGCAAAAATCAAAATTCAATTCATTCTTGCCACCACTCACCATCAACTCTCAGGCACCACAGTCTATTTATTGTATGAGCTGGAACAGCTTTGAAGTAGAGGGTTTTTTCTTTTCAACACAGGCATATTAGAAGTATTTCATGTATTTGAAAATTCTTCTGCTAAATAGAAAGAACATTTCAAGGCACGCACTTAAAATGGAAGCATTAGGAACATTGGTTTGCAATGGTAAATCTTGATTACATATAGATTCCTCCTTTTCTCTGTCGGCTGTAATGATGTTATAGATGTGTATTAGGGAAAGCACATTATTTTCCATTGAATTGTGTGAGTCAGAATAGATTTCTCTTTTTTCTCATCAAAGAATATTTTGACTAATTTTCTTAGGCAATATTTTATGGAAAAGGTTTAGCTTTGAACTTTTTTCCACACTGGGAAACTTTAATTAATTTTTTTTCCAAGCTGAGATCTTTTTTACGTTTGCATTGCAGAAAGTGTGAGAATCAAATTTCATTCCTTTCACCTGTCATAGATGAACATTTTTAGGCTGTGCTACATTGCAGTAAGAGGAAAAAATAGTAGCTTACATTTCCCTCTAGGATGCCAATCTTTTCAGATATTGGCTTCAAAAAGGCCCAGACTGAGTCACCCAGGCCACTTTTTAATAATCACTTACCTTGATGTGCTGCATTTAACTACTGCTTCAGTAGCCTGAAGTGGAGGGGATCAAAATTATTGGACATTTGTGAAAAGTTGTGCCAAAACACCCCCCACAGAGTCCAAGAAAGGTTGTTCACGCCCTGTGGAGGGGGTGGAAAGGGAGGTGACTTAACTGAGTGCAAAAATCATGAGGAGGAGCCGCGGAACAAGGATCATCTTCTCAAGCCACCGCTTTCCCTCCCGTAGATGAACTACGGAGCCATCGCCTTTAGGGACTAAATGTAAATCTCTCTCTTTGTCCTCTGTGCTGACTTGTGATTCACACCTGTGCCTGGCTGAATGTTTTCTCTTTCTCCTCCTGGCTGTTCTGCTGGGCAGAATGATGGCATTTCCATTACATTCCCAATCTTCCTCAGCCCCATGATTTCAGTTCAAGTGATTTAGTTTTCCATGTCAGAGAGCTACAGGACTATGCAGCTTTTGTGCAGGTGAAATTTGCATTACCCATAAGCATTTCCAGTTGAAATTTCTCATAAGGTACACATTTCAATTAAAGTTTCTGCTTCCTGGTCCTTAGAATGGAAAAAGTCTTGTATTCAGACCTTCTGTGGAATATCCAACAGGTAATTCTGCTACAGATCCATTATATTCTTAAGAATTATCTGCCCTCCACTGTGAAAAATCTCCCCCAGCAGAGCAGCATAGACATATAAATAACTATCTTCTAAACTTTCTATCGATGAATATTGTTTTCTGTCATCACAATTGCACCATGAAATATGGAAGTTCAATTTCCTCTTCATTTCCTTTTAATAAAACTTCTGCTCATTTCATTTTTGAAGAGAGATTGGATCTAAATTACTTTGACTTCTTCTGGCCCAACTTTGGTGAATGTTTTGAGAGAGAATCTGAAACCCTTTTAAAACCCACCAAAGAGATCAAGGGCTGTGTTCTGGGGGGTTTTGTACTTGCATTCTCATCTCTCTTTCAATACAAGCCTTTGCATTTAGAAGTGGCAGTATTGATTCCAGAACATGATTGCAAGAAGCATAAATATTGCACCCACTGATGGAGCTGCTGTTCAAAACTTAACAGCAATTTTTTTGTTAAAACTGTAGGCAAGGGAATTAACTGCAGGGAAATATGTGCAAGATTACTTATCAGCAAAGCCTTTTTTTATGTTGTAGTCCTTATTCATCATTCTCACTTTGCACAGAGAGAATTTGGGTGGATGGGATCTTCACAATTGTACCTACCAATGGCCTACCTGTGATCAAGGCAATGGAATTAAACCAAAGGGAAAAAGAAATGGGATAAATCAAATGCAGATATGACAGGTTGGCTCTTCATGCAAGTTCTATTTTTTTCCTTTTGGTTTTCTCAGATAAACATGGGAGTTTTTCCTAAAATCACAGCCACGATTCAGAGTAACCTGAGTTAATGCATTAATAACTTGTGCTTGTGGGTCGTGGACCTGTCTGTCCACTGAAGTTAAAGGTTTCTGGTCTGGATAACACAGAACCATGGAATGGTTTGTATTGGAAGGGACCTTAAAGCCCACCCAGTGCCACCCCTGCCATGGGCAGGGACACCTTCCACTGTCCCAGGCTACTCCAAGCCCCAATGTCCAGCCTGGCCTTGGGCACTGCCAGGGATCCAGGGGCAGCCACAGCTGCTCTGGGCACCCTGTGCCAGGGCCTGCCCACCCTGCCAGGGAACAATTCCTGCCCAATATCCCATCCAGCCCTGCCCTCTGGCACTGGGAAGCCATTCCCCCTTGTCCTGTCCCTCCAGCCCTTGTCAATTGTCTCTCTCCATCTCTTTTGTCAGCTCCTTCCCAACACAGCAGGGAAGAAGCCGGCCTTTCCCATGACATTGAATGTTTCACATCGTTAATTCACTTCAGCTAAAAAGTACATGGAGAATGCTGTGGAATTGGTAGAATTTCTGCTTAAACCTCTCTGACAGAGATTTGGTATTTCCACTATTTTCAAAGCTGTATTGGGACTGTCAGAGGCACAAATAGCAGCAGTTGTCTCAGGGTGCATAACTTCCTGCACATGTGTGTCTGCATTAGTGAGGGAATGTTTTTACTCAAGAAAGACTTTTCAGCCTTTGTTGAGGGATCAAGGAACAGGCACTGGATGTCCCAGTCATTCTGGAAGTGATCTTTCATCCCCGGATTGCAGGTTACAGCTGACAGTGATTCCCTGCTCCTAATTGCTTTTGGGGCAAATGACAGCCCTCTAATTTTGTGTGACACATAAATCCAGGCCAGAGAAGTGGCTCTGTCTGTGCGGGAGCTGCGTATCTGCAGAGCCAGCTTTTGTGTGTCCATCAAGGAGCACTGGAAACCACAGATCCTTTGGAATTGCTTCAGCATTGCCAAGGCTGATATTTTGTGGGTGAAGCTCTGTGTGCCCGCGAGGCTGCACCTGTGAGTAACACCAAACACTCTTTACTGCAGTCCATCATTGTTGGAGTGCACTGTGTGCTGGAAGAGAGACAGGCCCTGAGGATCAGAGAGAGGGGCTCTGGCCTGGGCCCGGAGGTGACCCTGGGAGTGCATCCAGGTCACCGGGGATGGACTGAGAGAGGATTGTGTGTTTATGGACAGCCTGGGCCTGTGAGAAGGGTTCATTGGAGTTTGTGGCCTTATAGGGCATTGTTTGCCTGTTACCATCATAGGTAAAATCTGTGCAATGCCCCAGGTGATTGGGGGACACTGTGGGGAACATCTTTCCTGTTTATAGGCTGTGATATCCTGTTGGGTGCTGGGATTTAGGGAATTCTGACTGCACAATAAACGGCTTTGCATTCTCCATCTGATGAGCAAGGTCCTTGCCCGTGTGTCAGTACTGCACATCATCTCCATCTACAGCAGCGTCCCGAGTCACGTGTTTAGAATTAATGGTGAAGATGTGAACACAAGATTTTGACAAAGGCTGTTTCCCATTAAACTGGTAATGAGTCTGAATTCTGCAGAAATCGTGTTAGACAATACACTGGCTCCACAGTGATGTGATTATAACAGTGTTAAACTATTCCAACAGCTCTCTCGTGCACGTGAAGTCGAACAGGTTTGGAACAATATTTTATCTAATTTCCAATGTGTAATTGAGAAATGTGCTCTTAATTTTCTTTGTTCTTTGTTGGCAAACTATTACAAAAACCCCTTCATTTGGCAGTCTTGGGTTGGCTGGGGGAGAAAAGAAAAGAGAAGCAGGACCTCAGACCTCAATTTCCCTTATTATAATAAATCAATTTCATACTCATTTGTGTCCAATCTCCATTGGAAATTTGCATTATCCAATCAGAACTGAACAGGTCCCTCAGGGGAGATCAAGTGTCACATAAAAATTCAACAGGAAATTCATGCAATAAATTGGTAAAAGTCCAACTCATATATGGAGATTTTAAACCCATCTAAATTCTATTAAAAACCTGTAAATCCTATTTTAGACAAGAAGGAAACTTGGGAACTGTAACATCCCTAAGAGGCCCCTCAAAGTGCACATACTAATATTTAATCATTTATCCTTTTTGTATGTCCAAATTAAGTAGTTTAACTGAAGTGAGTACGGCTTTCATTTCTACTTCTGACGAGGAGCAGTTTATAGACACAACATTGTATCATCATAATCTTCAAAGATTTAGCTGGTAAAAAATATATTCTGTATGTTGTAGGCAACCTTTTAGCCTGTTAAATTAATATTTGAAATATATGTAATGGGAGATGGGTTTATGTGAGTCACAGTGGATCCAGACACAGCTTCAGGACACTTGGGCATGTGTGTTTATGTGCTCTTTGGAAAAAAAGAGAGGCAGCAAGAGGGATGGAAAAGGAGGAGGAAGCAGACAAATGGCAGTGGAGAAAGGCAAAGCCATCTTCCGTGGAGGAATTAGTAAATTCCAGATGATGGACTCTACATTTTCTGCTGTGAAATGAAAAAAAGATGTGAGGTAAGGGTGGATTTCTTCCTGTTCAGCAGCAGCCAAAAGGGAAAAGAGAGCATTAGGTCTGGGAGTAAAAACCAGATTTGATTAAAAAATCAAGAGTCGATGCAGAAGCAGGAAGCAGTTAGGTACCTTCAGCCTTATCCAGCTCCAGTTCAGGGGGACAACTGCCCTGAAATCATTTGCTGTCCTAACTGCTGCCTTTGATCTTCTGGGTTTGTAGGATGTGCCTCATCTGGTGGAAGAATTCATACTGAAGCAAGAGACAGAAGCCTGGGATATTTGTTTAATAGCAACAAGTAATGCTGGAAAAACTGGACTGAGAAAAGAGTCTTCAGGGATATTTGAAACACTGTGTGTACTTCATATTTAATTATATTTGTCTGATACATCTGCAGCTGGTGTCCATGATAAAGCAATTCCTTAAAGCTCTAAATCTGGTGTAGAAACAAGGTAGGAGAACAAACCAGAAACCCACTGTATCCAAGTGATTGCATAATAAATGTCTTGCTTTGAAAAATTATCTAAAACCTCCAATATTTATATATTTTGGAAAGCCGGGGCTAAAATTTTAAATTATATTAGAAGACACATTTTTTGGTTGAAACATGTTATTTGAACTAATTTGAACTGGTTTTGTTTGAAGGTCGACTACAAGTATTAGTAACCTCTTGGTCTCTGCGTGTTTGCATCCCTGAGTTTCCAGAACTCGTGAATGAGTTTCATTTTCCCTTTGAACGAAGTTGTTCTAGAGGAGGCTCATTATAACTGACACATTACTGCTGCCCACATTTCTCTGATATTTCCTCAAAACATGACTCACACATAATCAGAATAGGCAGGGTGTCTTTATTACTTGGGATTGTTTTGGGGGAAGCAACAGATGGTGGTATTTGAGCTGTCCAGATATAGAAAACAAGGCCTTGCACTGTCAGGCTGCCTTTGCATCTTGTTTGCCTTTTTACAGACATAATTCAAAATAATTAAGCAAGTATTTAAGTTCCTGCTTAAGTAGCAAAGTGGATCAATAATTTGTGCTTGAAGTTATCCATCTGGTTGGAAGCTTCCCAAAGCCAATAATTACAGGGATGAACCCTTCCACTTTTGACAGAAGATGAGTCTTTATCTTCTGCATCTGTTTAAATCATTCTGCAGTTAGCACCAGGCAGGACTAACACTTTACTTATTTAGGGAAGGAAATTTAAGCTTTAGAAAGTTCTGCCCTGAGGAAATGAGAGCTGTCTAGTTCTCATTAATACACATTTCCTTTTTTCTCTGATATTGCTCTTATTTCCTCTTACAATTTTTGGAAAAAAAAAAAAAGATATTCTTGCTTGTGACAATAGGAAAACCTGTGCTGAATCAAATATTCTTGTTTTTGGGAAAGTTTCTTGGCTGATAAAGGGTGCTCACATTAATCGGATCTGTTATACAGTGTCAGGGTGTAGAGGCATGTAGGAATTAGATCTAAATTCTGCTTTATGTTTATGCAGACGAATTGGAGCAAAGCAGAAATTGAAAAGGAGCACAATACTTCATTTGTTATTGTGTCACCTCTTTAACAAGCTGAGGTGAGAGATCAGAGCAGCACAATTCAGATTTATTTACAGTCTCCTCACCCTTTCACTTGGTAGTAGAATAAATAGAGCTAGGGGAGGGAGTTTGTATAGACCACAGTTTGAAACACTTATAATAAAGCTCCTTTTTTCTTATCTCGTGCTGTGAATGAAAGTCTGCCAAGAGTGATAAGAAAGTTCTGTTCATCAGAATCTGCTGACACAGTATTTTTAGAAAGTATAGTCATGGATAAGAGTCCCGGGAGTTTTGGGCTGGTGCCGATTGTATTCCGTACAAATAAATAATCTGTAGTGGCATTTTAGCATTGGTAATATTCCTCTCTCAATTAAATTACTTTTTAACATAGCAAAAACCCCTGTTTGCTGTGTACACATGGATGTGCACTGGGGGAACACGGCAAAAGCACAGCTCACTGTGAAAGAATGCTGGGGTAATACCTGTTCAGTGCTTGCTGGCTTTATGAGTCCTCTAATAAATTACAAAGTAATTTAATCATACTCCATAATTGCATGCTCTTGAAGGAATAAGACTTCAGATCCAGGCTGTCTCATGCTCAGAATGCAATGATGTTGTGTATCACACACACCAATTGCACACAAGCAAATTAATGGCCCTGAGGCTGCCAGGCAGTAATAAATAAAGAGTACATGCTTAGGACCAAGTGCACGTTTTATTAGAGACTGAGAAATGTAATTTGACTCCAGCACGCAGAAAAGTTAAAAGATGATTTTTCAAATTATTTTGGGGCAGGTTGAAATAAACTTGTTTTGAAATTTTCTTATCATCACCAAAATTAGCTAATTTGGAATTGACATTTTAATTCCAGTTAAGAGCAGCAAAAATGAATTTTCTAAGCCTTGCTGCTTCAAGGTAACTGAGTTGGGCTTGGAGCATGCTGGGGAGGGGTGGTTATTTGGGGAGTCTCGGCAGCCCAGAGCCCAGGTCTGGTCTGGGTGAAGGGTGTAGGGTGTGCTTAATAATCCAATCTTTAACCAAAGTAAAGCAATGACCAAAGTGCTGTTTGTTTGCTTGAATTACCAGGACTGAGGATGAACAATTTTCTTTTAATGTGCACCAGATGTTGCTGCTCTTTCGAGTCGCTGACTGCCATTCTGCCGTGAAATACTTGATCAGGGCTGGATCTCTTTCTGCAGCCATTTGTTCTCCCCAGTGTCAAGATTTTGACTGTGGCATTATGTCATTCCTAAGGAGAGTTTTGGGTTTAGTCACATATGTTTGGGGAAAAAAAAAAAAAGTTCCTGAAGTTCACATTACTTTGAAAGAATGCACTAAATTGCTTGAGCCCCAAATTTGGTTATTTGGTGTGACTTTTTTATATAGGCAAAAATAGGCACACAGATACGAAATAATTCCTATATATGGAGCCCAAATTGCCTTTTTTGCCACCACAGTCCCTGTTATAGAGCACACATTCAATATGGGAGACAATAAATCATTGTATTACATGAATAAAATCCCCTTGGCAGTTCACTGGGATTTTATGCGTGTAAAAATATTTGATCATCTGTGTTCACTTTCATTTTGAAAATGGAGTTCTTGCAGAGATGAGAAAATTTCTAAAATAATCAGCTTGCTGTCCTCTCAAGCTCCTCTCAAGCAGACTTCCATGTTGCCTGATTAATGTTGAACTTTCATAGTTCTTTAAGGCCAAGAGACATCTTGTAGAATGGGAGTTTTCAACCATCTGAGCTGGAAGAAATTAAAAGAGTTTTTTTTTTGTGCAACATTCAGATTGGCCATCTTTTCATCTCACAAAGCAAGGCTTAATTCCATCTTTCCAAAAGTTTTAAAATTGATTCATTAGAAGGACAGGCTTTAATTAATTTAAAATGTATTTCATATTTGCTTGGTTATTAAATCCTAAATATTCTGAAGGCTGTGGGAAAATGCCCACTTAAGACTAAAATTAGCTGGTATCACTCTTTGTTCCATCTGTGTTCTGTTTTACTGCCAGAATGGGAAAGAAAATAGAGGTAAAAGGTTAGGAGTGGAAGCATTTATAAAAAGCAGGAATTATTAACCTTGGTGGTGTGTCAACAGCATGTTCAGCTGCTCCTGAGAACAACCAAATGTTCGGAGAGGACTTCAACCCCCTCCTGTGCTGTTCACACCTCGGCAGGGAAATCACAGGGTGGGCGCTGGCAGAGGGATCCCAGCACTCCTTCGGATGTTACTCGGTTGTGCTGCTGCTCAGAGCTCCTCCTGGGCCTCTCTTGCAGACAGTGCTATGCCCAAAGGCATCTCCAGTGGAATGGCCTGGCATGGCTTGTCCTTCCGACTCGTGGAGAGGGGCTGTGTGACCCTGGATGTGCTGGCAGTGACAGTAAGGCACCTTCTGTCCAGCACTGCTGCCGTGGTTGAAGGCCGGGCTACTCTGGCTCCTCCAGAGCAGCTCTGTGAGCACGCACACTGCCCATGAACCTTTCTGCACACAGAGCTCCACAAAAAAAGGAATTTTATAAAATTCCTCGTACTTCTTCCTATTTCTAACTCCTTAGTTTACCCACCTTAACGCCATTAAAGAAATGTAAGTTTATAAGTTGAGGTTTTTTAAACTAATGCTAGTTTATAAGTTAAAACTTAGAAGTTTATAAGTTTGTAATAATTTATAATGAATATGAGGGTAAAAGGCACCTGAAGGGAGGTGTCAGAGATGGACCAGGCTCTGCTCTGTGGTCCCTAGAAATGGGATAAAAGGCCATGGGCAAGAACAGATCCCAGGGAGCTCCCCCTGCACAGGAGGCAGAACTGCTGCCCTGGGCAGTGCCCAGCCCTGCACAGATTGTCCAGAGAGGCTGTGCAGGCTCCTCCCTGGGGATATTGCAGAGCCCCACGGACACACTGCTGTGCCCTGGGCTCTGGGATGGCCCTGCTGGAGCAGGGAGGTGGCACCAGAGGAGCCCCTGGGGGCCCCTCCAGCCTCACCCAGCCTGGGGTTCTTTAAAATCAATCTTCACTTTTTTCTTACATTTTAAAGGAAATATAATAGACTAAGACCAGTCTCCTTTAATGCTGTCTCCTATTTAAGATGGAATTTGCTTCACAATATATAGACTAACATGGTTATATTTTAACATTCCTGAAGTTGGAGTTGACCTAACTTTATTTTCAGTCTTAATATTTTTCTTCTGCTTTGCTAATTCCTACACATTCCTCATTAATCCTTAATTAATCCTTAGCTTTCCCTGTTACTGATCAACTTTGATTTAATATGGTCAAAGTCCAGCATAGCCCAGGATCTGAAGAACTGCCTGCTGTGATATTACTGTGGAGGTCTTAGGCCTGACCTATGCAAAATCTGCCTCTCTTCTGGGACATTCCATGTAAATTTGGTTGCCTACAGAACACCTTCAGACAAAGTGGTTTACAGATAGCCTTAATCCTATTTTCCATCCCATTGCATCTGTTTCTTTTTTTTATAAGTAGGAAAACATGGGGCTTAAGCTCTCCATGCTCTGCTTCTTGCTGTCGACCACTGTCCTCCCAGAAGGGACATTACAGATCATGGAATCATGGAATGTTCTGGGTTGGAAGGGACCCACCAGGATCAAGTCCAGCTCCTGGCCCTGCCCAGCCCCCCCACCAACCCCACCCTGGGCATCCCTGGCAGCGCTGTCCAAGCGCTCCTGGAGCTCTGGCAGCCTCGGGGCCGTGCCCATTCCCTGGGGAGCCTGGGCAGTGCCCAGCAGCCTCTGGGGGAAGCAGAACCTTTCCCTGATATCCAACCTAACCAAAAAACGTTTCCCTTGGAAACTGGCCCTGGGGAGGAACTGGAGGGCTGGTGGTAGAAGAGCTGTGGCTGGAACCTCAGTCCCAGGGGAGATTTTTCAGGAAAAGATTTTCCTCATACCCAAAAGATCATGGAGGTAGCTTGCCACAAGGAAGCTAAATGTGCTTTTATGAGGAGAGGGGGAGTTTTAGCTGTGAAGCTGAAGAGGTTCACTGGCTCAGGAAAGGAGCAAGGCAATCTGAAGCTTTCTAAAGTTAAACCTTTCTTGTGCTTTGCTAATTCCTACACATTCCTCATCCCACTATTTAGCACAGAAAGTGGCTTCCTTCCAACATTGACTTTCCAGGTCTTGACAAACATACTCTTATTTAGAGTGTTGGTTCTCTACATTTTACATTAATGTACCTCATACTCTTTTTTTCCTTTGGGAACAGAGCAGGAGAGAATCCTGCCTTGCCTTTCTTGGCTTGGGACCACAAAAGTGCTGTGAAAGCTGATCAGAGGATTGCTCGGTTTTTTCCAATTCACATCAACCAGCACACTTGGAGAAAACAGGTTAGAGATAAATTTAGCGTTCTCAGGGACATTAATATGTTCAGCCTCTCTAGAAAATGTATTACTTTGTTTGCTTTCATTTTAGATGAATATAAAAGCACCTTAAAGACATTATTCATATGCATTTTTAGTGTGTGTGAAATTTATGTTTCTCCATTGCGTGGCATTCTGCTTCATTTTTTAACCTCAAGAGTCTCTGCTATAAAGGTGGAGTTAATTTCCAAAGCTGGTAATTTCACTGGGTTTGATTATCTATTGCATTATATCATAAAATTTCTATGATCTCAGCTGCCTATTAAATACGGACTGGGTGAGTGAGGAAAAGCTCTCAGGTGATATCATTATCAAGGTCGATTCCAGCTGCACTGATATAAAATAGAACATATTCATTGCGGGAAATGTCAAACAAATAGCTGTGGGCTGGAAAACATTTTCTTACTATTTCTGATATTTATAAAGAAATATGACCAAATATTTGAAAAGCCATAGTTCTTTATGGCTTTTTTCCTGAGGTGACATGTTATAACACCAGGCCTACGTGGTGCTTCCTGCAGCAAATTACAGCCTGATATCTTAAATTATAGACCAAATTACATGTCAAGTGAAATTCAAACAATACCATGTCTTTTTCTTTTAAAAATCCACTACCTGGAGCTGGAGAGCTTTACGTATTTAACCTCCTGGAAGATTTTAAAGACATTTAAAAAATCACTAAACCTGTACATTACCACAGTCCGAGCATTAAGAGTTGTTTACATCAGAATTTTAAATGTGCACCAGCACTTTCTTGAGGTGCAGGTGAAATTAAAAAGACAGTTATTTGTCTTTTTGCTTCCCTGCATGATTTCACTGCATCTGCAATTCCCCACCAGGATGAAGCATTGCAATCAGATTTAGATGCTAGAAAAGGAAATATATATACAAGGGAAAATGTGAGCAGGAAGAGGGAGATCAGATGGGGAGAGCAATGTGTTTTCCATCATTCTGGTATTCCAGGATATTTTGTTTCCCACTCCAACTGTTGAATGCTCCTCATAAGTACTGCAACTTCTGCCTTTGCCCCAGGGTACTATTTTGCAGTCTAACTATACTTTCAAAAAGATGTATTTCTCCCTGGGAAGCTTTTTCCCTGTGAAACATTTCCTGGTAGAGTAAAAAACCTTTTGAAAGCTGTCTTCAGAGAAGCTGATCAGAACACCTCTTTTCCTGTCCATTCCTGTCAAAATAATGCTCGACTAAAAATTTCCTTAAGAATCTCTAAGCAATTACAGTAACAATTTAAGCAAGAAAGTGTTTTATAAAATGCTGACAGATATGAAAAATGCCCTAAAAAGGTAATTTTGAAGTGTCTTATTTCAAAAAACTTTCATTCCTAAATATGTGTTTTGTTTAAATTTGTAATTCTTTTATACTCACAACATAAGTATGCAAACATTTCATAGCAGCACAACAAAAAAGCAATTTTGATATAGAAAACTAGATTTAGGCAGTAAAAGCTGCACTATTTCTGTGAAACAATTAAAAAACCCTATTCTTTTGAGGTTATGATGGTATTGATATTTTGATATAGAATTTATAATGAATGGATTTTCCTCACGTGTGTATTTACAGAAGATTGGTGCATATATTGAGGTGGGGGAATTCATTTTAAAGAAAGAAAAATCAAAACTTCCTGCAAAATGCCAAATTTGTACTTCGACCAATTTTTTTCTACAATAGTCTTTAAAATTACATTATTGTTTCAGTAGTGCTTTTAATCTCATTTAACATTTTCACTTTATGGGTAGGATAATTTAGTGATCAAGGCTTTTGATCGTGACCTTAATCCAGTTCTTGACTGAATTAGGGTTTGTCATTGGAAAAGTCTGATAAACAGAACCCTGATTTTATAATCAACAACCCTATTGACTAATCACTGATGAGCAGAAGTAATTCAAATGTTGTCTGCACTATAAATTGCTTTCCAGACATAAATCTGGATGTATAAAATACAAATACGAGGAAGTACACTGCATTTTCATTTAGAGAACCAGTCCCTGGCTGTCAGAGCGATCTGGTTTTAAGAGAGCTGAGTTTGTTCAGCTCTCGGGGAAGTCTGAGAGAGCCGACGCAAGTGGAAGTGCCCATATCTGCTGATGAAAACACAGGCTCCAGGAACCTTCTGTGTGCTCAGTTTGGGATGTCAGCCTCAATCAGCATTGCTGCTGGCACAGCCCAGGACTCGCTCCGAGATCCTGGGAAATAGGAAGGGAAAAGGATGGCGGGATGCGGTTGGGATTTGCCCACCCCATCTGTGTGTGTGGTTTTGGCCTCTCCTCGTGGCAGGCTGCCGGTGCCACAGCAAATCTCCAGTTCAGCAGCCCCCTGGGCAGGGACAGACCCCGTTTCCCTCTGGACTGGGGCCGTGGTGGTGGTGCCTGGCAGGACAGGAGGAGGAATCCACGGCTCCACCGGAATCTCTGTGCTGCCAAATCAATCTTCTTGGCTTGCGTTGTCAGCTCCAGAATAAAAAGCTGATCTGCACAAAAGGAGGCCCTTATTAAAATAGAAAGAAAATGAAAAAAAAAAGGGTTGGGGAAGAGGGAAAAAAGAATCTTGAGCGCGTGTGTGTGTGTGTATTTGTTGAAACAGCTTTCTTTGTGTCTCGGTATCTTTGTAATGTTGTACAAACATTTTCAACAGACATCATTTGTGAAAAATATGTTCTGAATTAGATGGATTCAGAGAAGGTGGTACAGGATCTGCTTGTTTCCAGAACAAGAGCATCTCTCTGTTTATGCCCTCAGTGCTTCAGCCCAGTAACTCTCCACTGAGGTCATGGGCTCTCTGTGCTAATGATGGACAAACTCTGAGAGGAAAGAAAAATACAAACCATACAGGTCCCTAAAGATTTCCAAAAAAAGATCCTGGAGCCAGGCAGGCAGAGCCAGAAGGGCACAAAATCATTTTATAGCAGTCTCTTGCAGGGAAGGTCAGCTGGAAGGGAGCTCCAGCCTCCTGCTCCCCAGGCTGGCGGGGCGGCCGCTGGACCTCGCTGCCTCTGGAAGAGTTCCCCTCTGAACAGCTTTGGAAGTCAGAGCTCTGCACACAAATATTAAAAGTCAGACTGTACAAGGGGGCACGAGACAGGTTTGAATGTTGTGGTTTGGTTTTTTTTAATATCAGATGATAGAAACTAAAAATGTCAGGGAAAAGAATTTCAGCGAACAAAAATAGCAAGAGATCAAGAAGAGAAGCAGTTGGACAAGCAAGATATACTGGAAGGAAATGAACACAGGCCTGGAAAATATCTGTCTGGTCAGCCCAGTTTCCAGTGCTCATGGGGAGTTGAGATTAAAATGTCTAAAACAGAAACAGAATTTTCAGTTTATGATACAGAAAACCACAGGCTGGAGCAATCAGACCGGAACGTCTCCTTTGTAAGTTAAATTCGCGGCATAGCTCCAGAGCATTCCAGGAGAGCCTGCAGATTTCTGTAACAGATTTTTAATAGCTCTTTTGACAATGCATGAGGGATTGGAGGAATAGGGTTGCAACCTTTTTTTAAATTCCTGTTTTGAAAGATTCTTAGCGAGCCAGGAATAGAGTCTGAGAAGGTTTAACTCTTCAGGAGCACAGATGTTAAGGGTGATTCATAAAGGATGGTATCACAAAGCAGCAGGACACAAAGAGTGTATGTTAATAAAATCTACCACGACATTCAGCCAAACTGAGTTTGTGGGCATTAGAGAGACTTCTGGAATCATGGACAATGCCAAACCTAGGGATTCACACCTGCTGAAGGTGCCTGTGGAGGGAGGTGATCATCTTTGGGCTTCAACTGATCAGTGAGAAGGTGGAAAATCAACAGCTGACTAAAAATGTTTAGATGTCAAATATTATACATAATTCTGAGCCTGAAACACAAGCAAAAAGTTAAATGTAACAGCCTGTACAACTTTATATCATAACTTAAAGGAGACAGTAAAGATCTTCACAAGCCAGAAAAGATTTTGAACAGCTTTGTGTTTGCACTTGAGATTATCTGTGAAAAATCTGAATTTTTAAGGGCTGAAAAATTTCCCTGATTAGGTCTTTTGAGATATCTCAAAATTAAACACAAAAAAAAAACCAAAACAGTCATGACTTTTATATGTCCCTATAACCCATCTTGGGCAAACTCTGATAATTTCATTTTAATTATTCCTATATTCAGTGATACAGCGACTGCTTGCCTGGTATTGTCATGAGACAAAGATGTTTATTTTTCTGTTGACATAGACAGGATTTATTTGAACTCCTGTCTCTAAAGACATGATTAAGAGACATACACAGGGAGTCCTCAAAGAGATTGTTCGTAAAAAAAAGGCAGGTGATGACTGGCCAAGTGTTTTAAAAACCGGGGGTAAAGGTGAGTAGGGCTTGTGTTTTTACATCTACTATGCCCTGCACTAAGGGGATTTCCTTTTTTATCCTTGAAAGCCTCTGTGTTTTCTAATGAATTAAACAATAAATGGGTCTGTGTGTTTTTCCTGTGTCTGAATTCAGTAGGGTGACATGTAGGATAAAGTTAAGGTGCTGATACCTATTTATGCTTGTATTGCCTTTAAAGCACATGTAAAAAGTAAAATTCTTTCCTATGTACTGACAGCACATTTGGGGTAATATATTCACATCTTAACTTGGAGCCAGATCTGCTGTTTTAAATGATTAAATGTTAAATCTGGTATTTACATTTGGACTGTGCAAAAGTCAAAGGGAACAATTTGTCAGCTCATTCATATTTTGCTTCTGAAGCCAGTTAAGTAATCAGTCTAACAGAGAAAGAAGTAAGATAAATGGAGGCCATTCTGTTATGTAGAAAAGTGTACATGAAGATAAATTTTTCACATTTTGCTTCATTTCATCTGCAGTTATCAGGGTCGTAATTGCTTCTGAGCACTCAAGGTGCTCTTCATGTTGCTTCTATGATCTGAACGATTCAAGCTCTTTTGGCAGACCACTGCCCTGCAGCCCTGGAATTTTCTGCTTTCTTTTTTCTGTATGTTACTTGAGAAAAAAAATCCTCTGTGTTTTTATACACAGGGAACTTGCCAGATAAACTCACCATGTAAGGCACCAGCTTCTGCAAGAAACAAGCTCGCGTGTAGGAAATTGGGAGCGAGTTACATCTTGCTGCAATTCCTACTAGAGTTCCCATTAGTTTATATTAAAAATATGCCATAACCTAAGATCAAATAGCTTGCAGTAATTTCTTTTCCTGCCATGGCTTCTCCTGATTTAAGGAGTAACGGGGTCATCCCCTTTGCCTCATCAAAAACCTGCAAGAGGCCCATCACTGTTTTCAGCTCATGGCAGTCATCAGGTGTTTCTCACTGCAGCTCATGACTGAAATTATGATATGAAAAGCCCTAAAAGCCATAGGCTACTGTGTTAAAAATCGAATTACTTTGAAAAGGGAGTAAAGAATTTTGTGTGAAATACGATCTTGACTATTTTTACATTGCTGCATCATTTGCTGCGTCATTGCAGCATTGCCCAGGTGGGCAAGAAGGGCAATGGCACCTGGCCTGTGTCAAAAAATGCTGTGACCAGCAGGACCAGGACACTGGTGAGGCCACACCTCCAGGGCAGTGTCCAGTTCTGGGCCCTCATGGCCAGAGAGACCCTGAGGGGCTGGAGCGTGTCCAGGGCAGGGAACGGAGCTGGGAAGGGGCTGGAGCCCCAGGAGCGGCTGAGGGAGCTGGGAAAGGGGCTCAGCCTGGAGAAAAGGAGGCTCAGGGGGGACCTTGTGGCTCTGCACAACTCCCTGACAGGAGGGGGGAGCCGGGGGGGTCGGGCTCTGCTCCCAGGGAACAGGGACAGGAGGAGAGGGAACGGCCTCAGGCTGGGCCAGGGGAGGCTCAGGTTGGACACCAGCAGGAATTTCTCCATGGAAAGGGTGCTCAGGCCTTGGCAGGGGCTGCCCAGGGAGGTTTGGAGTGCCCATCCCTGGAGGTGTCCGAGGAAGGGCTGGAGGTGGCACTCAGAGCTCTGGGCTGGGGACAAGGTGGGGATTGGGCACAGCTTGGACTCGATGACCTTGGAAGGTTTTTCCAACCTTTATGATTCTGGGATTCTGTGATCATATTGTGTTTCTTTATTGAGAACTCTTTTAAGCCGAAAGGAAAATGCCAGCGTTTCTAAAAGAGTCTCTCCCTCTGTTAACACAGAACGATTTTCTGACTAAGTTAATTATAATGGCACAGTTAGCCACATATGTAGCATCCTCATTAGGGTTTGTAATCTGATTCTATGCACTGTGATTTTTATGATGGATAAGCACCAAAACAGATAAGTAGACCCAGGGTGGCTGCATTAAAATTGCTGTAAAAGGTACCCAAGTTTTCTCAGCTAGATTTCTGCAGTGGTAGACTGAGAGATTCTTAAATAGGCACGTTCCTTTTGGCGCCCTGTGCACTTTAAAAAGAATTTCATTATAAAAACCCCTCAGCTTTGTGCCAAAGGAATACAGGAGTGGGACTGGTTTCTTTCTTTTATGGTTTGTCAGAAATTTCATGAAGTTTTATGGCATTACATTTCCAAGCACTCCAGCTGCTGTAGGAAATATATAGCTAAACAATAAGCTCAGAGAGGTAAATGCATGCATGATGTTCTTAAAATACTAATGCAAACTTGGCTTAGCTCAGAATTTCCAAACCCACATCATTTTTTGGAGTTTTAAGGCGCTGCAGGCCTTTTTAAAAATGCTGGAAGTTCAAATCAATATATTCTGCTGGCAGTGGATTTCATGTTATTAGCCAAAAATGTGTGGGTCATCAAATACTTTTATAGTCACAGAGTGAATTTAATTAATCTTTTTTTACAAACGTAAGATTTTTTCTTAACTAGCAAATTTAATTCAATTACCAGGAGTTTCCTTTCTTCTTTTATACAGTAAATTTGAGTAACTTTCAGGCTTGGGTTTTTCTCCCCCTCAAGAAATCCAACCTGGATTTTGCTATCTTGTCCTTTCTACTCCTGTAATTGCAATATTCAGTCAAGCTAGAAGAGTATTCTTCTGGAAAATCTGACAGGATAAGAAAGGAAGGTTTCCTAGAAAATGTTTTGTGATTTGAATATCTTGCTCCTGGACATTCCTGTGCTCCCCTCAGTTTATCTCCACTGATGTCTAATGGAAGCTCATCTTTGACAGAATGTTCCTGGATTCCTTTTCTTCTAGTTTTTCCAACATTTTCCACAACATTTTTTGCTTGTTCCTGCTGAAAGGAAAACCAGTTTGCTTTTCCTCTCCATAGCTGATTTTGTGGGAGTGTTGCTCCTTTCCCTTGCCCTGATGGCAAACAGGAATCAATGCTTTTCTAATACTAATTCTGAAATTAATACCCACTTCTGCTGAAGATTTTGAGAAGATTAAAAATAATGCATATGCAACAGCAATCAGAAGAATCTTTAGAGTTGATTTGACCCTATGAATTATATCAAACTGATCTTCTGTCTGGTGAGAGAATATATGGCATGCTTTGAAAACAATTTGCTTTTTGGACTGGCATCTTAGTCTGCCAAAAATCATCCCAAAGTTCCTGATGGATTCATGTTCCTTTAGGGCGCAGCTATTGCTGCATCCCAAATTTCACCAGCTGTGAATTGTCACTTATTGCCCAGGTTTGATAAACAAAATAGTGTGTGGATGCAGAGAAACCGTGCTGCCTTTTCAGTCTCACACTGCTCCGTCCTTGCAGAGCACTGTTCCATTAATTACAGCTTCTAAGTGTGTATCACTTCCAGGAAAATGGGAAAAAAAAGAAATTTAAATAGGGGAATTTGCTCTTCTTGAAGTGGAGAAATGCAGGCAAATATGGTCTGCTTTCCATTTCCCAAGGAATATGGTCCTTTTCAAATAAGTTACATTTTTCTTTTGTGTCCTTTAGCCTACCCCAAGTGGTTTGCAGTATTTATCAACTTTAATCAACGTGAGTGACAGGAAACCTGATAATAGAGAATAGCTGTCTCCACTGGTGGGGCAAAATCTTTTGAAATGTCAGTAGTGAATACACCGTATTTACATTTCTTTGGGACTCTGGCTTTTAAAAGATTTTCATCTTTTACACTGGAGGGATGAAAGTAAAGGTTATTTAACTCTACATCAGAAATTGTATCTGATGACAGTGTGACAAAATATTCCTGCTTTCAGAAGGGCAGGATGCCTGCCTCTTGTCTCTGGGGCTGTTCCAGTGGTGTAGCAGCTTCAGAGCTGCTGTTTGTCCTCTGATATTGGAAGCTGTTCATCATCCAATTAATGAGAGTCCTGGAGCTTTCTTTGTAAAATCTTTTTTTTTGTGTGTTTGGCCAGCATATTAATTCCTTGCAGAAATTTATGCTGTGTTAAATATAAACAATTAAAATGAGTGGTCACTTCCTTCTGTGCTGTCATGGGACACAGTGCTCTGGCCACAGGCAAGCCAAAGGCTGAGCATGGCCAAAGCCTCTGCCAAAGGCTGAGTCCTCTCTGCTGGATCAGGGGGTCTTGATCAGGTGTGGTCAAGAGCAAAAACCTGCTACAGCCATGCTGATCCCTTTGGTTTCAGTCTGGGAGGCCTGAAAGTTTGAAGATCTTTGGCTTAGTGTTGTCTATAGGCACCAGTGAATTCCTTGGGGCTGCAGCCAGAGGTTCCTCCCCTTCCTGTCCTGTTCTGAGTGTGGGGCTGCTAAAGTGGGGCTGTGAGGGCTTAAAGAATGCAGTTACATGGCTCAAAACTCCCTCTCTCTCTCTCTCCCCTCCTCTTCTCTGCCCTAAATGTACTGTTAAATAAAACCTGTGCTATTGACTTTGCCATGTGGTCTCGTTTGCACCTTACTTTGGGCAGAGGCATCTTCTAAAATTCACATTTCAACAGGAGCTTGTGTTAATTGTGGCACTCACAGTCTCTTCTGGACATCCCCTCTTCCTGGGCATCACCCTGGGGCACAGCTCCTGGTTCTCTGCCTCTGGGTGCACCTGATTTTAGGTTGGACATCACCTGATTTTATGTGGGACATCACCTGGTTTTAGGTTGGACATCACCTGGTTTTATGTGGGACATCACCTGGTTTTAGGTTGGACATCACCCGGTGCCACTGCTCGGATTGGGAAAGCTGAACTCTGCACTGCAAGACCTGTTTTCATCCTATGAGAGATCTGAGGAGAGCACCCAATGAGTTTTCAAAATAAGACAGCTCTGTTTTCTGGTATTTTCTACCTCTGCACTTCCTTTGTGTTCTCCTCCGTGTTTCCTTAGCATTAATCCACCTTTCCAATATGAAGAAATTTTAGATTCTCAGCTGGAACTGTGGGAGCCTCAGAAGGCCTTGGAAAAAGAAAAGTCTGCATAAAAAATAACTGGAACCAAGAGGGAGAGCTGGAAGTAGCTGGTTCCTTCCTCAGTGAGAGGAGGTTTATTGGTCCCTGTAGGTCCCTTTTGATGGCTCCATTATCCTACAGAGCTACTGACTTCCTCATGGAAACATTTCTGCTACCCTTTCAGAAACTATTTTCAACTCAACCTCAAAATACGGTCAGTTTTCCTTTTGACTATAATTGTTAAGGGTAAATATATGTTACAAGAAACACCAATATTTTAAATTTATTTTGGAAAAAAAAAAAACTGTAAAAATATTTCAGAAAATTTCAGGAAAAATTATATTTTCAGGTTAAAAATACCTTTAAAAATATGAGAAATTACAACACTATTTCTCAAGGAGACGGTTCATTTCCCTGGCTCTTCTTTGAGCTTCTAACATTGTAACTTTTTATTAATGAAGAAAAACCACAATAACTTTGGCAGGGGAGTAATCATGCTGTAGAGATCCCATCAAGGCAAGCCCATTTTAGCGAACGTGGAACAACAAGAAACACCAAAAACCCCCCAACAGTGCTGGTTTTCCTCCCTTTTCCTCTGTGCCATCCCTTAGTTTCAGAAGGATGCGCGTGCCCAGAAGCCACGTTCCCTAGGCTGACACATTCCCAGTCCGTCAGAGCCTGCAGGCAGCAGGAGCAGGGGACACGAAGCATCTTTTGGGTGCTGCTGGGACATCCCACAGGCAGGGTGGGGAGGCTGGGGATGGCTCTGGGGCCCCGAGGGGCTGCAGGGCTGGGCCCTGAGCTGTCCCAGTCAATGACAGCTCCCAGGAGGGCTCAGACTGGAGGGGAAACCAAGGTGGGGGGAATGCTTTCACCAAAAGTGTTCTCTGGGTCCTCTGCATTTGAGGTATCAGAAGTCCATCTCTCACTTCCTTATGTGCCAGAATTCCTTGACTTTCTTCAGATAAACTGCATCCAGCAGCCCCCCAGCACTCGTGTGACAAAAATTCCATGTCCAGGATCTGCTCTGCCTCTGAAAATGCACAGGGGAGACGCTGGGCCCTTGAACAGGAATGAGAGGTGGTTTGTCTGGGAAAGGAAAGGAATATGGGTGTGCAGCAGGTCAGGGAAGGCTCTGCAGGGAGCAGTCTGGAGTCTCCAGAGGAGGGGAATCACTGCCCTGGTGGTAAACAGCAGTAACAAGAAGATTTGGTATCTCCAGAGCTGCTGCACGGGCTCAGCTCCATTCCATTTAATCTTCATCAGCGCTTGTGTTTTCCAGCGTATCTCCCAACACACTCAGATAAAAACCCCTCATCACACACGCAGCTAATCCCTCTGCCTGCTGAAAGCATTTGGAGCTGCAGCACCCAGGTATGCTGGGGTTACTCTGTTTCCACACGTGCCTCCCACACCTCCGAGAGCTCCCACCACCAAAATGTCCCCGCAGTCCCACACACGAACCTGGGTGACCTTCACCCAAGAAAAGGCAGAAGGAGAGTTCTGCTGTAATTAAAAAGATTGGAACAAGGCAGCAGGCTCTTGCTAATACCTCCATGAATGTGCAGCCTGTGCTGCTGCTGAATCGTGTTTTGCTGATAACCCAGGGATTAGACACACGTAAATACAGTAAATGGGGAGTGCTGCCAAGCTGCTGCAGGGAATTATCTGACTGGAGTTGCCTGTACTTTCTCACTGAGCAGCAGAGCTGCTCGTGTTTGCAGCCCTGATTTATTTCTTGGTTTAATCCTGCACCCTGAATAAGGCCACACAGCGTGAGTTTGGGTGGCATAGCTTTCAATTAGCCTTTACTTAATTGTACTGCGGAGTGGGATATCTGGAGTTATTTGCAAGTAATGGACCTGCTGAGGGCCCACATGGTAGGAGTTAAAGGGAGCAGCCACTCCCTTGCTCCTGCACAGGAATTTAGGGTCATTCCAGCTATCAGTCCATGCAGGAAAGGGTGATGACTTCCCAGGCACTGGTGTGGACAACGTCCTCCTGTCAGTGATGCTGAGGGACACTGGAAGGATGTGGAACTGTTGGAGTCCAGAGGAGGCCACAGAGGTGCTGGGGGGACTGGAGCCCCTCCCCTGTGGAGCCAGGCTGGGAGAGCTGGGGCTGCTCAGCCTGGAGAGGAGAAGGTTGTGTGGAGAGCTCACAGCACCTTCCAGGGGCTGCAGGGAAACCAGAGAGGGACAATTCCTCAGGGATAGGACAAGGAGTAATTTAGGTTAGATATTGGGAAGGAATTGTTCCCTGGCAGGGTGGGCAGGCCCTGGCACAGGGTGCCCAGAGCAGCTGTGGCTGCCCCTGGATCCCTGGCAGTGCCCAAGGCCAGGCTGGCCACTGGGGCTTGGAGCAGCCTGGGACAGTGGAAGGTGTCCCTGCCCATGGCAGGGGGGGCACTGGATGGGCTTTGAGGTCCCTTCCTGCCCAAACCATTCTAGGATTCCATTACACAGTGGGGCTGGCCATGTGTCAGCCAGGTGTCATCACACTGTTACCCTCCAGGAATAACAAACTGGGGGCCACTCCTCTTCCTTTAAGAACAAACTTTGGTAGCAAAAATAATCCCCATTAGAGACCTCCGTCTGTCTTGCTTATCTGACATGCCCAGGAAAGCTCATAAATAAGCCAGTAAGTATTGACTGGTTGGAACTTTCTGTGCCAAAAAAGCTGCGTGGCCCATACATGATTCACTCCTAAAAACAGCCTGGATAGCCTGGATGTTTCACATTATGAGCTGCACAAGGTTTTCTTACAAGGAATCCAACAAAAAAAAAAGAAGAAAAAGTGATGTTAACTGGTGTTTGGGACTCTCCACACACTCGACACTGAATGGGAGAAATAAGGCTTCAAAATCCTCTTTGCAATCTGCAGCCCTGGTACTTTTATGGGTAGTTACCCTCACAGAAAAACTTCTTGCATTCAGTGCTAACTCCCACGTTAGAAGGCTGAACTCAGAACACTGTATAGAAAACAATACATTCTGAACTGAAAGCAAAATTAATGTTAGTTTAGGACAAGCATTTTGATGTATTTGGAGAGTTGCGCTGTAAATATATTTACATAATGTGGTTTGGATGCTTGGAAGTACCAGAGAGTTGCTCAGAGCATGTTCTGAAATATGTCACAGCCAGTCAAGTGGCAGCTTCTTTCCACTGCTCCCTACCTACTACCTGGGGCAGAATGTTTTATTTAGGAAGGAGCAGGCCAGGGGATATTGATGATGGAAGAATGAGAATGTATGGAGCCATCAGGAGCCAGAATAATGTGAACAAACGCGTTCCAAGGCTGGAGACTGCAGAGACTGTGATTCTGTGTGACACACCAACCACGTCTGCACAGCCTGCGAGTGCTCAGTGAAAAATAGAGCCCAGAATTGTGGATTCATTCCCTGGGGAGTGGCAAGGGAGGTGAAGTGGTTTGCCCAGACCAAACGGATCCCATGATGGAGCTGGCTTTGGATGCTGAGAGACTGCTGGCTCTTGTCTTTCTTCTGCAGAGTGTGGCAATGCATATTCAGCTGATGGAAAAGAGAGAAATGTGGTGCTTATTTTAAAGTCGATTTTAGAAGGGTTTGATGTACAAATAAGGGAAGCATTCCCGTACAGAAAGGCATATGAATTTCCAGGGAACTATTTTGGGTTGAAGGAACAAATATTGCAAATTAAAAAGCAGCTCAGGAAGGAGTTAAAAGGAATGTCAGCAAGTGCAACATTAGGGCCATTTTTTGTGTACTTTATAAATTACTGACCCAAATTTGCCAATGACACAGAAATGGGAAAGGACAACAGAGTAAATACAGAGGAACAGAGCAAATAAATTCAAAACGATCTGGATAGATTCAGCTTAGAGGCTGGGTAAGTAGCTTATTCAGCTCAGTTGTACAGAAGTGTGAAGTAATAAGATTAAGAACTAAAAATAATCAAAGAGGATAGAGCCAAAAAGAAAATACAACAAGTAGCACCATCCCAGAAGAGCAGACTGAGTACTTTTCCCTGTCTGTGGGGGAGAGGATACAAGTTGCTGTGGGCAGAGCAGGGGGAACTTTGCCCCAAACTGGTTTTGATTGACAAATTTCATGAATCATCCCTTAACCAGATTTGTGGTAATTTTCCAATTTGCCTTAGGGAATTTAAAAAAAATAAGAAGGCATATTAAAGCTGAGACTTGAGAAGACAATGCTTACCCGTGTATCTTTTTTAATACAAACTTTATTTTGTCCTCATATTACTGGAAAGCTGAACACATATTAGTAGATTCTACTAAAGAATAGCACAAGCCGTAGATATCTTTTCCCACAAATGATCCTCGGCCAAATAATTAAACACACCATTAGCAGCCACCTTCTGTTCAAAATCGGGCTACTACTTTTCCTTTAAGAGGTACTTTTATTGTGTTGGAGGAGTTATACTGGGTATTCTCTGTCTAGAGCAGCAAAACAACTCTATAATTGCATTCGTTCAGAGTAATGGTAACAAGATTTAAAACACAGTTGCAACACAGGAAAAGTTAGTGTGAAAAGACTATTCTGTGTCTTCAGCTGTCAACTAAAAGTATATTGAATTTTGCAGAGCAAATTCAAATAAAAGTATTGAGATTAAAAGTGATAAAGCAGCAACAGTGAGATCAGAATCCCTCCAAAAATTAGATTAAATCCTCCTCAGGACCATAAAAACCTCATTATCTTGACATGACTAGATCAATCATTGCAAGACAATTATCTTAACAAGTTAAAGTTGCTTTGATCCGGGAATTTAAGACTCTGGTTTTTTTCTCCTCCCTGGTACGGAAATAGGCTGTGCATGGTCCAGGCATTGTGAGCAGGAACTGAGACAGACACATCGAGACTCTCCTGGTGACAAATAAGCCATAAAATCTATCTGTAAACATCAATAAAGTCCCCCTTTGAGCAACAAAAGCTGCCATTAGATTGAACTGTGGAATAGAACAGCACTAACTCTTGTCATTATGTGGTTTATTGGCTGTGCTATGAACTTACTTAACGTTGCTTTTGTCACTTCTTTAGCTCCAAACTTGTTCCTGCAGCACAAATACCGGGTTGCGTTTCCACTGTGGCTGCTGGGGAGGGCTCCATGCCTTACCCTGGAAGTTTGGGATCGATCCATATCTCCGAAGATGGCTGGTGCTATCACTGAGAGATGCACAGCTGAGAATGAGGCGAGAATGGTCCCAAAACAATCAGAACCAGAGCCAAAAAGAGGGAATCCTGACCTTTCCAGCCTCACTAATGGCAGCAGCAGCAGCAGCAGCAGCAGCAGCAGGACTTTAGGGAGGTCAGGAATAGGATCAGTATTCCAAGTGAAAACATGCACTGCTGACTGAAAAGTTTTTTCAACCTTCTCTCAACCTTGTCGTTGCCGCTTTTAATTGGGAATTTCATGTGCCTTTATTGCTTCTGCTGGAATATTTGAAGTGTGTTTTGTCCACATTTCATTACTGTGCAACAGCTTTGTGGACATTCTTGTTCCTTTGGAGTGTCATTGACCTGGCCTTGGACTGAGAACTTGCTCCCTGCCTACAGATTTAATTCTAGGGCAAATCAATACAGTTCTGTGTCAAAGAATGTGGCAAACGTGGGCTTTTATTTCAGATCACAAAAGGGCCTTGGTGGAATCTGAAATAGCGAGTGTTTAAATTCTTTACAAATAAAAAAAGAAAATCATTTGTATTTTGCATCCTCTGAAAGGTGCATTAAATCAAGATTTACCTTTTAAAATTCTTTTGTTTGTCAGTGTTGGAAATAATTTCCTACTGAATGCATGTCCAGGAGGAAGCACCTCTTAAAGATCATGGCCTGGTGTGGAACCAGTGCAACAAGGGGTTATAAACATTTCTACAAGTGAGGAAGCTGATTGTGACTCTAAAGGCTGAGGGAATTGGGATTGTTCAGCCTGGAGAGGAGAAGCTTTGGGGTGACCTCAGTGTGGCCTTGCAGGGCCTGAAGGAGCTGCAGGAAAGATGGAGAGAGACAATTGACAAGGGCTGGAGGGCCAGGACCCAGGGAATGGCTTCCCCGTGCCAGAGGCCCCCCCCCCCCGGGATCTTGGCCAGGAATTGTTCCCCGGGCGGGTGGGCAGGCCCTGGCACAGGGTGCCCAGAGCAGCTGTGGCTGCCCCTGGATCCCTGGCAGTGCCCAAGGCCAGGTTGGCCACTGGGGCTTGGAGCAGCCTGGGACAGTGGAAGGTGTCCCTGCCCATGGCAGGGGTGGGATGGGATGGGCTTTAAGGTCCCTCTCAACCCAAACCATTCCGTGATTCTCTGACATAAATTGCTTCCTGGGCCTGTGAAGCACAGCTGGGCTCAGGCAGCCTTACACAAACAGCGAGTTTAACGTTCCATACTGGGCTAATTCCCACACAGTTTTTCAAGTTTTATTAACCCAGGCAACTCGTAATAATTATGATAAACAGACATTGTCATCAAAAATCAGCAGAAACTTGATAAGATTAAGTACAATGCAATACATCTTCCTTGCTCACAGAGCCTGGATAATAAATTACTTCGAGGCTCCAGAATGAGGCATTGTATAATTGAGCAAAACAGATCAATTTTTAAGGATGCTTATTTAAATGCAAACCAGACTTTTTGAGAATGGTAAACTTGATTAAAATCCCTCTTTAAGTGCAAATCACAAACAACAATATCTAATGCTCACAGGCCATAACCATCCTATTAATAATACAATTTATTGTTCAGATATAATTATAAGGTCTTAATGATGTGGCATCTGTAATCTACTTTAAAAATTAGAAACTATGAACTCCACGGTGTTCTAATGTGGCTCAAATACACACCACGGCTCAGTGACTTGCACTTGGTTACTGCAATACTTTGCACCAGATTAAATGATCAGCCTTTGGCTGTTTGTCACACATCATTTTCCCCATGTTTAATGGTGTGCTCCATAAATTATACTATTTCTGCTATTGTGTGGATATTAAAATCAGATCCAGACATGACTGAATAGGAATTTAGCCATCTCGGTCCTGAATACTTTCAAAATTGGTTCAATCTTCACGTGCTGGCAATACTCAGATATTTAATTTAATTTTTTAATAAACATTCTGGATAGGTGCAGTTGTGCTTTTGCATAGCAACAGCATTTCAGGTTTGAGATGTCTAGACAGGCTACTTCATGCTGTAAGTAAAACCGAACTTAAAACCCTACTTGTTCCAACTTAATTTTCAATAAGGGGATTTTCCAATGGGGATTTTGGGGAATGAGATGCCACAGTCCTGTAAAACAGCTCTTCCCTGACAGCAGGGACAGCTGCCACTTTCCTTAAGGGCGTGAGTGGGGCTGTGGGGCTACGGCTCCCTCTCCTCTCACACCTTCACGCCTTTTTCAGCGCTGTCAGGGGATTAGTGCTCACCTCTAATGATGCATGCAGGCTGCTTTTCAGAAGCTGGATTGTTTGTGTTGCAGCACACAGGAGTTTCAGTCCCCTCGAGAAGGGGCTGAATCCATCCTGGGTACTCTGATGCTCCACAGGCATCTCCATCCCCAGGAAAGGAGAGCGGTGCCTTGTGTTCATAACTGAAATAAGTATTGTTGTGCTCAGGGTTGCCTGCTTTCTAAGGACCATGATAGACTTTGGGAGGGCAAAATTTCACTCAAAGCACAGCTGAAAGTTGTGCCCTCTTCTTTTTGAATTTTACTTTTCAGAAACTCTCAGAATCAGACAAGAGAAGAGCAACTTCCCAAAGAGAAAGAGTGAAAGCTCTTTCCTTTCAGTTGCAGTTTTGCAGTCAGCATCTGTGAGCTGTTTTCTTTCATCACTGTATCAAACTCCAACAACAATAAAGTTTCTGCTTGGAGCAGAAACAGGACTTTCCACCAAAATCCCTTTATGCTGTAAAAGCAGACTGAAGAATGAGACATCTGATCTTTGAAACAGCCTTAAACTTTGGTGAGACATGAGCATTGTAAGTGGGATATTTATGGCTTTAATAACATCCATTACTGCAATGTTAATAGCCGTTTTTTAGAAGCAATAAACTACTTATTAGTAGCTGTATGACTGTGCAGTTGAATTATGAAAGAATGAGCTCTGACTTAGGCATGTTAATGCCTGAGGAATGTTAGATTCCTGCACATGTAAACCAGGTTTGGGAGCTGAGTTGTTTTTGCCCTACATTCACTCGGTCTCCTCTGAAAGCCTTGCAAACGGTGTCTGTCATTTATTACAGCCCTGGCAGCACAGAACAGGGCTCTGCGTTCGAAATGAGCCCGTGGTGCTGGAGCCTGTTTCACTGGGAGTCAGATTTGGAACGAGGACCGAGTGGACCCTGCTGTGGTCTCTGCCAGGCTGGGAGCAGCCAGTGCCCGCTGCCCAGGGCTGATGCCGCTGTGCGGGGTGGCCGCGGGCAGGCTCACCCTGCACCGAGCCCAGCCTGAGCAGAAACAGAAACTCAGCTGCTGGCTATTGCAGGGACAGCAGAGTGACAAAGCCAGCAGGGAAGTGGCCTGACAAAGCCTGTTTTGCAGGATTGGTCACCCCTTCTAGGGGACACTGTGGGATAGGAGGGTAATGGTTTAGCAATTATCAGTGACTGTTTAGCTGTATGGTTAAATGACTGTACATTGATTCACTTGAGCGAGAAGAAGCTCCTCCTGTGTTCTGGAAGTGTGGCCTTGGAGTTGCATCTCCATTTTGCTCGCTGTCTCTGTGCTCTCCCCTTGCCACGTGCCCTGTCTCACTCTGTGCAGCGCTGACAATAATGAACATCATTTATTAGCTCACCCAAGGGAAGTTAACACGAACCCGGACTGGGCACGGACCACTGCTAAGGAACAAGAGGCTGGATTTTGAAACACTGGTCATTAAGCTCTCTGCTTCAGATTCTGCTTCCACAGCCCATGGATTTCCTACATTAAAACTGATCGCTGCCAAGAAACATCAGCCAGCTCGGTTATTAATAGGTAAAAAAATGCTATCTGCATCGTGGTGTTGCTTCATTCCCAGTAATCTTGTTGAGCTAGGGATGCATGTCCCTGAAAATGCTCTCAATGGCCGGCTGATTCCTGTCCTGGAGAAACATGAATCAGAGACTGCTATCCCTGTCCCACAGCAGCATTCCCTGGAAGCCTGCCATGTGAGGACATCCACTTGTCTGGGCTGTGCTAAGTGTGAGATCTCTGTGTCTGCACGTGCACTTGAAAAATCCAGTATTTTGTGTGGTTTTCAGTGCTTTGCCTGGTGTGTGTTCACCCTGATGGGGAGACAGCTGAGGGCACTTGAGGGTTAGGGCAGAGATCAGGGAAAGGTTCTGCTTCCCCCAGAGGGTGCTGGGCACTGCCCAGGCTCCCCAGGGAATGGGCACGGCCCCGAGGCTGCCAGAGCTCCAGGAGCGTTTGGACAGCGCTGCCAGGGATGCCCAGGGTGGGGTTGGTGGGGAGGCTGGGCAGGGACAGGGGCTGGATCAATGATCCTTGTGGGTCCCCTCCAACTCAGCATCTTCTGTGATTCTCCAATTCTTTGATTTGAAAATGCTATGAAAAGTCATTTTGCTGTAAGTGTTTGCTGAATCAATGCATCATTTTGTTTTACAGTGGCACCTAAAATGTGTCTGGTGGCAACATCCAATAAATCCTGATATTTTCAGTCTGGATATGAAAGGAGAGGAGCAGAATAAAATGTCACCTATATTTCAGTGTTTTTATATTACTTGTGTTGGAGAGAAACTTAGAGGAATAGAATTAACCAATTTCATGGAGCTGACTCCAGGTACCAAGAAATTATACGCAGGAAAAATAAATGAGAGGAGCTGAAGTTGAAGGCAGATCTGATTTTGAAATTAGAAGAGGCAGAAAACATAAGTAGCGAAGTGCCAGTTTATGAAGATTTCTGGGAAAGAACTGTAATTTGGGCTGGGATAAGGCAGAAAGGAGATGTCCAACATCTCAGGTGACCCGGGTCAGATAATGAGCAGTTCAGTAGCCGTGGTTTTGCCATGGGACAAAGATAAATATGAGTTTGCTGGAAAAACTAAAGAAAAGAAAGTTACAGCATTCAATGCAGGAGATCCCTGATGAAGGGTTTTGGTGAAAATTTCCATTAAAAAATAAATTTGATTTCATGCAGATCAGAAGATTGCTTTCTAATTTAGGAAGCCACGGCATTGCATATAGGAGTGGATAGTCCACTGCTCTGAGCCTGAAAGCTGCTATTAACAGAGCAAGTAATTAAAATATTTAGATTAGCGTCAGACAGGGATTACAATAGGAAACTTTAAAACTAGGACCAACTCTGACAGTCAGTTGAAGGTTTATTAATTTTTTTATGAGCTTGAGGCTGACTTCAGTTTCCAGTATGGTTTGTCTCATGTGACGCTCAAGGCGGAAATCAAACTAAGCCATTTTATCACTTAAAATAATAACTTACAATGCAAGTTTGCACTCAGACATGGAAACACAAACATTAGCAAAGGCAGAAAACTCTTGAATATATATTTGCAGGTAATTTCTAGTGTGCATGTGATTTCTGTAATCCTTCAGGCTGAATCTAGAGAAACCTGACTGTCACAACTCGTGTTAAACTCAACACTTGCCAAGACAGGTTTGGTCTTTGCTGTCTGTGATGTTCCATTTTTGATTTTAACCCATTCTCTCTAAAATGTTCTTTGTGCCAGTCACCTCATGCAAAACACCAGTACTGAAATATAATCCAAGCAAAATTATTTTTCTATTTTATTTCTAAAATAAATAACATTTCTATTTGATTTTCACTATTTTAATGATGAATACTCAGTTCAGGGCCTTGAGCTTAAAATACTTCAGGAAAAATAAATATATTTGTGGCCTATTTGATGAATCACAGTTTGAGTGAAATGTCACATCAAAAGCCACACTTAGGTAATATGCCTCATTAAGCTTCTTCCAAAAAGAGATATGAATATTCAAAATTAATGTGGAAAATCCATATAAGGAAAGAATGACTTGTCAGACTTATTACAGATTTTTAGGCTATCCTTTGAATTAGAAATGTAATGTAATTTAATGTCTTGCACACATATATATATGGCTTGTATTTCATTCCATTTGTAATATCCATTAAAGTGTGTAATTAATTCAGCTTAAAAAAAATCCTTGTGGGTCATATATATAATGTATGTGGGATGGGTGAAATATATACTGAATATTCCTGGGTCTAAAAATTGTAAGTTTAGCTACAATGTTGGTATGGGGATGATGTGCTTTAGCTCTTTCCTGGGATGATACAAGAGCTCTAAAGAGAACATTTTCCTTGTGCACACCATATTAGATAACAAGTTATGCAAAGTAAATGCTTGGTTTTATTAATTTGAAACAGTGTGGGTTTACTACATATATTTTTATTACGAAAGCACAGCTATGATTAGCAGGGTTATGTGCTCTGTTCTCACAGGATAATAGTTCATGAGCTGCAAATCAAATGTAAGAGGGATTGCAGAGCTGCCTTTTATTGATTTGCCCTCCAAACACGTGTGGGGTGAGTGTGACACCATAAAATGTATCAGCTCTCCCCCACTGTCGGCCTGGCCCTGCCTTTACGAGGTATTTCTCTGGCTGGGCAACAAATGGGATGGAGATACCTCTGGAAATAAAACACGCAGGAGGTTGCTCAACCACACACTCCTGTTTATTCTCAATAAATATGTCATGAGACTTCCTCAGAGCAATAAAACAAGACTAAAACTCAGACTAGGACACAGGGTAGAACTGCACATCCTCAAAATCCTTCCTGGATTTCACATCACGCAAGAGCTGAGGGTTTCTTGTCAAAGTATTGACAACTGGCAGGCCTGCTGCGGTGATTAATTTCTCACACCTTATTTGTTTACAAAGGAAAAAGGTGCTGCCTCGTTAAATCACATGGAACATGTGAGAGCAAACATGAAGGGAGGAAAAAGGCCAGTGGCATGGAAATGTGATATCCACAGAAAGTGCCTAATTGCAGCGGGCTGGCCAGAGAAGCAGCCAAGCTGAACAAGCCCTGCGTTGCGGGGGCTGCCCGAGGGCTCTGCTGGCAGCAGCTCTCCCTGAAGCAGGGCAGGGTTAGGGCAGCTCCTGGCATCCTCTGCTCCTTGTTAGACCAGAGATTTTGCTGGGGTTGTCCTCACTGCTTTTTGGACTGGAATTTATCTATACATTGCCCTTTCCATTCTCTGTAGGAAGTTAAGGAGATAAAAACCCTCCTGAAATCCTGATGTTTCTAGGACATGCCTTGCTTTGGTATTTGGGGGATGATATGAGAGCTGTCAGAAATCCGCCCTTGACAGACAAGAAGCACCTAAATAAATAATGCAGATAAGCAGCAGATCTCAACATCAGTGAGGTGGCAAAATACTCATTAGGAGACTCACTTCTGGTTTTTCAGTTGATGATGCCAGGCAGAACAGAGCAGAGCAGGGAATGGATGCTCCAGGTTTTAGAATCATAGAATCTTACAGTTTGGGAACGACCTGTGAGATCAGCAAGTCCAGCCATTTACACCTCATCTGGGCTGCAAAACCTGCTGAGAGGCAGCTCCTGCCTCGGCCTTGGCTGGTTTGGGCTCAGACTTGAAGCAGATTAAGATTTTGGGTTTGACACTGATTTCATACTTATCACCTTAGTTCCACCTCGACAGGTTGAGAGGAAACAGCCTCAAGTTGTGCCAGGGAGGTTTAGATTATATATCAGGAAACATTTCTTCACCCGAAAGGTTGTCAGGCATTGGAACAGGCTGCCCAGGGCAGTGGTGGAGTCACCACCCCTGGAGGAGACTTGGCTGAACTTCTGAGCTCCCCTATTTTCCTTGTAACTTGTGGAATGTGTCAATATGAAATGTTTATATTGGCCACCCACAAAATCTTGCGGTTTTCTCTCCATGGAACACCACTGAAAATATACTGAAAATACTCTCTTTTATTGATCTGCCTGGACCTGTGGAGTTTGGGAAATGTTCTCCCTTGCAGTGGTGATTCTGTACCACGAGCCCATGCAGGCACCAGTGGCACTGGTGTTACATCCATGCATTGCTTTGGATGGTTCATTATCCTTATTTCCCTAGTTTTTATAGATAATGGCAAAGTGCACAGAAACACTGCCCAGACAGCCCTTGATCCCACTTCTGCTCTCTGCAGTCCTCCAGTCTTTGCACTTCACTGACAGTGTCAAAATACAATTCCTGAGCATTCCCTCAGCACACAGACAGATAACTAATAGTCTTTATATCTATCAACGTCCCAAATTATGAATTTCATGTCATGCAGTTTTCTTGTACAATAATTTTGCAAATTGTACGACCATTGTTGAAAATTAAAAATAAATCTGTGAAGGTGCTACTTGAAAGTGAGCAGGAGAGAAATCAGCTCCTCCTCTCTCATTTGTCGAAACTGAGTTTAATGCCCTCCCCTTTAATATCAGTATTTTAGGAACTCACTTTTACTTGTAATGCTGCACACCATGAGCCAACCTTTGTTTAGGCCCCTCCAAATCTGGTAACTGCCCAAATCTCTTTTCATTTGTATGAATTGTGGGTGGTATCAAAATGTCTCTTTACTCATTTTTAAGGTCGGTGTTGATAATCTTGGACTTATTAGTATTGATAAAATAAGATATTCCCTTGCATGGCCCGTCATTGCTGTTAATTACTTTTTTGCTTTAGCGAGTGGCAAAAATGGCCTGTGTGAAGGGGACTGATAAGAACATTGGCACAAGGTTTATTAATTATCATTTTAATTGGTAATTATTCCCTTTTGCAGGTTATTTTTCTCTTATACCCTGGAACTGCGGCGACTACTTGAAACAGGACTTTATCTTGGTGGCTGTGGCCCGTTCTTGTGCATGAGCCATCCCCAAAACTTCGGAGTCTCTGTATATCCCAGTGGGTTCTAATTAGCTGCGTGATTTTCATGAAAAGCCATTAAAACTCAGCTCTGTACAGATTTGTTGCCAGCCACCTTATTTTATTTTTTAAGCAAGCAATTGGTAGTAAATCCTAGAATCCCTATTCTACATGAGAATTGCCTTCTGTTGGGTACACAGATGCTCCAAGTATTGTAGGAGAAAATAAAAAGCCACTGATTCATCGCTCGAAAGATAGGACCTTGATCTCTTATGCTTTTATCTTATCTGAATACTAGTGAGCAAACCAAATCAGATTAAAGGGGGAATGTTTGTCTCTTATCCCTTAGACTTGGTGAAATCCGGGTTTATCTGCTGAGTCTCAGCTATATTTGCGCTTCAAATTCCCAACATCTGTTTTCGAGCAGTGCTTTCCTTCTTTATTAACCTCCATCACAGCCCGGCATCTGGGCAGGGATTCTGGGTCACAATTCTAAAGATCTTCAGCACACAACACCTTGAAGGACGGCAGAGTTGTGTGGTCACCTCTGAGCGGGAAGGGGAAATCCAGGTACTGCGAGAACAGCTTAGTGCAAAATTCTTTTCCATCCCCTTTTATTTCCCTGCAGGCTCTTTCATTTCTAGTGGAAACTTGTCCTCCAGACATCTTCATGAGGAATTGTGGCTGCATCATCATGGTACCCTGGTCATTCCAGCTATTTTTATGGGGAAACAGTAATTCAGGTGAACATGAAATGATAAACAGACTCTTAAACTGCAGCCTCCCACGGGGGTAAATACTACCTGTAAAAACCAATTTAATTTCTGTGATTATGTAATATTTATTTCTGAAGGAGAAGATGCCCAAAACATAAACTAAAGTAGACAGTGTTGTTTACCTCAATTAACTGGGTTTGAAATACAACCAGCACTGAAGCTGAAGGAAAGTTTGTAAGTTTATCCTCTATGGCAGTAACGGATGAAATAGACGTTCTCTTTGTTTAACTACATATTGCTTTGCTCAAAAATTGTAGCTTATCTTGTCACAGATTAATTATGAACAATTGCTAATTTAAATTATCAATACTATAAGCTTAATTAAGATATTATTAGTTTTGATGGGTTTTTTTTATTTGTGTTTTGGAAGGAAATTTTCTTTTTTTTTTTTTCCAAGTTAGAATAATGAACATATTTATGAGCTCTTCCTTCTTACTACTCTAAAGAATTATATAAAAACCCGTGCTGGCACTTTGTGATACAGTTTAGTGGGCATAGTGGTAATCAGTCAAAGGCTGTAGTTGATGGGTTTGGAGATATTTTCCAAACTTAAAAGACTCTGTGATATTATGCAGTAACTCCTTTACTGCTTGTAGTGTTCGGGGTGCCCTTTGCATGTTTTCTGCTGTTTACAAGGTCAATAATTTTAAGCTCAGTGTATTGCAGCTGTTGAAATCCTGTTTCTAAACAGCTTCACGGCATGGTGCCAGCATGGCAGTGTGGGTTTCCAGTTCAGGGAAAACAGAAGTACCTTTTCCAAACTTCAGGTGGCTTTTGTGGTCAGATCCATATTTAGTTAACTAATGCAAATGGCACAGGGTGCCCAGAGCAGCTGTGGCTGCCCCTGGATCCCTGGCAGTGCCCAAGGCCAGGTTGGCCACTGGGGCTTGGAGCAGCCTGGGACAGTGGAAGGTGTCCCTGCCCATGGCAGGGGTGGCACTGGATGGGCTTTAAGGTCCCTTCCAACTCAAATAATTCTGGGATTCTAAAATCCCAGTTTAGCTGGGAAAAAAAACCAAACCAAAACCAAACCTCAGTATCTTTTTAACTCTTCTGTTGTTTTGGGGTTTTTTCTTCATTGAATTGTGTGTGCTAGACCAGAAAATCTCCAACTGCTCTCCCTTGGTGACTCATGGCTATTGAACTCATTGAATGCTATTGGCCAGTTCCCTTGTTTCAAGGTATTAAATCAAAGTAAGGCTGTGGGGCATTCGTGTTCTTTTGCATCCTGCAGCAGTAAACAGAAAAGAGAAGAAGGCATTTCATACCACACCCCTGTGTGATGCTGACGTGCCAAACACCACCCACTGTGCTGGTGAATTTGGAAAAATGCAACTAAAGACTCTTACTACAATAATTTTACATAAAACCCATGCCGTTCTATTCTAGACTGGAGAGATTTTTGCACAGTTTTATTTGCTTGATATGATTTAACAAACGACCTGAAGACGTAATCAAATGCCATTGGCAGGATTACTGTTCTTTCCTGTCCATCACTGGGAGCAGGACTTGGATACATTTGTGGTGGGATCAGAGAGATTCCCAGGTGCTTAAGCATTACCTGTAAAGCAGTAAAGGGCATCCCTAAATTCTTCAGTGCTTTAAATGACACCCTGTGTCACTGAAAGTGCTTGAACGATGCAGTCAGTAAGTACAATCCCTGGGATCACTGCAGCTCCAGGCAGCTTTATGCTGGGGCTTCCAAAATTGCCTGAGTAGTGTTTCATTTCTAAGGAATGTCTTGTCAGAGAATATACCTGAAAGAAGGCAATATTTTGGTGCAGGAGAATCATAGAGTATCCTGAGTGGGAAGGGATCCATCAGGATCATTGATCCAGCTCCTGGCCCTGCACAGACCCCCCAACAATCCCAGCCTGTGCATCGCTAGGAGCGGTGTCCAGGAGCTCTGACAGCCTCGGGGCTGTGCCCATTCCCTGGGGAGCCTATTCTGCTCACTCAGATCCCACTGGACATCCACCAGGACCCCCAGGTCCCCTCCTGTGTCAGCTCCCCACCCTCTTGTTCCAGTCTGTCTGTACATCCAGGGTGCCCCATCCCAGGAGCCGAAGCCGGCACTTTCCCGTGTAGAACATCCCACCATCGGTGATTCACAGCCCTCTCATTTGTCAAGGTCCTTCTGCTTGACCTGATTTGGTGAAAAGAGCAATTGTGACAGCAAATTTTAACAAACCTTTTGCCCCTAAGCATCTCCTCTGCACGGAGAGCTCTGGGAATCCCTTGCTGTATTAGCAGATATTGTGTTTCCTTTGCTCGTGCAGCACCAGCCCAAACAAGCTGTCTCTGATTCCTGTAGGGAACCCAAACTTTCTTATTGCTTCATTTGGGGGATGGATGTGTCAGCACTGTCACTGCTGCTGACAGTGATTTGGGAGAGGATTTATTGTGGTCACTGGTGCCAGTGGGCTTGAGAACAGTTCATTGTGAAGCAGCAGAGAATAAATGCTGTGTACAAAATCCGTGTGAGTGCTTATGCAGCAGGTACAAACACCTGGTGCCACATCTCCCAGCTGTGGTCAAGATGGACTGAAGTGCTGCTCATGCCACATGTCACTGAGTTTATTGGGGCAGGGTCACAGTAAAGGAGAAGCGAATAAAACACCTGCTTTGTTACTTTATATGTTGCATAATTTTGTCTACTTGCTTTTCATTTTTCCTCCCATTCTATTACAAACAGGTGAAATTTGGGCAGTGTCACTGTACCCAGCACTTCAGGAAGGTTTTTAGTTCATGAACAGCAGGATAAAGGTATCCTGTATGGGCTCTAGAACAGTTATAACATGCACCAGCACCTGAAGTTTATGTGTGCAAGTCTTTGCTTGAATTAATTCACACAAAATATTCAACCTTATAATCTTGGATTCTTTGGTTCAGAATCAGCTCAGTGATAACGAGTGACCATACAATGACTCTTCTCTGTGAGTTAGCCACAGAGCATGGCTGTCCCACAGGATCCACTTGAAGGCCCAGTGTGCACTTTGCTTTTACAATTCAGACACTGCATTTATTTGGAGTGGGGAAGAGACTGAAGTTTGTTTGGTTTTTTCCTTTACATGCCTGTTTATATAAACATCTGAAGAGAAGTCAGGTATTTGAGTTGTTATGTATGGTTGGAAGTTTTTTGCAATATTTTTGCAAGTTTAGATCCTTAGTGTCATTTAAAAGTAGTCCAGTGGTTTCTGCAGTGTTTAACCAGGGCTGCTTCTGGCAAACCCACCACACACAGTGATGTGTGGCAGCAAAAAGTGGTGTTTTAAGGGCCACTTCTTACTTCAATCTACTGTTATCAAAACCATCCCTTCCTTTAAAGCTGAGGCACATCAGATGATATGCCCACACTGCTATTTCATCCCCCGGTAGAATGTGGCAGCCCTGCTGCAGCGAAGGCAGCCCTGCACTGCCCTTGCAGCACACAGGAATTACACGGAGGGTGATGTCTCTGCTGCCTTTAGGCAGTCCAGAGAGCAGCTCCCAGAGAGCCACAGCACATTTCCCAGGCTGGAGCAGGTGGCACGGGAAGGTTATTACATAACTGCAGCTGCAGAGGAAGTGCTTCCTGACATTTTTATGCCATATGAGACCTGAAGGCCGCGGAACAAGTTGCACAGTGCGTTAATTCTTGTTATATCAGGTTGGAAGAGGATTAACCTGACAGCGCTTTTTGCTGTCATCACACAGAGGAATAGCTGCAGAAATAACTTGTTCCTGGAACTGGGGAAACATCCTGGGGGAACTGAAGCCTACGGTGCCTGTCCAAACCAGCAAGGGCAGAGCATCTCAGCGTGGCAGTGTCCAGTGAGCATGTGCAGCTTGGAAGGGTTTGAGAAGTGGCATTTTTAATTAGAGAGGTCCCAGCCAGAGTCACAATGACAGCATGGGCACAGCTAAAGGATCCCTGGTTTCCTGGGGAGCATTGCTGCAGCCCTCTAACAGCACTGGGATAAGAGCAGATTCTCATCTCTACGCCCAGGACGTGGTGCACAAACCGTGGCTCAAATACCACATCATTTCCCAACTGCACAAAATTTCATTCCTTTTGTTTCAGGGAAGTTAATACCATTGAGGACGTAGGTGAGGGGTTTGACTACAAACCATTACTACTGACAGCATCCCTGGCAAATGCCCCTCATTCCTTCCCTTGTTCTCTGCCCCTCCAAGCAAGCACACTGATGATTATTTCTTCAGCAACAATTATCTGGTTTGCAAATTGAAGCCAAAGCTCTGAAAGGTTTGCTGATAGCAAAAACTGACTGCAGACTGTTCAGCAGGAGGACAATAAAACAATATTCCAAAGCAGCCTTTGTATCGGCTCATCTGTGGTGTATTTGCTTTTTAATGTCTCTTCAAAATAATGACATTATTTATGAAAAGAGAGGAAGACCTGGCCCCCAGTGCCATAAAACTTTGATCCATTGTATAGAAAAAATAAAGTCATAAAGACAATTGGACATTTTAAAAGAAGCTGTGAAAGAAGTTTTTACATTTTGATATGAAAATCATACAAAATACCTTTTATATGGCTGCACATTGTCCATAGTAAATTTCATTATTGTTATCCAGCATCCAATTTGTCACCTCTAATCAGGCACCTTTATTTTATGTTTTTTACATGCTCAATAACTCTTCAAATTGCTCTCACCAGATGAAGGATGTCATGCCCTTTAAAACACTTTTCTTCTGTGAAGAAGAACAACTTCTCAAGCAAGTTTCCCAAAATTGTGGAGGCTTCCTGATAGCAGTAATTTTAAAGAATGACAGTATAGGTGGAATGTTCCTGTCTTTTTTCATTTCTTTTTAGCCATGTGTTACATAATGTCTTTTTATTATATTCGAAGCTTTCCTTTCTGAGACTAACTGCACATGAAACCCTGGGATTCTCAAGCTCCTTTTGCCATTTGGACCCAAAGTGAAGCAATTTTTCCAGCATCATTTCTCCTTTGTTATCTTGTCTTTCCATCAGCCTCTCCATTAGCTCAATTATAGGCCTGCTGCAATTTTTACTGCCACTATTATGTGTGGACTATTAAATCATTTGCTATTCTCCAAAACATATTTGTGCATAAAGGTCTAATTTTGAAAGGTTGAAAGCTCACCTCAGCGTTATCACACTGGTAATCAATGAAGTAATTGTGTAAAATAATCCAGAATAAGAGGCACAGTAATTCAGCTTTAGGGATGCAATCTATTTGTGGTTATAAAATATGTTATTTGTTTATATGGTTGGTTATTTTTCTCCCTGTGATTACCTTGAGAGTTTCAGTATGGAAATAAAAGAGAGCTCAGGGCATAATATGAGGCAGAGCTGTAAAATTCCCATCCCTTCGTCCGTCGGGTGATTTAATTGATGTGTTTTAATAAACTGCACTGTGGCCAAGTGAGGAGGGTTTGAGCTGCGCCCCTCAGTGCAGTCTGTCCCCGAGTCACGGGGTGGTAACGAATGGGGCAGCGCTGCAAACACGTCCCCAGGCAGAGTGACCTGGACCTGGTGCGGATTCAGCAGACGCTCCCCGCCACAGCAGCTTGCAGGTGTCCGCAAGGATTCGCCGGAGGCTGGAATTTCCTCAGCTCAACCTTCTCCCTGCCATCTGTTGCAGTGCAGAGAGTTCCTGGATGTGTGTGTGCTGCTGAAACCCATCAGGTGCTGCAGCTCTGCCAAAGGCTTTGTGCAAGCAGCAGGGGATGTCATTAGCACAGGGGGATTAATTGCTGGTGGAGTGTTTTGTTCTCCCAATAAAGACGTGAAGTGGGAGGAATTATCTGTTTGTAAGCAGGAAACCAATGAGGTCAACATTTCTTAAAGAGCTAGGAAGTTACGAGAGAGATTTGAGTCGAGTGGATGCACAGAATGAGTGGTTCCAGTCATGCTCAGCAGGTAAAAGACAGGAAGTTTGCAGAGTATTGGAACCACTCTAAAATCGGGGATAAAGTGGTTCTGGATTTGCATGATTCATTGGCAATATTCATTGCAAACAGCATGTATTATTCTTTCATGAATTAACTAATTTTCTCCTTTTTCTCGTTTTTTTTTTTCAGTTCAGTTCAATTCAGCTTTCAGGCGCAGGGTGGGAACGTTGCAGTGTCTCTGTCAAGTCCGGGGATTGGACTTGATGATCCTTGTGGGTCCATTCCAGCTTGGAATATTCTGTGATTCTGTGGTTCTGACCCTTCCAGCCCAAGCCATCCCATGACTCTATGGTTTCTGACTGACCCCTGTGTCTATTATTGCAGTGTATTTCCCTGAGGCTCCCCTGACACTTATACACTTTCCACGCTATTTTCACCCATAGAAAATACAAATTCACATACAGCCAACAGCAGAATTTGACTGTGTTTTACACAGTCTTTGCATATTAAGTGATTGTGCCCTGTCTAAACACAGGAAGAAAATGGTAATGTGCCTGATTCTAAAACTGAAGTATAAGAATTTCTTTAGCATTCATCTAACTTAAAAATGATACAATTTCTACATGTAAGGGCCCAACTATTTCAGAATCAGTAAGCATTTGAGCAGTTGGGGCACGTTGCTCTGCAAAGATATGTTCTGTTCCCCATGTATAAAAGCCATGGTAGCTGGTCTTTTCCCTTACTCAATGACTGAAGTAAAATTTATAGGAGGTGTTAAGCCACTAAATACCGGTTGATGAGCTCACTGTTTTATTCGTGATGATATAACAAGTGTAAACACCTCCTTACAGCTGAAGATATATTACCTTGAATTATATTTAACAGCTTGGTGTAAAACAATACATTATCTCTTACCATGCCTTATGGACAATGTTGATATTCCATTAAAGTCTGTGCTTTAATTTCCATGGTGGTGCAAGGTATTGGCTTCAGAGCTGCGACGCTTCTGCTCGTGGCTGCTCCTGAGCAGCAGGGATGTGCCCACACAGGGGGAACAGGACTTTTAATTAGAGGTGGAGGAATGAAATCTGAGCATCAGGTTATCACTTCATGGAGCCCCAGAACGGCCTGGGTGGGACCTTAAAGCTCACCCAGTGCCCCCCCTGCCATGGGCAGGGACACCTTCCACTGTCCCAGGCTGCTCCAAGCCCCAATGGCCAGCCTGGCCTTGGACACTGCCAGGGATCCAGGGGCAGCCATGGCTGCTCTGGGCACCCTGTGCCAGGGCCTCCCCACCCTCCCAGGGAGCAATGGACCATCAAAAATAGCTGCTCAAAGTCACTGTGTGTGTTGGGTTAAAAGATAAATGAAGCTTCCCTGCTTATAAACCTGCAGGTGTTGCAAGCTTGCGTTGCATAACCCTGAATCCATACCTCAAGGATGAAATTCTGTCCTTTATGCCATTGATTTCTGTGGGCTTGTAGTCTCTCTAAAGATGAATAACGTTGGAACAAAATGGTAGTGTTAAGCAGTAAAGTATCATCACTAAGAGGGTTTGCTCATAAAGGTCAAATAAGAATATGTCACCCCTCTTTGATTAATAGCTCGTGGTGTTAGTAGATATTGATTGCATTTAAGAGCCTGTGGGTAAGAGGCAATTTAAGTTATCTTCAACATCTTCACAAGAAATAAGGTTCCTGTGAGAGCAGATACCAACAGGGGCCATTGCTGTGAATCCAGGCTGAGGAAGGGAGGTTGCAGAAGAGATTTACCATTTCGTACAAACCAAACTGGCACAGGCATCAGTTGCCCCCCATCTGCTCTGCCCAGCCTCTGTTATCAACTACAGCACTGGGACTGTCCAGCATTTTTCCTTTTTGCCACTCAACTTCAAATCAGAGTGTGGTCCTCAGCTTTTGGCATCTCAATGTACAATATTTTCTTCAAGTGTTGTAGGAAAAATAACCAGAATATCTACACCACCTCATCAAACGCTTTTTCAAAGGCTTCTGGGCAATTTGTCACTCATTTATGTTTTATTTTTGGTAATAAAAATGTACCATTCTGGAGCTGATGTATAAGAATGATCTAAACTCATCGTTTTTTTGTCTTACTCATTAAACTGTAACAGCTTCAAATTTAGGATTTCCTTGTTACAGAGTTTGCAGACATTAGGAAATCTTGTGTAGCATAATTGAGTAGGGAGACCCCAGATCTTTGCTTCCAGAAGGCAAAGCTGTGCTGAGAAAACAGTGGTGAAGTATTTTCCCCCCATTTTAACCACCTCTCTTGGCAATTCCGTGCTGGGAAGTGCGTTACTCAAGGGGAAAGCTATTTTTGTCCAGGTTGTGTAGTGGGAAAGTCAGGCACTTTTAACACTCACTTCTCTTTGCAGAAAATGATCTGAAATCTGCTGTTCTGCCAGTATGGAGAGATCTGCTCTGTGGAAAGGCGTGTATGCAGAGTCACAAGCTAATAATTGTCTTTTAATGAAGATATGCATTCTCCAAGGTTTATTTCCATTAAGAATCTAACGTGGCCACTACAGTTTTTGAAAGAAAACTCTCACAGTGTTTGTGGTTTATAACCTCCTGGTGTCTCACAGCTACAGCGCCGGTGTATTGGGCATTACTGCTTGGAACGTGTGCTCAAGGCAAACCAAGGTTCATGGGGAGGAAATTGGGGCTCAAGGCAAACCAAGGTTCATGGGGCGGAAATTGGGGCTCAAGGCAAACCAAGGTTCATGGGGAGGAAATTGGGGCTCAAGGCAAACCAAGGTTCATGGGGAGGAAATTGGGGGTCGTCTGAATGGAAAGAGCAAATGTGAACAGGGAAACTCCCCAGCCATGGCACACGCACGTGTCACTTCTATATCTGCATGTCATTATGCGACAGCACTGGTTTTTAAGTATTAAGTATATTAAAATATAGCTTTTATGCCAGTAATTCCACCCTGGTGGTCATAATCAGCTTGTTTAATTAGCTTGAGTTCTTCCATCTCAAAAAAAACATTCACATGAGCAGATGCAGTAAAATATTGTGCTTGTCCGAGTGTTTTCTCAGCCTGGCTGGTTCAGTTTGAGAGGTTATTTTAAAGTTTACTTCTGATGTTTGGGAGATACGAATGCCTGTATGCAGATGCCACTTCTCTGCTGTTTTAAGATGATATTTGGGAAAGGAAACCACACTTTGCATCCTGCTTCAGTAACAAAGGTCGTATCTCATTTAGAGTTCCTCACGTGGCCCCAATTGTGCCCTGTAAACTGATTTCACAGCAGTAAGTTCAGTGCTAAGAGCACAATGAAAACTTTTCAGCGCTTTATTCTTTCACACCAACAGTTTTGGAAAATACATCGACCAGGGATTGCCCACAAGCAAAAGGTCACCTAATAAAAGTGAGGCCGAGGCTGGATGCGTTTTGGGGTTTTATAAATGGAATACAAGTGTGCCCACATCCAAGCTAAATAGAGGGATGGACACCATCCCTTCGTCCCGATGCAGCTCAGGGTTATTTACTTAAATGAACAACAGGGCATTGGTCTGAAAACCAGCAACTTTTGGAAAGCAGATTAATTCCACCAAAAAATGGCACAAGTTTGAAAGTGCAGCCGCATCCTCATGCCTTCAGAAAAAGTACAGCTCATGAATTATTTTGTGTATTATGTCTTTTAAATATTTCCTGGATCCAGCTGAGAAAGACAGCCACTCACAGTGATAATCTGATAAGACATTGAATTTCTATTAATTACTGGAACTGTTTTGCATGTTTGACTCATGAATTAAGCATTTTTGCTTAGATTCTGATTATTTCCCGCCTTTCATTACTAATGTACTATCACATCATTGTCAAAAAAAATGCAAGACCGATAAACATTCAACATCAAGGAGGTGTATTTATTCATTTATGAATTTTTGGAGCACAAAGGTAATGAGAGTACTGACAAATTTCATGTTTCATTGACAAGTTACTTTGAATTTCAGAATATACAAGTATTTAAAACAACGATTTACTCCAAAGTGTTTTGGCGTGCCAAAGACAAATGAATCATGCATAAGTACTAATAGGGTTTCCAACCTGTCAGTTCTGCTTTCTCCGCTGCTCCCATGATTTAAGTTTGGATTGATTGGATTTGTTTTAATTTTTAGGTGTTTCCTTTGAAGTGATGGATCACGGCCACAGGTACCAATATCTGCTCACAGGCTGTGCTCAGAGGGGATGCACTGAACAACCTGGGCTGGGGGCAGCTGTCCCTGCCCAGGGCAGGGCTTGGGACAAGAGGATTTTTGGAGCTCCCTTCCAACCCTGCCCGTTCCATGATTCTGTAACCCATCCCACAATAAAGTCTTGGAGTGATAATTACCTGAGGATTCCTTACTAGGGAATGGCACAGATTGGATTTTCCAGACCCATTTCACGAGCAGGAGATGATGGGTGCAGTACTGACACACGTGGGCAAGGACCTTCCTCATCAGATGGAGAATGCAAAGCCGTTCATTGCGCAGCCAGAATTCCCTCAATCCCAGCACCCCACAGGATATCACATCCTATAAACAGGAAAGATGTTCCCCACAGTGTCCCCCAATCACCTGGGGCATTGCACAGATTTCACCTATGATGGTAACAGGCAAACAATGCCCTATAAGGCCACAAACTGCAATGAACACTTCTCACAGGCCCAGGCTGTCCATAAACACACAATCCTCTCTCAGTCCATCCCCGGTGACCTGGATGCACTCCCAGGGTCACCTCCGGGCCCAGGACAGAGCCCCTCTCTCTGATCCTCAGGGCCTGCCTCTCTGCCACCACCCAGTGCACCCCAACAATGGGGATGATTTTCTAATCAACCAGTTTGGTCATTCAATAGCATCCCATAATCACACTGAAAAAAAGATGCACAAATGTCAACAGAGTTATGGATTCTTTGATTAACAGAGACCAGAGGAATTCCATTGGGAATTTCTTTTAGAGCATATAAGTCATCTAATAACTCAGAAGTTTCTCAGGAAAGATCACTCCATTTAACAAGCCCCAGAGTGATCCAAAAGAGTAGCAGAGATTATCCTGAAGGATAATTAGACGTTTCACACAAGAAAATTAACATTCAAAAGCAGACCAGGGCAGTAGTTAGCAAAGGAACTGGAATTTGTTGGAGTCATGGGAGAGCTGCTTATCTTACGTGGATCTCTTACGTGCAAAGCACCAGGAGTTTTATTGTTAGAGATCTCAATCTTCAGAATTGTATTGTTATTAATGCCAAATGTGAATTCTCCTCTGACAGTGGGTGGTGGTTGATTGCCTCTGCTTCCTGGTGAGATTGTCCAGATATGACTGGAATATGTTTATACAGAATTTGGGAATGTTGAATGTCAGGATTTGGATAGCTCTGGTCCAGCACAGCAGGGCAATTCAATATTTCAGCTCCTCACTTGCACTGTGGGTGAGAAAATAATAGGAAACATTCTGGGGAGTTAACAACTAGGAAAAAATACTGAGTTCAAAAGTATTTTGGATTTTCATTTTATTAATTAAATTATGCCTCCTCTCTCTCCACCCCCAAATGAAGATACTGTACAAAACTCTATTTATTTTCCACATGTGCAGTGTCAGGGTCATGTCCATGCCCAGTTTCTTCAAAGGAAGCAATGGATTATTGCACAGGATAAGCAATTTTTCTTACTAAAGATTATTTACATTGCAAATAGTCACAGATGATGTTCAAAAATAGCAAGTGTGGTGTGAGGCATTTTTGATTCCAATCTGAGGGTGGGAAGGTTCACAGGGGAGTCAAATCTGATTTGTTCTCCACAGATGAGGGCCCCAGTTCCTGGGAAGTGCCACGGGGCTGTGAGGAGATGCTGCTGTGGGAGTTCTTTCAGCTGCCTCTCGTCCACAGCTGGGGGGTATTTCAAAAGAAAACCCCGTGATGCAAAAAAAAACCAACCAAAAAAACTGGAATTAGCTGATGATAAACACTTTTTATCTCAAAGAACAAACACAAATCTCCAACTCCTTAACAGCAACCATAGAGTTCTAAACCTGCAAAGCTGATACAAGTTCAGGGATGGGAGATTGAGCTGCAGCCTGAGCAGTTTGGGTTTCTCCTGTTATTTATCTTAGCAGGGCATTTCCTCTGAATTCTGCCAAAAAGAGCAGTTTGGGGGAGGAGCTCTCTCATCTGCAGGCAGGTGCTGGCATATCAACTGCAAGAGTGTATGGAAATACACTTAACCATGCATTTATGATGGGAATTTGTTACATTTAGTTTGTCTTCATATTATAATACTCTGATAAGTATAAATTATCGCATTAGGATTGTGAAAGACCCATTACCACCCATTTCCAAACTTTCTTCCAGAGGACTTTATTTCTTTGCTATTTTATCCTACCCTTTCAGCGGCGCGGAATTTTCCCAATTTCTAAATTCTAATTTTGTCTCCTTCTGATGCCACCTCCGGAAAAAAAAATTCCTATTTCTTTGAGGCACAAGGTTACCAGCAGCTTTGATGTGCGTATTCCAAGCCCTCTTGTCTGAAGACAGCCTGCCAGCAGTGTTTAAGGATGGCAGTGTTTCATTACAAGGCCTTTGAAGTTCCTGAGGTACCACAAATGGCCGTTATTGAGAATTTGCCTTGATTATTATTTTTACTGCCAGACTTTTAAGCCATACAATATCAGCTTTCTTTCGACTTTGCTGCTTAGTTCCTTTTATGGTAAAGCTTAATACAGTGACCATATGGAGCAGCTGAAAGGCTGCCAAGTGTTTAAATGACAAGGTTATAAATACAGAGACAGCACGGGGGTTTTTTCCCCCCCTTAATGTATAGTCCTGTTGGTTTGAGGCAAAGCAGACAATAAATCAGAATGTAGAACTTGTTCTGCCACTCACTTCATAGGCTTTGTATATGTAGAAGGTACCTTAGTGTGGTAGAGGGAGATATTTGCACAGTTTGGGGAGGGAATGTTCCATGGAGGACACCTGTGAGAGCCAGAGGAAAAGTTAGACTTTGAGTTTTGTTTTACAGAAAGTTCCCACCAAAACTCAGTGGCAAAGGGACATCCCTTCTTCCTCAGCTTTGGTGCTGAGCCTCAGGCTGTCCTCAGCCCTGACCTGCTCCTCTGGGTGGAGAGGACCTGCCCTCTCTTTGCCTTTTTCTGCTGCCAGTGAGAAAGGTGCTCCGTCTGCCTGGAAATACAGATGTCATGGCTCGAATCTCCCCAGCAGCAATCCCTCCTTGCTCTGGTCTGTGCTCTCCTGCAGCTCTTGTTGTTTTCCCAGAGCACATGAGGAGACAGGGCTCGTTCCTGTCGCTGCTTGGCCACTCAAGCACTTTGGGTTGGTAGGAATTAAATTGTTCGTGTGAGTGTCAGAGAGAGGAAAGCAGAGCAGGTACCTTGCACGTGCAGGGAAAGGGATGCTGCTTATGAAAGCTGTTTTTCTCCTGCAGTAATTACAGCAGGAGAGATCTAAACCTTAGAAAGCAAAAGCTTCACATGCTCAGATCTGTGTGTGTCTCTGCACCTTTGCTCTCCTAATGCGCTGTGATATTTTTTGTTATCCAGATTTTATGGTTCTGTTTAATAAGAAACTTGTGGATGTAAAGGTCTGGTATTGTATCAGTGGGATGAACTAGAACTATATAAAGTTTTTCTGTTTTTTTCCAGAAGGAAGTGTTTTTTCTCAGCCACCCACTGCTGGAGGAGAGCTGCCCTACCCCACAAGTATGGCTAAGGCAGAACCAGCACTCTCCTAAAAGTAATAATTTGGATTATTTGCAAACAGATGGCCAGAAACACTTTCCCTTACAATCATCACTTATCCCTTTGGCTGCCAATACTCCACCGCACATGTCTTGGCTGCTCTATGCTAATAACATCAATTGAAAGCACTTGGAATGTCAGCCCTTACCTGCTGCACTCCGCGAGTGAGCTGCCAGCTGGGCTGTTTGAGGGAAGCTTTGTGCTTCAAGCATTAGGTTTGGGCTCTGGAGACTTGTGTTCCTACCAGGGTTCTGCCGTAGATTTCCTGTGTGACCTTGAACAAACAAGACTCTCACAATCTCAGCTGCCCATCTGTTAACACAGGCATGCTAATTATGATGGGAATGAATTTCACTTTGTAACAGTTCCTAAGGTTGAAGACCCTTTGTCAGAAGTGTGGCTCAAACTGTGGCCCTGAAGACAGATTCCATCTGAGAATGGAATCTCGCGGGGTGGTGGAGGACAAGGTGCTTTCCATGGTGTGATTGCTGAATTGCTGAAGAGTGACAGGAATGCAGGAACCTTAAAGCTGGGCTCAAACCATTCTGTTACTCTGTAATTATTTTTCAGGAGTCCCACCCTGGCCATCCCTGTCCAGCTCTTGACATGGGCACAGTACTGCTGCTTCCCTCTGCAGACCCAGCATCACTTTTCTGCAGTGAGCCCATCCCAGCTGTTTTATCACCTCTTTTCCCTCTGGCGTTTCTTTGCTTCTGGGTGACTCTGAAAATTGCCTGTTTCTGTAGCTGCAGCTCTTTACATCACAACATGAGCTGCTTTCAGCTGTTTAGTGCATCTGAGTACTTTGGGGGATGTGCAGCCTTTGATGCAGGAGCTGCTGCCTGGCGGGACCAGGAGGACCACGGGGACAGAGCAGAGGCCCCAGGACCCAGAGCTAACAGGTGAATGCTCTACACTCACACACCTGTAAATGCTCAATCACATTGCACACCCAGCTGTTAACCTGAACAGCCACTGGCCAGATGTGCTCTTTAGTGAGAGCCAGGCTCTTCTGTCCTTCCCTTCATCCCAGTGGGAGCCTGTCTTGCTCAGATTAGTGCTGTGCTACCCAAGTGTTCACCCTCATCCCCTCCTGCGTGCACTGGCCAGTGCATCCTGACACACCAGGCTGTGTGGAACGGCCATGCCATGAACTCATCCTAATTTCAAGTATTTTCTTTCCAGTTTCCTGTGAACAGCTTTCTCTAGAAACATTATTTTTGTTTTATAATGAGAGCTTTGGCGGAATTACAGCATTTTTGCCTGTGCTTTACACTGAGGTATCACCATGGAAATCATGGGTCTGGCAGCCCAGTGCAGGAGGAAGGTGGTCAGCAGGCCCCTCACCGAAAATTTCTTTAAAAATGGGTTATCTTGGAGAAGGACGAGGAAGGGAGGTGGACAGTGCTGCAGTGGTTCTGGAAATGTTCTGAGTCCACAGGTGAAATCACAGCTTAGATGTGAATTTTTTAAATTTAGTTTTTCTCTACCCATTCTACAATGCTCTGATAGATGTAAATTATCTCATTAGGTTGTGGAAGACCCACTGCTATCCATATCCAAACCCTTCCAGAAGAGTAGAGATGTTCAAGGAGAGGATGTGACACCCTCTATCAAAATGTACTTTATGGAGGATGGAGACTGTCTCATTGTTCTCTAAAAATGCTTTTGTGGGGTTGGGGTTGTGCTACCATTTTATCTCCCTTTTCTGTGTGTAAAGGAATAAAAAGTTGTCCTTAGCCAAGTGTTTTCCTGACGGATTTTAAATAGACTGGAGTTCAACTGGGTTTTGGTTCACAAGTCAGTTAGCACTTCAGGGAGAAACTGTCTGCATATGTTTGCATCTCCTGAGTTTTGCTCAGAGTTTCAGATTCAAACGAAACTGAGAGCCCAAAGGAGAACCCAGCTTGAACTGCCAGCACAGTCTGACTTGGGGTTGGAACTATGCAAAATCTCTATATTTAGTTTGGTTTCAAATAGCTACACTAAGTCCTTATGCAGATCCCAGGAGGTGTTTTAAAGTTCGCTCAGTACTTACCCCAAGTTCCCCTGAAATATTTGGCAATTTCAAAGTTTTCTATACTGCCTGCCAAAATTTTAGGTCTATAAGAAAACCTGATCTAAGTGTTCTTCTCTCCCCCTGCCCCCTCCAAACCATTCCACTCAAGTAACCCACAAAGAGCTCAGACAGAGTGTGAGTTGTGTCTTTCTTGTAGAGACAGATGTGGAGTGAAACCCTGAGAGACTGCAGCCACAGTTCCTCCTTCCACTCCCACACCACTTCTCATTGATTCCAACAATATTTTCTTAAGTAATGACTGGCTCTGACCTTGGCACCTCGTCCTTTGGAAGCTTTTGTCTGGATCTCTTTAGAGAAAAACAGCGCAGAACAGACTGTGATGTGAATAACCATGGAATGTTTTCCTTGAGCTGGGCTTACCACATACAGAGCTCCAGCGAGGACATACATTACTAAAAATAATAGCCTCAAACTATTCCAGTGTCATTTGTTCATTATTAAGTCTATTACCCCTGCAATGAGGCTGCAATGCTCAGGCCTTGCTGGTTCTGTGCAGAGCAGTTTATTAATGGTGCCTTTGTTTCGGAGGGATGGCACAGGGAGCCGAGCCCAAGACTTGGAGCTGCTCAGCAGCGATGAAGCAGCTACTTGGTGCTGTTTAATATCTTAAATGACTCCATGCCCATAAATCAGCCAGCCATAAATTATGTTTAATGCTGAAAAATAACCACCAAGCAAACAGATCTTTAACCTGTAAATGTTAATTCTGTTTGTTAATACTTAGTGGCTCCAGCAGTGCTCGGAGGCTGCACGGGCTATTATTCATTTTGACTCCACTCCAACCCTTCTTCAGAAAAAGCCTCTCCTAGATCTCCCTAAAAATGGGAGCTGCCTCAGGGCACCCACCAGCAAACAGAAGAGCTGTGGGAGTGGCACAGTCCCACATTCAGCTCCTACCTGCACTGCCCAGGACACTGCACCGCAGCTGCCCTGGCGGAGTGGAGGGGGTCACGTCCCACAAGAACCTTGAGCTGGGAGCTGAATTCCAGCCATCCCTCGGCCCAGCTGCTCACTGTGAGGTGACTTTGCAGGTGTTTGGCCCTGGGATAGAGCAGCCACGCTCACAGAGCCACTGGAGCCAGCTCAGATGACTCTGGGCACGGTCACCTGCCTGTGATGCTGAGCGGGGCCAGGGCTCTGTGCCAGTGTGGGGCTGAGGGCCACACTCACGCTCCTGGGTGCCTGCAGGGAAAGCAGGAGACAATCCAGGCTGAAAGGAGAAGGTTTATTCCCTTCCTTCCCTGTTTCGTTTATCTCAGCTCTGTGTCCCTCCCCTTCCCTTGTGCACTCTATCCCTACAGCTATAACCCCTTGTTTTTATTATTTTTGGCTTTGTGTGGGGTGGCTTAATTTTCCTTTTTTCTCATCAACATGATTTTATTCCCACAGGTGGTTGTTGGAGAGGACTCTTGACTGCAGGATGGAGACAAGGCAGGGAGGAGCAGAATATCCCATCAGGGATGACTTTACTGCCAGTTACACCTAAAATGTGACTGGATCCTGCTCTGCTTTGGTGGCGCACAAATCATTTTGTGAATCAAATCCTGTACATCTGATGCTCCTTTAAATGCTTCACTTTGATTTAAATCAGCGAGTGGATGATTCAAAAAATTCAAGCACACGTCATTAGGTGTCTATTTACCTTTAAAACTCTACTACTGAAATATTTATAGCATAGAATTATGGAATTACCTGGGTTGGAAGGGACATTAAAGATCATCAGCCTCCAACCCTTCTGCCATGGGCAGGGGTGCCAATTATATTGTCTGGAATATTTTCTGCTTCCAAATCTGTTGAAACCGTTCTCTGCTTGAGTAAAACTAATTTTCACTGTGAATCCTGGCTTTCTTTGTTCCTTCTAGGCAATATAAAAATCAAAGCATTTATAAGGTAAAATAATTTTGTACATCAAAAAGCCAGCTGGACCTTAAATCTGTTCTGCATTTGATTCTATTTTATTATTTTGCCCCTGCATTTCACTAAGTATAAATGTTTGGAAATGAAGTTTGTTAAAAAATGGCAAAATCCGTAGCAAACTTTGCAATTATATGTTTTATCTTCATTTGAGCAATTAAAAAACAGTAGCTAGTGCTGCACATGTGAGTGTGTTTATTCTTACATTGGTGAAGTACCATTTCTGGGGAAAACAGGTTTTTTCCTATTTCTTCCCTGATAATTGTCAACAGGTCCATCCACGAAGCTGAGGTTTGTCCCTTGTTGAGATGTAAACTACATTTTCCATAAAATACTTTATTGGGTCCAGTTTTTGGTGACAAAAATCGACTGTCTATGAACTAAAGGAGGCGTTTTCATTCTGAAAGTTGACGTATTTACATCAGAAAAAAAATATCAATACAGCTCCATTTCATTCCATAAGATTAAATGATGTTGAATTAAACATTGGCCTTGATCTAAGCTGCTCTCCAGCAACAGGAAAACCATACATCTCTTGTTTTAAAAATATAGCAGTTCAAAAAATATCAGAGAAGAGTGAGTAACAGAGAAACTGGGCAGACAATAAAATGTAAGTGGGAACCAAATGTTAACATTGTACTTATCAAACTCTTACAAGCAGAAGAGAGCGTGTAGAATGGTAATTAACACCCACTCATCATATTCTTCTGGAAGATTAAAGAACAGGTCCTAGCCCCAGTACTTACCTGTGCAAATATAATCGCATCAATGCATCTAATTCCGAAGAGAATTTTATTCCACCTTCCTCAGCCTGGGATTTTTCTCATTGGGCTGTTTTTCCCTTTCACCACACAGGGATCCATATCTCACTTAGAGTTGAAGATTCCTCGGCCTTTCAGTGCACCCAGTTAAGTCTCCACAAAAATAGATGGGATATCACAGGCACAGGAATTATGAGAGCAGGGTTTATGACGTCTGATAAAGCTGAATTTTAGCTCCTGCAGGGATGTGTTAGTGGCATGTGAAAATCCAGCCGTGGAAGGAGCAGAGTTTTCCATTTCTGGCCCAAATGCCACATCTCTCATTGCTAATACAGATAATAACGGTTTCCATCCAGAGACCACAACTCCATCTCCCCCTCCTTGCAGAAATGTCACACAACTTTTTCTCATCCAAATCACTAAAAATATGTATTTAGTTAGCTTTTCAAAATGCATGTATTACCTAATGACACGATTGCTTGGCTGCCTAATTTACAAGAAGTCACTTGCATAACCAGAAGATAAATATAGATGAAGGTTTTATCCATGTGTATATAAAAAGAAAACTATCCATGTGTATATAAAAAGAGAATGTGTGTCATTTTAACTTCAATAATATAAAAAATTACCTTAAAGTTTTATATATACATTTTTTTTTAATTTTTGTTTTCCAAACATATTCCTTTAACAGAGTTTTGATTTGGTGATTTCTGCTGTGCTCTGAGACTTTATAAAATACAACTGCTTTCATTGACTGGGGAATCACATTCCTTTAACATCCAGTTCCCTCGCATCTGGCAGCATCCATCCCTGCGCACATCCTCTCAGCCATGAACATTTTCTTGGTGCTAGCATGCAAATATTTTCATGCACCATCTTGCTAAGACTTTAGTAGATGCAGATGCAGGTTTCATTTATTGACTATTTTCTAAATATAACCAAAAATACGCCTTCCACGTCTTCTGGGAGTGAAAACCTCTGAGCAAATCTACTTTTCCCTGGAATTGCTGGTTCTTGGCTAGGAGGTATTGGTTGAACACTGGTAGGAGCAGATGTAACAAGGCAATGAAGGTGATCATTAATGCTATTACATACATTTGCTGGAGCAAAAAGGAAACTTTCAATTTCCATGCCATTAGGAGCCTGCAGAAGGATAAAAATGCAGTTTGCAATCCTCCCTCAGATAAATGATTGCTGCTCTCAAACCCTTGAACAGTTTTAACAAATGATCACTGGCTGGATTCCACTGTTGGACGGTGCCTTCAGAAAAACAGCACTATTTAAACACATCATCACAGATTCTTAATGAATCCATTCTCTATATCCCTCCCCTATCCTGGTAGGAAACATGGAGCTGAATGTGACTGGAAAATTGAACTGATACCAGGGTTCTCTAATCTCTCTCTTTGGCTGAATTTATAGATGTGCTCGTGTTGATTTATTATTGAAATTTCTTTTGGTAAAAGCAATGATATCAGGGAGCTAGAATGACACATGAAATGTAGTCCAAGGTAAATTAAAGTACTTAAGCACAGCAGTTATCTCCCGATTATAACTAAGCGCATTAGACAGCTCAGGATCCTTGCAAACACTCAATATATTAAGATGATCAGTCATCAGCACGGCTCTCTTCGTCTTGCTGCTGTTATGAATCACTTTTATAAGAAAATGAGCTCTTGATTCCTATCTAGGTAGAGAGACTCAAAGGAAAAAAAGAAAGAAAGGTTTGTCAGAGCAGTAATACAAGACACCCCTGGCTGGACTTCCCCCCTGAATTGGTGGGGGCTGCACTAATGGGGAATAATGAGGTGTTAAAGTGACCCTTGTGAATCTGAGGGTGTGACACGGATATTGGAAGAAATAGTAGGGCAAGAGGGAGTGTCCAGCTTGAAAATTACATAACTGCCAGCTGCACACACACACACAAATAGCTTTTTGTACCTGTCAGGAAGAATGAAAATCTTGTTCTCAACCAAATGACAAGACAGCAGCACGTCCCTCCTGTCCTAAAAGAGTAAAATCACATGGTCGTGGCCTTGGGCATTAGAACTCCATTCCAAGTGAGCATCTGGTACCAAAAGACAGTAGAGGAACTTCCTGGGAACACACCAGTGCCTGCCCCTTCCAACACTGTCCGCCAGTGGTGCTATTCTGACCTGGTTTCTGAATGTATAAATCCCAGCAAAGGCAAAACAACAAACCTGTTACAAGAACAACACACACCTTCAGAAACTTCAGCTTTGAAGGATCCAATGCCACTCCAACAGGTTTCGTACTCAATGAATTTTTCAAAAGACAGGAGAGCAAACTGGGAACCTGTGGTTCGGTGCTGAAGTTTCAAGGTTCACACCATTCTTTGCCATAAAGTTGTACATGCTGGAATATAAAACAAGATTGAGCCATCAGAGTTGCTTTCTTTACACCATGGCTTCATTTTTATCAGCTGCAGGACAGACCTTCCTCTTGGTCTGCATTTACCTGAGGAACAGCACGGCCATTATCACTGTTTAAAATAATGTTATTAATTGGAAAACATAGAATGGGGGAGGAGAGCTCTGGAGGGCATAAAATCAGACTTGGAGTCTGAAATGAATACTTAACATTATGTAAATGTAGTATAAAATAAGTATAATTAAGTGTTTATATACACACTTTATATATATATTTATATATATAATATAAAATGAATATGGACATTTTATATTGAGATACAAATTGATATATATTATATATAATA
>VZTI01005477.1:367268-384020 GCA_013397865.1 Struthidea cinerea
GCCCAGGCCACAAGCTTTGTTTTTTTTTTTTTTTTTTTTTTTTTTCCTCTGCTGACTGCGTATTCTACTTGTCCCTGACAAGGCTCCCAGGTAATCCAGGACTGGGATGAGCAGTGGCTCCTTACTGAGAAGCACCCAGCCTTTATTCCAGCATCCCAGGGGCCTGAGGATAAGAGAAGCAAGATGTGAAAGAGGCAGCGTTGTGCTGAGGGCATAGCAAGGTGCACACTCCTCCTTTTCTCCAGGGAGCAGCCCATGTCCCAGCCAGGCAGATCTGTAATTTGCAGAACCCTCTGTCCCAGCTTTGACCCAGTCTTCGAGTGGTTGCAAGATGAGCATTAATTGCCCAAATGACTCCAAGCTCAGAATATCAGCTGAATTTAAGCAGCCAGCCATCCAACAGAGTGATTTCCATCAATATTCCCAGTCCTTGGAGTGCAACAGAGCAGATCTGCAATGTGATCCTGAGCTCACTCTGGCAGAGATGGGCACACACCCCTCAGGAGAGGACTCTGCACTGCAGCCAGGAGTTCTGTCTCAGCACAGGGATGCACATGCAGATAGAGCCCAGCCTTGGTGGGGGTGCAGACAGTGCCACATATCCTTCTCCATGGAAGGGGGAACACCATAATGCTCTTTGCTTACCTTTTAGAATGGAGATAAAATTTCAGACCAAAGGGTTTCTCCAGTCCAGGCTGGTAACTGTCATTTTAAAGGAAAATCTTTTGCATGTCTAAATTTGATCAGTAAATTAAAAGGTAAAAGAGAAAAATAAACCTACAACGAAAAGTTGACTATTGTTCAGTCATAGAATCACAGAATGGCCTGTCTTGGAGGGACCTTAAAGCTCATCTCCTTCACCCCCTGCTGTGAGCAGGGACACCTTCCACTGTCCCAGGCTGCTCCAAGCCCCAATGGCCAACCTGGCCTTGGACACTGCCAGGGATCCAGGGGCAGCCACAGCTGCTCTGGGCACCCTGTGCCAGGGCCTGCCCACCCTGCCAGGGAACAATTCCTTCCCAATATCCCATCTAAACTGAGTCTCTGTCGGTGGGAATCCATTCCCCTTTATCCTGTCACAACAGACTCTTGTAAAAAGCCCCATCTCCATCTTCCTTGTATGTCTTTTTAACCTTTAGGCTGTTGGAGATCACTTCTTTCAAGCAGATAATGATGAAAAAGGTGGTTAAAAGATATCAAATGATTGGCTGACTGTTGAAAATCAAGTGGCATGAACAAAAAAAGGCACGGTCAATGTTCTTGTGCCTGCCACAGACCAATAACCTCAAGAAAACCGTGATGCACAGCAAGAAAGCAGAAAAAGCAAGCAGGGAAGGGGAGTGGGTAGAATTATTTTGTCTCTTTTGCCCCATACTTTCAAACATTACACCTGTATTGCTTTTGAATTGCTTTATGTTAGTTTGGATCCAGCTAAGCTGACATCATTTCCTTTAAGAGTGAGGCAGGGTTCCCAGACCGTTAGATGTTCCTGAGCTGAATTTCTCTAGGATGTAACACACTTATCGGTGCTCTCAACTGAGCCTTCAGCAGATCTGAATCATTTAAGGGTTCGCCCTCATCTAGTTAAAAATCAGTGTTCGAATATCTATCAGTATGCAAAACATCCATTTGCTACCGGAGTTAGAGCTCCTTATTATACCAGGAAGAATTTAAGTTTTAATTAGCATTTCCTCTGGTGTACTAAGCCCACTGAGACTACTAGACTTACTAAAATTTAATTAACTTGACAAAAGATCCTAATTGTTTTCATGCCACTAGTCCTTAGTGGGACTAAAAATAATACCCTTCAAATTAAGTGTCTGCAACCCACCTTCCTTTTGGCTGTCCTACATACATCAAATTGGTTGGCCTACATATAATTATAGTTGGTAGGAAGCCTTGCCCACTCTGGAATCAAGATTGTGTGCTCAAAAATGGAGATTTTTATGGCAATGCACAGTGATGAAAACTTATTATTCAAAAGGCCTCAGCTAACATTAATTCTTTCCTCCATCTTATTAGGTTTTGGAGGTTTATGGATTTATCTTGGTGCACAGACTAATCAACGAGGTGTAGCATTCATTTAAATCAATATGGAAGCCTAATATTGGCAAGAGAAAAGAAAGATTAATGTATTGGTAGTGCAACTGTGATAAACAATATATATATATCTATATGAAGTATTGTGTGAAATCTGGAATTAAAATAAAAATACTTCCTGCTCAGGACGCTTCTCATATCTTTATCTCTTTCACAGTTGAGCTGCTCACATCATTCCAAGGTTTTATTCACTTTGAGACACTCATCTTGAAAGAAATGTGAGTATTAGGACACAGGAGCATTGGGGACAGCTTTGTTACAGGAGTTTGTGTGCAGAACACAAGCACTGCAATCCAAGGAATCCTTTGGCTATGGAAGGCTGAAGCAGAGGTTTTAAGGGGAAGGGATCAAGGAAAAATACCCAAGTTCTTTTGCCAAGATAAGGATTTCTTTGCCAGCATCCCTACATTACAGGGATCAGATCTGTTTTGCTAATTATTACTTTAGAAATTTAAAGAATTAATCAGCTTGGAAATCAAATCAAATCCATCCCTTGTTATTCTTCTGCTGAGCTTTGTTGGGACTGAATATCCCTGAAGTGCTTTAGAAATCACTGCTCACACAGGTGTGGGTTTGGCAACGTAATCTGTTACGTGGGTGCTCTTCTTTCAAGAGACTGTTTTTGGTCAGTCGGCTCAAACTCCATCCCCTCCTGCGATAACACAGTTCAGGCTGAGGCTGCACCGCTGTGACTGCAGGAGAATATCAAATATCTGCCTTGTTGCATCCTCACGGCCTGCAGGAGAATATCAAATACCTGCATTGTTGCATCCTCACGGCCTGCAGGAGAATATCAAATACCTGCCTTGTTGCATCCTCACGGCCTGCAGGAGAATATCAAATATCTGCATTGTTGCATCCTCACGGCCTGCAGGAGAATATCAAATACCTGCATTGTTGCATCCTCATGGCACCGGGAGGGAAAACCCTGCAAATCTCTGTGCATCCACAGCCTCCACCTTCTTCTTCTGCCCAAACATCTGGCTGCTTTATCACGTCTGAATACTAAGAGGATTATCTTGGCTGATGAACCATCCAGATTGGCTGTTAAGCACCTCTTTTCTGCTTTCCTTGCCAAGTTCCTCCTTTGTTGCCTTCCCTCTCAATTTGAACCACGAGGTGCTCTCCAGGCCCCGATTTCCATCCAGATTTATTGATGTGAGCTCAAGGTTCCCATACTGCAATTATTAGAATCTCCTGAATACACATAAACAAAATATTTCTAATGAACAGCTCCACAGAGTTCACAGTCATAACTTTTGCCCTAATAAATAGAACGTTTCCATGAGCCTTTCACTGAAAACCACCATATGTCTGTATGTGTTTATTGAAGACAAATATTTAAAATTAAACCCTCATTAACTTTTCTCTGCTCGTATAAAATAGTGAACTCTGAAGACTTGTCAGAGCTATAAGTTTAGCACATAAAATTTAAAGAAACCCAGGTATACAGTCAATAACGTGAGACTACAGGAGAAGCAGGCCACCAAATATTCACTGCAGAAGATTTATGCATTTGGAGGAAATTAAGTTCATGTTTGTGGGAAAATGTTCATCTTTTTCCATGTAGGTAACATCTTACGAACAACAAAAATCTAAAGGAAACTTTGCTCCTCTTCCCATGCCTGCTTCATATTTGATTTTTCTTCCTGTGGCTAATGAATCATTGGCAACATTAGGTAAAACACAGGGGTTTTTTCTCCTGGGCTTAACAACTGTGAGGAGCAGCTTGGAACTCTCTCATGTTCTCATCCGACCCTTATTAGAATGCACTGACTTTTTTAAAAAGGCTGCTTTCAGCAGTTCTTCGTGGCCTGACCTCCTGTTCACCTCAAGCATCCAGACACATAATATCTCTAATGAAAGAGAAGGTATTTTATAAAACAATTCATTATGATCCAGCTTTCTGATCCAGTGTTTTCACACACCTTTGGAGCCTTACGTTCGACCAGAACAATTTATGCATTTAGAAAATTGAAGCGTAATTGAAAATTATAATGTGCAAAAGCAGTTGTGATTAACGTAACGTGGAGACAGGTCATAGGAATGGCAAAGACTCAGAAAAGAAAATAAAGTACCTCAAGCCTCTGACATTTTAAGAGTCTTTACCCCAAATATAAGCCATCGATAACACAGTGGTTTGTGGGAATGCTGAGAACACTTACGAAACCATCTCCTCATTATCTTTCACTGAGAACACTGATAATTTCATTTGGAGGTAGTCTTGCTCTGTCTTTCTTTTCCTGTGCAGATACATTTTTTTTAAATGGTGTCTTTTTGATATTTTATTTTAAAATTGCTTGTCCACTGTAAAGGAAAAATAGGCCCTCAGAACTGGCAGTAGGTAGAGAAGGAACCTTTTGAGAGAAATCTTTTAAAAAGGGAACGCACACTCAGTTTTGAATAAGTCTGAGTGTCTTAAGTACACTGCAGTTTTTCCTTTTCTATAGCAAATTTAAGGCTTAACTCTGTCTGGCTCAAGCAAAAGAATAAGTCATTATGGAGTAATTTATCAGGATTTTATTTCTTTTTCTCTGTCAATAGCTGATGGAAAGATAGGTATGGTACAGTTCCCTTAAATGGAAAACAGTGATAAAAAACCAAATCTGAGGTTTGGGTTTGGATTGGATTTCAGAGGAGTAGAAAGAAATATTGTTGGGATGAATCTCTGATATTTGCCCACAAAAAAGCTTTGTATAAGATTTTCTTAACGGATTTAAATATCAGTATAATGAATATTCATTTCCTGCTGCTTACAAAAAAAAGCATTAAAAAAAGAAACTGAAGAGGGTAAAGCCTTAGTAAGTGTTAACATCTCTCTCTTGAAATCAGTTATGCTGATTTATACTTAAGGCCTAAACCACAGAAATCATACATTTTTGTAAAGAAAAACAGTTTATACTTTAATTACCAAATCCCTTTGCAATTCCACAGTGACAGATTTTTCTGGGAATGAAACACCACAGCGTCAGGCTGGAAGCACATTGGTGCCATGAGGAAGGAAGAGCTACTTTATAAAGGTTTCCCAGCCCTAAGCATGAGATACGAAATTGAAAAGGGAAGTTAATATTTCGGTAGGAAAAATCCCAAACTAATGGAAAAACATCTGCTCCATTTAGAAACTAATGGAAAATATCAGAGCAATAAAAAGAAATACTGCAATTAAAAGAAAGGGAATTGCTGAGGAAATATAGTTGTGGAAAATGTTTATCAGCTTTGAACATCTATTGAGGATTGTGTAGGCACTCCTCTCCACTCGACAGAAGCACAAATAATGCTACAGCACATGCAAACAGTGATTTTTAAAGCAGCTCTCACCAAATTTAACATTAAGTCATAGAAACCATCACAGCCTCAGTGTTACAGGACTTCTCCTCCTGGGATTGTCAGTAAATAGAGGAGACAGACTCTCTCTATTGGGGGAGAGTGCGCATTGTTCTTATGCAAGAAAATACCCTCATGTTCTCTGAACCTAAAAAAAAGGAATAATAATTTAATAATATAAGCAACAACCATGAAGCCATGATATTCTCTGAGTATATTGACCAAAATCACAGGGTTCTCTTCCAAACTTTGCATAATTCAGGAAGCTGTGTGCACACAGTCTGGTTTTGGTTACGGTGGGCTAGAGGATTGAAGAGAACTCATTCCACTCTTGGTTGCATTACCCTCCATTCAGCCATAGCTCCCCAGACTTCATGGAACAAAGGCTGCAGAGCTGGAATGCAAACATGAACTGAGGAAAATCCAGTTAGAAACAGATCTGAGTATTAACCCCACATTACCTGTAATTAAACTGGAAGGCAAAGCTTGCAGCAGAGAGTTAAGGCTGCATTTAACCTCCTCTGTCTTGTTTCAGACTGAAAGTGCCGAGGACTGTGGTCATCCACTGCTCTGAGCCCAGCATTGCTCTGAACTCCACACGGGACCTCTCTGGTTGGAAAAACCCAGTTCCTGATTTAGGATGCAGAATTAATATCAAAACTCTCAGCTAAAAGCTTGATATACAGCTCGATGTTCTCAGTAAACATGGGACCCAGATCATCTTAATTCTCATGGGTTTAAGACTTGAGTTGATTCAAGTCACTCATCAGTGACAACACTGATGTTTGTGACTAAAATCCTGACCCTGGCTGGCTCAAAGCAGGACTTGAAGATCAGCTGCAGAGGTTATTGAAATGCCCTTAATCTCATCTCTGATTGGGTTCTATAGGAAACAGTAACCACACAGAAACCCAAAGTTTTCTATTAAACAGATTCAAGGCACATATCCGAATTTATGAATATTGTAGTAAATATCTTAGTATTTTGATAATTATAATATTGTGTGAGAATATTTGAACCTGCCTGGAAAAGTTTTAGCTGGACTTTTTTTCTAAAGTAATGTGGCATCAGATATCTTATTCAACCTTTTAATTGCACTAGATAAGCATATTTGTTACCATTTCTGATTCAAGAATTTGCTTAGTTAGCCATCTATTCTTTTATTTTTAAGACTTAATTAGATTTCAGTATTGATGTGTGATCACCACAGATCAGAAAGTCTCTGATTTGTGTTCATGCTCTTTTTTTGGTCTTGGTTTTGAAAAATTGATTGAAGTAGGAAATAGCAAAAAAAAAAAAAAAAAAAAAAAGTGGGCACATGCTGACCACCTTGAAACATTGATTCGAAAATGCTGAGACCTATAGACCTCAGCGTGGCTTGAGAGGCAGGAGCACTTTCAATATATGCAGCCTGAATGGATGTTTTAATAGAACCGATTTGCAGAGCTAGAAGAGCAGGATGTGCGAGCCCTTTCCTTGTCACCTGCTGGTGTGTGACCCTGTGCATGTCCCTTTGCACCTCAGGATTCCCAACACCAGCCAAAGCCCTGCATTCCCTCTTGTCTCCATCTGACCCTGGTTCTGCCAGCTCTGGGAATCAGGTGCTTTGTAGATCTGATTGAGCCCTCAGCCAGGCACAGAGACGGGTGTCCGTCTCCTGACATTTGGCTCCCAGGGAGGTGGCTCACAATTCTCTAGTCCCAGGCCCAAAAAATGTGATGCTCAAATCCCAGCTTTAAATGCTCTGCTGACTGACTAACCATGGAACCTCACCGTGTTCACACGAAGATAAATCTGGGGCTGCTGTCCCTGTGGTTGTTGTGTTTATCACGTTGTCGTTGTGTTTATCACGCTGTCTACTGTCGCTGTCAGGGAGCCGGGGGTGAGCAGCCCGCTGTGCTGCGGCCTCCCCAGGGAAAGCCTCCCGCCGGGGAAAGGCTTTGCCAGGGGCTTCAGCAACTTCCCTGAGCGACAGGGGATTGCAGCAAGGGTAGCCATTTCCCAGCTCCAAGTGATTCCAGCTCTTGTGATCCAGCTCTTTGTGAAACCACCCCGGCAGAACTCGGGGACAGAGAGACAGGAGCCTCCTATGGCAGTTCCACAGAGGTGACTTCATTGTCCAGCAGCCTCTGTGAAGGGGAGGCCAGGGACCAGAACCCCCTGTCTGGGGGCACAAACAGGGGTCTTTTTATGGGAAAGGCAGGGGCTGGGGTAGGAACCAGTCAGCCAGCTGGGTACAAGGTATTGCCATAAGGAAGCAAGGCGTGCTGGGGGTGTTCACTTGGTCACCATAACCTAGAGGTAGGTTGCTTAGCTCTGGTGTGAGTCCTTTTAGCCTCAGGCTTCTCTCCTCCAAGGGAGTGCCAAGGGCTCACAGCCCTCCACAGTCTACCCGCCGACATTAAAACCAGCCTTCCCTGGTGCAATGAAGATGTTAAAAAAAGAGCTCACCAAAACCAGGAAAAGCACGGATTATGCTCCCTTTACTTGTCATGGTTAAGCTGATCCCACTATTTACCCTTCCTGAGGAGACAGGGATCTCCCAAGGAGCTGCTGCTGATGCCAGGTGGGCAGATCATTCTCCGTAGGTAAGTAGGTGCTGGAAGCCTCCTTCCAAAACAACGTCTGGAGTGCTGGAAAAGGAGAGCTCCACGCTGACTGGGAATCAGGCACAGCAGGCCCTGCAGGGACATGGGAGATGGAGAACTCAGAACTTCAGAATGATTTCCTGGTTATGCAGAAAGCCTGTTCAGATCTCTTTTATAAGAAGATCAAAGGTTGTGGAGGGAATTGCAATTTGAGCCCAAATAGAAGGGAGTGTGCTGCGTTCAAAGCAACCATGCTCTGGACTGGGGGGGCCTTAATTTATGGCTCAGTTGTACTTTGTGCTTTCAGAGGTCTCAGGTGCCACCAGACCTCAGTTCAGACACTGCTGATTTGTTTCCTGGGCTCACTTTTTGGAGTTTAATCTCAGATCAAGAAAGGAGTGGGCAAGAAAATTAATGGTACCTATGGAAGCAATCAATTCATATGCTCAGTACTTTGGGTCTAAATTCATAATTGTAGGTGAAATCAGCCTTTCTGAAGAGCTGCCAAGAGCATTTATGTAGGGCACAGACTTTATGCTGGCCTGCACAGACGAAAATTCTTATTTTCAATAGTGCTTCTTTGTTTGATTTATGTAGATCATGTAGCCAAATACTTTGTACTTTTAGCTGACATGAAAAGACTTTCTCAATACAACGTGGTTTAGAAAAATCCATTCAGTCAGGAAAAAAGGTTGTGATGACCCATTAAGGAAGCATTCCTTAAACCCCAGCAGTTTAATTTAAAAACGTCTTGTTTCTTCTGTCCGTTAATCCTAAACAAGCCCTGGACATTTTTGAACTATGCAACTAATCCTGAGAATGCTCACCCATGCAAATTGTTGCTTAGAATGGGAATAAAAGATTATGCTGTCAGGTTTCATATCTGGGATGTGGAGGGCTTCACATTTTAGATTATAGAAATGTCACTAATCTTCTGAGGGAATGAAACACACTTTAACCTTGCCCAAGTACTTCTTTGCTGTCATTAAGGTAAACAGAATGAATATTAATAGGAGAGTTTGGCCTGTTTAGGATGGAAGGCAATAGCTGTACCGAAATGCAGTTCACAACACTGAAATTGGCCTACTTGGCTAAAAATCCTACAATGTCTTAACATCCCAGACGCCAGGAGGAGCTCATGGGAGTTTTGAAAGGTATGACGCTAAAACTTCCTCCAGCATGTTCAGCATTTGCAGAGTGGAGGATGCCTGCTGATGGAAGGGAGAAGGATTGACTTGCTAACAGATGTTTGTCCTTTTACATCTGTGGATCTTCCAGCCAGAAGGTGTGAGACCTGGTGGGAACTTCCATTTGTTGTGGGGAGAGGAGGAGAGCGTGAGATCATAGCCCTGGATGATATGGCCATAGCAAATTATTCATTTTTGGGATGTATATATAGTCCCTGCCTTGGGCTGCCTTCAGCAAGGTGACACATGACAGGTTGTTTCTTTGTTTCTGATGATTAAATAGACAAAAAGCCTGAGACAGCTTCTGTCTTCCATTGCACCTTTTTGGGATTTTTATCTACCATTTTTTTCAACTTCCTGAGTGCACTCTTTATATAAAATAATGAAAGAATGGGGAAGGAATGAAGAAGGAAGCAAACAGCAGAGAATGGAGACAGAACTCCTTCTCCAACCACTGCATGAAGCTTCTGACATGCCTTGACATTGCTCCTTTCACATAGATTTAAAATATGTATTTCAAAACTTCCCCATGCCCCTAAGCCATAAATATTTAATTCTCAGTATTACCATCAATCAGGTTAGAGGATCTATGAAAGATATTGGTGGTAAAAGCTTCTTGTGCTGTTTGCTGCAGACCTCCAAAAGCACTCCAGTTTCTCGGAGAGCTTCTGAGGAGCTGATGGCAGAGGGGGGGCACTGATTAATGGCTCCCTGGGACACTCTGACACCTCTGCCTGGATCAGAGAGATAAGAGACAGCCGGAGAGCAGCGCTTGGTACAAGGCAGGCAAAGGTTAGCAGCACGAAGGAATTCCTGCAAGGAGCAGGAGATAGGCAGCAGCTCCCTCTGGGGCAGGATAATGGGCTGCAAAGGGGAGCCAGAGAGTGAAGGAGCATTTTGTAGTACTCAGGCAAAAACAAGAGACAAGACAGATGATGTGAGAGGGTTAGAATAAAAGCAAGCATAAGAATCCACCGAGGAATGAAGCTTAAAGTGTGCCAAGGTTTTGGGGGTTTTTTAAAGTATGGTTTAATTTATCATCCATGACAGAGGGCTTGTATCAGGAGGGTTTTATTTATTCTTTTATGCTACCAAAATATACCATACTTTGGACAGCAGGTGAGGGAGGGGATTCTCCCCCTTTACTCTGCTATCCTGAGGCCCCACCTGGGCTGGGGTGTGGTGCCACCTCTGAGAAGGTGCCCCAACACAAGGAGGACATGGAGCTGTCAGAGCAAGCCCAGAGGAGGCCACGGAGGTGCTGGGGGGACTGGAGCCCCTCCCCTGTGGAGCCAGGCTGGGAGAGCTGGGGCTGCTCAGCCTGGAGAGGAGAAGGTTGTGTGGAGAGCTCACAGCACCTTCCAGGGGCTGCAGGGAAACCAGAGAGGGACAATTCCTCAGGGACTGCAGTGACAGGACAAAGGGAATGGCTTCCCAGTGCCAGAGGGCAGGGCTGGATGGGATCTTGGGAAGGAATTGTTCCCTGGGAGGGTGGGCAGGCCCTGGCACAGGGTGCCCAGAGCAGCTGTGGCTGCCCCTGGATCCCTGGCAGTGCCCAAGGCCAGGTTGGCCATTGGGGCTTGGAGCAGCCTGGGACAGTGGAAGGTGTCCCTGCCCATGGCAGGGGTAGAACGAGATGGTTTTTAGGGTCCCTTCCAACCCAACCTAATCTATGATTCCATAATTTGCCATCCTGAACAAAGTGTACTTCTCTATCCCAGCAGTGTCACCAACATGCCCAGTGCATCTAACAGCCCAATACTCAGCTAAAATAATGCTCACACTACAGAGGGACGAGGAAAACTCAGAGAGATTGGTTAGAGTAGCTTGTTCTGCAAATGAGAGCTATTTGTGGCACAAAACATCTACTGTAACAGGGCAGTCTCCGTGACCCAGCAACATTTCTCCCATGTAAAGCAGAACGGAATGCAGGAATTTGCATTGCTCAGTCATCCTTTTATCCCAGTGCCATGCTATGTAAGGGTCCAGAAACACATGCTCCACAAAACAGAAAAATTGCATTTTATGTCAATTTTATCTTCTCCCCAGACTGTCCTTAGAATTCCTGATAAAGAGCAAGTAGGTTTTTTTTTCAGTCAGCTTCCACTTGATACCATTGGAATACTTTTCTGGAGTAAAATGTCATCACAGAGGCTGCCTTCCCAACCAGGCAGGGAGCTTTGTTATTTACAGATCCAACTATTGGTAAATGCCCTGCATAGAAATAAAGGTGCTCTAAACTTTGCAAATGTTGTTTGCAAGGCAAGGCAAGGCATGAGACAGCCTGGGGAGAATTCTGTAAACAGATTCACAGAACCTGGGAGTCATTGGAGGGGGAAAATAAATTGGCTTTAATGAGCTTTGACTTAGTATTCAAAGTAGGAAATTTTGACACATTTGGGAGTACTTTGCTTTAGTGAGAATGAGCCAGGAGCACAAATCCTTGGAATGGGAATTATTTCAACATGGTTGTAGGCTGACATCACTGACTGGCTGAAACTGAATCATTTTCAGTGGGAAAAGTAAGGGGAAGAGGTCCTTCAGGGCATGACAGTATAAAGTTGTGCTTGGCATGGAGTCTGGAGAGGGGAAATACCTACAACATCTCCCAGATGTGGGTGGGAAAAGCCTAAAATCCCAGGGGTGCTCTCTTCCACAGGAATCTCTAGTAACTGGTGGCCATGGAAGGAGAACTGCAGGAAAATGGCAAAAATGCCAGGGATATCCTGCTTGGCATGGAGGTACGGACACAAGCGAAAATCACCTACAGGAACTCAAGAAAAAATGATTTCTTTGGGTCAGGAAGAAGGATTTAGAAAGGTCCTCAAAGAGCTTTCATTGGAAGAGTCATTTGGAGTGACGTCTTGAGGCTACAAGGATACACCATCCACTTCCTGCAAGCATGTTATTCCTGAGACATCCCACACCACCCATGTGTGTGTGCAGCTCTCATTTCCTGAGTGACAGCAGCAAAACATAAACTTGGGAAGCAACGCAGTTTCATGTGGAATTGGTCTTCCTGGTGAGGATTGGTTATTGTCTAATTCAAGACAAGAGGCAAATAGACAAGTTTTTGCTGCTTGAAGCAGCAAAAATAAAAATGTTGTGTGTTTTCACTGAAAGAAAATAATTTTAACATTTTGGTGTCAAATTATGTCCAGAGGGTACTGAGAGCAATGATCTTATTTGCTACTGGGCGTGATTGTGCCATGCTCACTTTCTTGTTACAATGGTTCTGAGAGGCAGCACTCTAATCCAAAAGCACAAGATTTTTAAACAGGCATTAAAAAATATTTTTATTAGGCAAACGGGCATTTTGGTGCCTATAGGCATTCCTAAAAATCCCACTAAATGCCTTACAATAGTGAAGTACCTTAAGAATTAAGGCTTGTAATTCCTCAAGGAAGGAAAAACACCTCTTTCTCCTCCAAGTCTGGGAGATCTGGCCATGCCTTTCTCATGGACTTGGGCCTTTAATGCCAAGGTTGCTACAGCTGAAAAGCATCTCTGCGAGGGGACTTTTGCTAGTATAAAAATCTTAAAAGCACCGTCTCACTAGGGAAGAGGTTTGGCAATAAAGGGATAAGCTAATTATTTATAATTAGGTCAGACTGGGTAGGCTGATTGCCATAATTAACACAGCCTAATGACTGGCCTGGGGGAGTTTAGTTGGCTGTACCAGGTGAAATCTGGTCAAATGGATCTGTGCTGTGCCCTGCTGGTGTGAGAGCATTCCCAGCTCAGGCAGACTGGAGGCAGGGAAATGTAGGTGACTGTGCTGGAAGGCTGAGCTGGGATCACGGGGTGCTCCCGGGAGGGAAGGGAAGCGAGCGTGGGCTGGGGAAACACTCCCGAGCGAGCAGTGAGGAGCTGGGTGAAGGCTTGGAGAGCTGTGCATCAAAGCAAACAGCAGCACCTCTTCACTGAGAAGAGATCTCTGGAAAACAGAGGAATGTTCCTGCGGCTCAGAGAGCTGAGGGCACGTCTCAGGCTGAGCTCACCCGGGTGCACAGACTGTGCACGTAAATATTTCACACAGCGAGGATGAGTCAGGAGCATTCCCCTTCCCACAGCTCCTTGCAGGGGCAGCTCAGAGAGCTCCCGTGGGATCCACACCGAGCCCGTGCTGGTGGCTGTGCCTGGCTGTGTGAGACGGTTTGGACCACAGCACTTCCCCGCTGCCCTTCCCTCGCTGCAGGAGCGGTCCCTTCCCTCGGCCCGGCTGCTTCAATCCTCTCCACAGCACAGAAAATGAGGCTGAACAACAGCCAAGTGCATTCCTGAAATAATTAACAGCAAAGAGAATAGAAAACAACCAGAGACTGAGCAGCTTCAAGCCCGCTTCAGGAGAGCATCATACACACCTTGGAAGATGGAGAGTGTGTGTCCCGGTTTGGACAAATTTGGACAAAATAGCCTCTGATAGAAGGCAGGTTACAATCACCCCTCCCCCCCTACCAGCTCTGGGAAAAAAGAAATTTTCCTCGAAGGAAAGTGAAAGAGATAAAACTATTTATTTAACAAACACACTGGAAAAGGATAATAATGCTAAATAAAGAAACCTGTCGCTATGGAGAGAAACCTGGCAAGATTTCAGAGTCCTTCTGTAGGTGTGGTCTCACTCCTCCTCAGAGCTGGGACAGGGTGGGCCCCCTCCTCCGGGGCCTCCACCTTGGTGGCAAAAAGTCCCGATGTGTTCTGATGTTGAAACAGTCCAAGAAAAGAAAAGGAAAATCCGAACGTCCAGGAAAAACAAAGCTCAACTCTCTGGAGGAAAAAAACCCAAAAGTTGGAAAAAACCAGGGTGCTTCTCCGCTCCTCTTGCCACAGCGGCCAAACCCAGAGCAGAGCCCTCTGCTCTGTGTCCTTGAAGTTTTTAATTCTCTCTCTCCGCTCAGGCTCAGTTGAAAGGCATAAAGTTAATTTCTGGGCAATAGAGCAGTGATATGGGATACACATCATAAAGTCACCCCAAGACAGTGTGAGAAAAAATCCTGACATGGCCCCGTGTAGCTTTCCAAATCCCAAACTGACTCAGAATTCCAGGCTGCATCCAGGCCTTCACAAGCATCATCACTAAAAGTGTTGTTGGAGAGTTTTTGTTTTTCCCGCAGTCTCGGTGACACCGCCAGGCCTCATTGTAGCACAGGAGAACACCTGCTCGGGTGCTTTGCTCACCAAATAGAAGTTGCCTGAGTAGAGAAGACATAAAAATGCCTGGTAAAAATCATTTCATACGTAATAGGTGACAAGACAGCTGCTTCATGAGACCTCGTGTAGTTCAATAAAAAGATGCTTTTCCATCTCCACTGACCTCAGGCCCAAATGCTTTTAAGAACTCCAGGTCTTTCGTAGGTATTTGGTGGGATGATGAAGGAGAATAAATAGTCCCCACTCCGTTGCTCTGATCTGAGTAATGTTGGTGCCTCTCTGGGGCCCCTTTGGAAATGTGGCTGGGTGTGGGGATCTGTATTGAGCGTTAAAGGGGCTGTCTGAGGAAACAAAATGCTTAGAGGATCTACAAGACCCACAGCTGTCAAATGCACAACCAAAACATGGGTTACTGGAAGTGTGTGACAAATACAGACACTTGACATTGATGGGCAGTTTTCAATCACATATTGCTTTCATTGAAATACTCATGGCCCCCAAAAAAGCCAAACACAGTGCTTTACAAAAATCAAAACATTTAGTTTTGACAGACTTTAAACATATCTTCCTGCTCCTATTTGCATAAGATTTCATTTGGAGTTTATTTCAAATTTGGGTAAACTTTCCCACTGAACTATACAAGTGTTGTTGAAATACTGAAATCCAAAATGAAGTGCTCATTGCAGATCAAAGTAAAGGCTTTCATCCATTAGTAAGCTTCAAATACACACCTCTCCACCCCCCAAACTTTAAAAATATTGTTCTTACAAACCTAACATTTTTATTTAATTAAAGAAAAGCAAGGCAGAAACTTAATCTGGAGGCAACACGGGCAACCTCCTGATCAAACACAGCCATGCTCTCAATGCCACAGCGCTGTACGAGCATCTCTCACTAGAATAACTGTTAAAAATGACCTTGGAAATGCAAATTTGGGTAACTCCGTGCAGTTAGGTGCTCGGAGGGCAGTTTTCTCTCTTGCTTCTCTGACGGTCGCTCTCCCCAGGCTACCATCAGCGTCTCATTTGTCGAAGTCCCAATTATCCAGTGGGATAAACGTTCCCGTTCCTGCAGGACTGTGGGGCGCAGAGCTTTAACAGGCTCACCCTGGACCCCACAAACAACAACGCTGCATTGTCTTGCAGCCACAGAGCGCTTTAAAGAGGGGCATTGTACCCAGCAGTCCCCAGGTAATGTCAGCCTGGAATTCCCCGCTGACGCCCAGGGGGACGGAGCAGCCACGGAGGAAGTGGGAACGCAGTGAATGAGTGCCATTGTAACTGGTGCTGAGAGAAAAGAGCTTGCAACCAAGGCTGTTCATTATGTATATATATTAAAAAAAGCACCTCCACATTTTAAACTAATGACGACTTTTAGGCACGGTGTAATTACAGCACCGGTGGGAGCCCATATGTCAGCGAGCTTTCAAACGGAAAGGTTGTGCCTACAAAGTGAAGCCATATATTCCCATTAATTGAAGCAGTTGATTTCCAGTTACACAATATTAGTTTTAATGGCGGGACTCATACAAAGTCCATGAATTTCTTTTTTTTGCTATTGCTCTGTGGTGGTAAGGTGGCACAATTTAAGCTGAGCTGGGTGACACTGGTGCCAGCAGGGCTGTGACTATAAGTGACTTTCAGGGTGGCTGGCTGTAAGGTGGCATTAGAATAACATCGGAGGAATGGTCTGTCAGCACTGCCTGCACAGCCAGAGCAGAAAGGATTAGCAAGAGAAATTCTGATGAGGGTATTTACTACTAATGACTGCCTTCAAAATTGCCTTTTATCTACGGCTTTTCAAAGCATTTTCCATTCATTAAGCCTTATAAAACCTTTGTAAAATTGGTAGAAGATATGGAAATTCAGATATCTTTGTGCCAAAACACACAGTAATACTTTGACAGAAAAGGGCAGCGGTACACACTGAACATTACTTAAAATAGGAGTTGCACCATGTTACAGTGATGCTATCGCTCTGTTAATTAGAGTTTGACCAGAACAGGGGAACAGTCCTGCTCTTAAGAAAAGTGGTGTGGAATAATCAGTAAATAGTCCTCGGGGCTTCTGTTTTGTGTAGTTGCAGTAAGACAGATGTATGTTATGCAGTGATAGAAAAAGAAATGTTAAGGATATGAATGGCACCTGTTCTTTTATTGTAATGAAATCTGCTTCCCAAACTGCCATCCCCAAGAGATAAAAGCAGTGAGTCAGACCTGCTAAACTGCTGAGCTGAAAACCCTGAGATTTAAAAAATGATAAATGTAAGGTCTCTTTTTTTTTTTTTTAAGCCTTTAGAGTCAGTTTTCCTTTTTTCTGTGGCCTCAAGAGGAAGGAAGGAAGGAAGGAAGGAAGGAAGGAAGGAAGGAAGGAAGGAAGGAAGGAAGGAAGGAAGGGAGGGAG
>VZTI01005477.1:384263-479033 GCA_013397865.1 Struthidea cinerea
TTCCTTCCTTCCTTCCTTCCTTCCTTCTTCCTTCCTTCCTTCCTTCAATCTCTCCCTCCCTCTTTCTCTCCACACCAATTCAAACTTTTTCGACAACGGGTTAATTCTCACTGGTGCTGTTTGAATTCCTGCTTCCTTGGAGCACCCCAAAAATTCCACAGTTGCTATAGGAGCAATGTTTAAGGACTATCAATACCATTAGTCTATCCTATAAAAACACAAGCAGTTTAATAGCTGAGGGCTGCCAAAAGATACAGTAATCTGGTGGAAATCTGGAGTTCTGTGCACATGTGTCAGAGTGAGTCAATGTACATTAAAAAAAAAAAGAAAAGCAAATTTTTGACTTGGAAATGACTTGTGGAAGAAGCCTCACAGTATCTCTGAATATTTTTAAAGGGAAAGACATAGCAGATAATGCACAGGATGACTTGCAGATTCAGCCATGCCTGCTCTGAGGGCCACAGGAGTTCTGTGCGTCACAGAGTCACAGTTCCTCCCTGCAGGGCTTGGAAGACGTGGTAGGAATGAAGGGTCATCGTCACAGTGAGTAAAACATTGCATCCAATTTGGGTGGCTTCCAGGAAATTCTCTTATTTAGCTCGTTTGCTTATTGCTTTACCATTTCTGCTCATTAAAGCAGCCAGAGTGAGGCTCAATTTACAAATAAAAAAATTAATTAATTAGCTAATATTCAGTGATGCAGAAGAAGGCTGGATAAGAGCTGGTACACCGAGAGCTGAGGAGGAGGGTGCAAGAAGGCTCTTTTCAGCCCTTCCCCATTGCTTTTCTAATGGTTTGTGGAGGGAACCTATGGAATTTGCTCTTTGATTTTTGGACAGCGTGAAAATCCCCACTAAACTCGTGTCAAGGCCTGACCACATCAATAATGGCTGTAATAAGAATGTTATAAAAAATCAGTGAAGGGTTTTCTAGGTAACTCAGTTTGTAAGCTCATGAAGAAGTCAGTGTCTTTGTCTCTCAGGGCTGTAAACCTGCAGAATTGTTGATTAAGGAATCACTGGATGGGTGAGAGGTACCCTCATTCCTGAGTGCAGTTTGGTCATGCTGATTAAAATGTTCCCATCCTGCAGTGTTAAACTATTCTTTACCAGCCTGGCCTTTGGCCACTGGGTTTCACTGTAGGATTTTTTTTCATCCAGTTTATTTCACAGCCTTTTGGATTATTTAGATAGAAAACAAATAACAAACAAGCAAACAAAGAATTGCTTCATTTCACAAGAAGATGGAAACTTGCAGAAAGGTTCATGGAGCACAGATCCTTTTACAAGGATGATCTCAGGAAATGCTTGGGGGAAAAAGGGACACCAGATTTAGGGTCTCTTGAAGCCTCCACTGGGCACCAAAGAGCTTTGAAGTCTTTTAAATGGCTCTTTTATAAGCCATTGGCACCAAGCTCAGTTAAAACACCCAGCTAATTTTTAATCAGAGATATGAAAAAGCATAGAATAAAAATGTGGGTTTCTTTTCTAAGGCTTTTTGGTTATCAGAGTAGTGCTGGAAAAAAGGCAGCTCCATTTCAGTGCTTAATGTGCCTTAATACTGCATGACCACAAACCATTAGGTTCTTCATCTCATAGGTGATTAATTTCCAGGGAACATATGTTAAGAGAATAACATATATCCCCAGACTGCCTCCCCGAAAGGTTCTCACGAAGCAATGTCAGTGTTTTGTATTCACTGACACAAAAATGAAACAAACAGAGATGAAAAATCAGAAGAGTAATTTTTTCAGCCACACTAGTTTTAGTCATTAGAGGGAAAACAAATATTTCCCTAATTTCTGGGAAGTTCTGTGAAGTAATACAGTGGTGATGAGGTAAAAAAATATTGCAGCTAACTTAATGTGAACATGAAATGCATCATCACTGTTCCCTAACTTCTGAAACTGGGTAATGCAAGTTCATAAAATGACTACTTAGGAAACAAACTATTTAATCTCCTTTCAAATAGGCAGAAATGTCATCCTGTTGACCCTTTCCTGTTTTAAACAGATAGCTCAGTGCTCAGGCTCCTCTGTGGGGGCTGATGCTGAGGCTGGGGAGGACAAGGACAGGATGGGAGAATTGTCTGCCCAGACTCCCGAGAGAATTTAGCTGCCAAGTGCTAACAGGTCTTCACTGACCATCTGTAAACTGAGTTTTATTCCCCTCCTCCCCACCCAGGCTTAGGCACCTTCTACACTGGGATGGGTTTTCTTAGGGCAGGATCAGTGACGACATGGACGTGGCTCTCCATGATCCTGCTCCCACAGCCCAGCCCCAAACCCGAGCAATGCTGACATTTCATAACAAAACTGCTGTCAGGATTCTCTTCATCTTAGTTCTACCTTTTCACTGAAACTTTTCACCTGCTTTATTCCTCCAAAACTTGATGTTTTCTGAAGCAAACCAGGAAAAAATCAGTCTAAATAATTTATATTTGACAAATTATGAATGTTTGTGTGTGTGTCTGTGCAAGCAGATCTTCAGTGTGAGGTTCCAGCGATGTCTCCAGTTATTGTGTAAGGACAGCCCAGCAGGGTTTTCAAGTTATGTCAGTGCAATTGTTTGAAAAATTATGTACAGCTAAATCTGTCTTTAAAACTCCCTATTTATTGTGTAAGCTTTCAACATATGGATTTAAATATCAGTATTGAAGTAATCTATTTCACCTGTCTCATTAGAGAGTTATATGCAACAGCCGTAAGAATGTAAGGGTTATATAAAATTGTACCCACTATTTATGTATTATTGTCTCCAACACATATGTCCTTTCCATATGGGATGTTCTCACTGTACAGAACATGGTCGCTTCCAAGTATAACTCAACAGAAGCATTCAACCTTTGATTTTAAAACTGTGATCATCCCCACTTCAACAGCCCACGTTGGGAGGAAATTCCAGATTGTGGGGGGAGGGGGGAGAGGAATGGCTGCCAATCTGAATGAGGAGGAACATCGTCAGATGGCAGGGAAGTATTTGTACGAGTTGTATTAACAGAAGCACTGACCTTTACACACTCCAAAACAAGCCAGATGGGCCTTGGATCACAGCACCCGTTCGTCGAGCAAAACTCCTGAATCATCCCAGGCAGTGTTCAAACACAGCCAGGAGAAGCCTGAACACAAAGATCTCCCCTAAAATGCAGCCCTGAAGCAGCGAAGATGCCCCAGGTTTTGAGGTAACTGCTATTTAAACCTTCAAATCCTAGGCAAAATTTTTGTTGCATAAATTTCGGCCTATCCATTGTCTGGGATGGAAAACAGATGGGCTGCAGTTTAGCTTTGCAGCAAGAATCCAAATTCAATTCTCTGGCTTGTTCTTAAGAGAGTTAATGAAAGTTGAATAATATGCACTGGCAGCCCCTAAAACCCTCTGTGGTTGTCTTTCTCTTTTCCTTGGCAGGGTGAGGCCATTCTGCATTAAATTTGCATATGGCCGCCTTTCTCCCTAGAGTAACTCCAGTGACTCATCTGACCATATTTCTGGTGGATAGGAGCCCTAAACTTCAGGATCTTTGCCCTCATAGACAATCGCCATGCTCCTTACAGCTCTGCAAGTGAACCAGAGGGACCTGCAGAAGTGAGCAATGATTTAGTATTTACCCTGTTTATTCATTAAACTGGCGAGGGTGATATTCTGCTCCTCCATGACAACACTGATCTTTAACTGAACCAAATTAAATTTTTTTAAGGGAGAGGATACACTGACTTGTGGATGTTTGTGGCAGGGATATTAATAGAGTGCTCAGGGTGGCAAACAGAACACATTTTAAATGGAATCTAAAAGAGATCTAGAAAGAAAACACCATCTTTCAGGGAAAACAACAACAGAAAAACCAGACAAATTAAGCATGTTCCCTTTGCTGTGAGTAGTAGTAGTAGAGTAAAAAAACCACACTGAGTTCTGCTTGGAGAACCTGGAGGAGAGGAGGAGCTCGTGTGTCAGAACTCAGGGCTAATAAAACAACACAAGCATTGCAGTCTTCTGAGTGTAAGCGATGATGGGATTCAACCTGACAGACTCATTTTGAAGTTTCTGAGAGAGATGGAAAGTCTTTGCCAGATAAATAACTCTGAATTTGGCCCGTTAAGAGCAAGAGCCTGTTTCCAGCTGGATGCTGCTTCCCTGCCATTCCACTGTGAGCACGGAAGCTTTCCTGAAGGAAGGACTGGAAGGATTTATCCTGCTTGCTAGTGATGCTCTGAGCTGCCTGACTCTGCTCAGCGATGTGCTGAGCCCACGGGGAGCCCTGGAGCACAAGAGGGCTGGGAAGGAACCCAGCAGAGAGGGGATAAAAGTTTCCAGAGGTCTGTCACTCTTCTTAAAGATCAATGGGCTCATGAGAGAGAGGGATTTTAAGAGCTGCAAGGTAACATTCAAAGTCAGCAGGGACCTGGATCCTTTCAAATGTTGCACCCTCAGCAGATCTGCAGGGCCTGTCAGTGGAGCTGGTCCCACTCACCAGGGCGTAGAGCAGCCCTTTCCTGTGGCACAGAAACCAACCTGCTCCCCACATCCAGGTGTCCCCTGGGCCGTGCTCTGGAGCTGGGTCTCCATCACGGCAGTGCAATCAAAGCGGTGGCTGAGGTGAGCACTGAGGCCTGAGTCCCCCTCACACCCTCACACACACTCGGGTTTTCTAGCTTGCCTTGTAGACTTTGGTTTCTCGTCCCATAGGACATTGAACCAATCAGACCGAATGCAGTTTGCCTCAATCTTTTCTCCTCCCACTCATCTCTGAAAGAGCTTTCAAGACAAAGAGTCAAGTTCAGGGAGACCAGGAGGGTTTAAGGTGAGCTCCTCCTCCTTCCCCTGCTGCCTGGTGTCTCCAGGCAGGCCCCCTTCCTAGAAACGCTTCTATCCCCCCACTTCCTGACTCCCTAAAGTAAAAGATGTCATTTCTGGCCGCAGAGGTGGTGGTTTTGGTGGTGTGGTCACAGCTCATCGTTCTCCTGGCAGATGCAGCTCTGCATTGGCTCACCCATGCTGCTGCCAGCGCAGCCCAGGTGTCCCATCCACTGGGCAGGGAGCCCTGAATCTCTCGCCCGTCACGGGCTATTCCAGCTTGTGGCTCCCAGGAATATTTCATAAATTTTGCTCTCGGACTGTGCAGCCAACACAAACTGGGAGCAGAGGACGATAACACCTGCAGGGTGTGAGGGGGTCACAGGAAAGGACCCAGCCCGCGCTGGCGGGGACGGACGATCCCAGGAACCCCCACAGCCCCAAACAAACAGAGCAGCCGACTGTTCCTGGGTCTGGCTCACCTCTGGAACGCGTGATGGGAAGGGGCCGTGTCTGCAGTGAATCGCTGGCATCTGGCTTCCTAGACTGCATGGGAAGGGCTGGTTTAGGCTCTGGGTTTTATAGGTGCACTGGGAGCCCAATGCTCTTAGCACGACTCCGAGCTGACCTCCGTGCTAAAAAAAGCAGAGACTTTCATTTCATCTCATAATCCACTAAGGGCAAATAAACAGTCAGAAATTCTACTCTTTCTTTTTCCCCAACACTCATTAAAACTGTGGTCCCTGTTATTACCATGCAGACATTTTGCACTAGTTTTTTATTACAGTCAAGTACAGATGCCCTTTTTATTTTGAGGCAGAGTTAATAGCAAAGCTTTTTTCGCGAAAGTTTCTGATTATCTGCTATGGCTGAGAGCACTTTGCCAGCAATAGTCTCCTTGGAATATTCAGGGTTATGCACAGCTTTTAATTCTTTAAAGAGTTTGGTGGTAAATAGCTTGTGTACACTGTGATCTCTCCTGAAAAGCAGCCAGCAGACTTCTGAACATGCTTGTCCACTTCTCCCACCACCCAGCCACTGCTCCAGCATCAGGAACCTGAAGCTGCTGTGCAAAAGGCACGTGGAATGAATCCAGTCGGAATTAGGGGGTTTTACAATGCACCGTTGGGCACAGCACAAGCCATGCCCCATGTCCATGCTCTTGGTGCTGCTACAGCTCTGGGCTGTGTAGGATGGCTCTGTGCTCTGTAGGATTGCTCTGTGTCCTGTAGGATGGCTCTGTGCTCTGTAGGATGCCTCTGTGCCCTGTGGGATAGCTCCATGCTCTGTAGGATGGCCCTGTGCTCTGTAGGATGCCTTTATGCTCTGTAGGATGGCTCTGTGGCCTGTAGGATGGCTCTGTGTCCTGTAGGATGGCTCTGTGCTCTGCAGGATGGCCTTGTGCTCTGTAGGATGCTTCTGTGCTCTGTAGGATGCCTCCGTGCTCTGTAGGGTGGCTCTGTGCCCTGTAGGACAGTGCTGTGTCCTGTAGGACGGCTCTGTGCTCTGTAGGACAGCTCTGTGCTCTGTAGGATGGCTCCATGCTCTGTAGGACGGCTCTGTGCTCTGTAGGATGGCTCCATGCTCTGTAGGATGGCTCTGTGTCCTGTAGGATGCCTCTGTGCTCTGTAGGATTGCTCTGTGTCCTGTAGGATGGCTCTGTGCTCTGTAGGATGCCTCTGTGCCCTGTGGGATAGCTCCATGCTCTGTAGGATGGCCCTGTGCTCTGTAGGATGCCTTTATGCTCTGTAGGATGGCTCTGTGGCCTGTAGGATGGCTCTGTGCCCTGTAGGGTGGCTCTGTGCTCTGCAGGATGGCCTTGTGCTCTGTAGGATGCTTCTGTGCTCTGTAGGATGCCTCCGTGCTCTGTAGGGTGGCTCTGTGCCCTGTAGGACAGTGCTGTGTCCTGTAGGACGGCTCTGTGCTCTGTAGGACAGCTCTGTGCTCTGTAGGATGGCTCCATGCTCTGTAGGATGGCTCTGTGTCCTGTAGGATGCCTCTGTGCTCTGTAGGATTGCTCTGTGTCCTGTAGGATGGCTCTGTGCTCTGTAGGATGCCTCTGTGCTCTGTAGGACACCTCTGTGTTCTGTAGGACAGCGCTCTGTTCTGTAGGATGCCCCTGTGCTCTGTAGGATGCCCCTGTGCTCTGTAGGATGGCTCTGTGTCCTGTAGGATGCCTCTGTGTCCTGTAGGATAGCTCTGTGCTCTGTAGGATGCCTCTGTGCTCTGCAGGATGGTGCTGGCCTTGCTGCTCTTTCTGAGAGGCGGGATAGGAAAGGGGAGGGCAGGGCAGCAAGAAAGAAAAACAGCTTCTGTTTTGATTGTGTGCTGGAAGCGTCCAAGGCCAGGCTGGCAGGGGCTCTGAGCAGCCTGGCCTGGTGAAATGTGCCCCTGGCCATGGCAGGGGGTGGGAACTGGAGGGTCCTTAAGGGCCCTTCCAACCCCCATCATTCTGTGGTACTTTGATAGAGTGGCCGGACAGTAGGGGCTAACCTTGCTGGAGATTTACAGTGTCTGTCAACACAAAAAAATTCTGCTGTTTTCTTCTTTCTTTTCCAAAATACTGTAAAGCAGCTCCTATGTCTTTATTTATTCTTCTTTTCTTTCACCCTTACTACAGCTGCGTATTTTACTTTTGTGAGTGAAACAGTCAGTTCTCTTTGGGTGGCCGTGACCAAAAATCTGCCTTTCTAGCTGTTCTTAGCGGGGGACTTAGGTGTTATTGGAGCGATTTTTCTCATGAGAGGAGTGGTTCGTGACACCAGGCACTCCAGAACAGTTAGTGCAGCGCAGCCTGGCTGGGCACTCAGAGTCCGTATTCCTTCATTTAATGATGTTTAAACACAGTGTGACACAGCAGCCTCCAGGAGTGTGGGAGCACTTGGATTCCAGCAGTGTTACCTCATTACACTGACTGTTCTGAGTGCTACCATTTACTCACTGTAGTAAACACTGTGCTAAAGAGTGTACACAGGATGCAGGCTTTGCAAAATGATACAATTATGGAACTGATCGATCCTGAGAGACCGTGTTTAGTGAAAAGCGTTTGCTGGGGCGTTGTGTAAAGCCCCAGAAATTGGCGCTTCTTGGATGTCAGGAGCCTTTTCACCCAGCTCAAATTCTGATAGAAATTAAATGTCTGAGATTAACTATGACTCATTAGTGGACAAAACTGCAGAACCTGGGGCAGTGAGCCATTCTGTACCTGAGCTCCTCTAAGACTCTCAGCAAGGCTGATGGATGGCTGCATGAGGACAGCTTTTGAAGCGCAGATTTCTGCTAAATCAATGGACAAGATTCATCAAATTTCCAGTCATCTCCCAGAGCTTCTGCCAGCCCCCACAAATAGCTACTCTTTCATTCATTCTGTGCTAGAGCCACGTAACAGGAAAGAAAATCATGTTCTCTGAGGTTTTATACTTTAAGCCATCCAACTTTCCATTTCAGAAAGCAAAGAATGTAAACAATGGTTTTGTTTCTATGTCTGGGCAGTGTACAGTAGCTCCAGAATCAATAATGGAAAATGCTCCTGAAAGGCCCAGCAGACCTCAAAGAGATAATGTGGATTGGCCATTAACAGTAAGTCATTATGGAACTTATTAAGTGAAGCCTTGGGACTGTCATAGAGCCTAAAGGTTGACATAAATTTTTCATACACATTGAACTTTGCTAAATGTGCTCGCGTTTGATTAATGATGACTTTCTCCAGTGCGCTAATAAGAAGAAGGAAAATATGAGCTGGGGCTGCAGCAGGGAGAATGGGCTCCTGGAAAGAAGGGCAGTGTTGGCAGCAGGAGAACAATGGGGCTTTCTAGAGATGCCCTGCCAAGCGGGAGGGAGTTTATTACTCCCTGAAAAATTGCTCCTTACCACCCAGAGACAGGGCACTGAGCACAGCATGAAAGCCAGTTTTGTAATTGTGGGAGTGAAAACACCATAGCTCCAAAACACCGGCAGAAAAATCCACCTCCCAGCCCCCTAAAGCACTCACAAATCACAAAGAACAACAAAAACCCAACCTCAGCCCCTAAAACCTCCATATATCGCAAAGATCAACCAAAAACCCCACCATCAGCCCCTAAAACTCCCCCATACATCACAAAGAAGAACCAAAAACCCAGCCTCAGACCCTTAAGCTCTCCATGTATTACAAACAACCAAAACCCCACATTGAGCCCCTAAAGCCCCCCACACATCACAAAGAACAACCAAAAAACCCAGCCTCAGCCCCAAAAGCCCTCATATATCACAAAGAACAACCAAAAACCCACCCTCCGCCCCAAAAGCTCTCATATATCACAAAGAACAACCAAAAACCCACCCTCAGACCCTTAAGTCCTCCACATACCACAAAGAATAACTAAAACACCCACCCTCAGCCCCTAAAGCCCTCCTATATCACACAGAACAATCTGGAAGAGCTTCATATTCAGCAAGACAGAGAAGCTGTGTGTCTGCAAGTCCTGCTGGAGACAGAGCTGCGGGAAATTTGCCTTGGCAGCCAACACAGTGAGTCACAGACTCATGGAATGATTTAGGTTGGAAAAGAAGACAACAACAAGAACAAAACAAAGCCTTCACTTGCAGCTAGGTCTGGACAACAGCATATGGATTTGTTCAGTTGAAATAAACTTGCTTTTCCCTTGTTTGGAAGTAAGTAAAAAAAAAAGGGAAAGCAATCAGTAACCTCAGTCCAAAGCAGTCACAAAGTCAAGGCTCTTTCACTAACCACCAAAAATGCAAGGCATGCCCTAAAATTAATTAAATTTGAATTCTTAAAAAAAACTACAGGGTAAGCTTTTTGGTTTTTTTTCTCTTTCTAGTTTTAAAGCTGCTAAACTTTTAAGCTTTTATTTTGTTTTATTTTAAACGTGCACCCCCGTAAACAAGAGTCTGCCAAACAGCCCTAGCAAAGAGGACTCAAAGTCTTCTCCTAGCTTAGATAGCTGAGTAATCAGGTATTGGTCCTGATTTTACAAACACAAAAGGAAAAGGAAATGCAAAAAAAAAGAGAGGTGGCTATTCCATCTCCTGGCAGTGTGGGTAGACGATGATGATTGATTCCTCATCAATAAATTTGATGCTATAATTTGCCACTCCAAAGCAGATTCCCCCCAGCCATGGAATGCTTTACCCACAAGCCGGGTTGGTGTTTCAGCTGTTGCTGTTCTCGATGCACTTATAAACTACTGCAAATGGACTAAACAAGTACAGAAGAGAAAAGGGGGCGGGGGGGAAGTATCAGGTTTTGAGTTTGGCAGTTAGAGAACTCACAAGGACTTTGAAAATCTCAGGCTCAATTCCCTGCCCCGGATAATATTTATTTATAAAACAAAAACTGGCTCCACTAGAAAGTCTGAAAGACTTGAGAAAGGCCCTTCCCTGACGTGGAAGGGGTTCTGAGGGTCACTCACAGTGCAAGCAAGTCTCTCCCTGCTTGTGTTAGGGGTTTTCTTTCCACGGAGAAACAGGAAATGCTCCAGATACTCTGCAGAACCCCCCATGGATCAGGAGCTGTCCCTGACGCGTACATCCAGGAGAAGAAGGTGTGGGGCATCAGCAAAGACCCCTGTGTGGGCACACAAAGTTCCTGTGGCAGAGCTGCTGCCGCTTCTGCCCCTCCTCTGCTGGGACAGGGCAGGACACCCACCGTGGGCGTGGGATTTGCAGTTCATTAAGGGAGGGGGGAACAGAGGTCTAGAGCTGGTGAGCAGCAAGGCCCAAGATTTCATGCAGAAAGACAAGAAACAAGTTTTTCATATGACAATGAATCCATGAATTGGAGTGGGCTAAAATTGTTCTTACGACTTGGGTAATTGTAGCCAGTCCAGCTCAGTCAGGTTTGAAAGAGCCTTTCTTATCAAACACAGAGATCAGTGATATTAAATAATGGAAAACCTGTGCACTAGCACGTAGGGAATGGAGCTGGATCAAGCTGGTCAATCCCCAGTCTCAGCCTAAAAGAGTGAAAACAACAGAAGAGCTCCAGAGACCTGCAGCTCACTCCCTGACAAACTCAATCAGTCCATTTCCCAAGCCATTCCTTTTTCTTTTCTCTCTCTCATCATTTTCTTTTCCTTTTTTTTTTCTTTTCCCTTCATACACAATGTGCTTCTGCTGCCAAGTAATCGGTTTGGTTACAGTAGTTCAGTATTGATACCAGTGTCTGAAGGGAAAACCTGCACAAGCCCTACTCGGATTTTTGCTTACTGACCCTTTCATTACTCATGTAATTCAGAAAATGCAGCTGGATGGGGAAGACATACAAGAATTCCAGGCTTTTGGGTCCCTAAGGTTGCCTCTTTGTGAGCCTTATTTAAATTCCTACTTTCCACTTTCTCTCTGAGCTTATCAGCAGCAACATGGTAAACTTCAGCATTTTATTTTGCAAGTCAGTCAACAACATGGAAACAACAAAACCTGTGAGCTCCTTAAAGAGCTTTTCTTCTCTGAGTTGTGGCAGTCTCAGGGGCAGGATCTCACCTGAGATCCCAGAAATGCTGGTGGTGAGCTTGCAAGCTTGTACCCCTTGACACATTATCAAAGACTGCTTGACATTGTGGCAGGAACTCAGCAGAGGCAATCCAAGAATTCCCAAACAAACCCTCCCCTTCCCTACCAGGGCAAGTTTGGAGAGCTCCCCTAGCAACCAGCCCTGCACTTGCACCCCTAATTGCCTCTTGCCAGGACCAGGAATGGTGTTCCAAGGCACTGCGGAGACACGGGAGGGAGCAGCACCTCCGCTTGGTGACACCCAGCTCCACCAGGAGCTGAGCAGTTCTGCCAACTGGAGCGCAGAATTCGCTCAGCTCACGAGAAAGTCCCTCTGGTAAGGTCAGGTTGTGTGTTAGTGATGGTGTTTGGAGGGGGCTGTTGTATCCCCTCAAATGATGACAAACCAGCCAAAGCACCACCTGCACTTGCCCCTTGCCTTACCTGGCTCAGCCGTGGTGATCCTCCTTGGAATGGGGGTTCTCTCCAAACCCACCGAAGCTGTAATTAACCTTCAGTTGTCTTCCATGGATGTGAGGCTCAGTCCCTGGGGAAGGCAGAGCCACTATGCTAAGGCAACTCGTGCTGGTGAATCCCTTCCCAGGTCGCTGGGATCATTGGGAATGCTGCAACAATCTACGGCCCACGGCCTTCTTGGGTGTGCCGGGACTAACCCAGAGCCGCCGTGCTGGGCTGGGTTTTACCAAACTCAGATTAAAAACCTGAGGCTCCTGCGAGCACCACGGCGAAGTTCAACGCAAAGCAATGTCCTGTTGTGGTGCCAGAACGCGCTGCTCATCCAAGGTGCTGCTGATGGTCCGGAGTGAGGATAATTCCCAGCGTTTCAGAGGCGGCCTTGGCTGAGATTAGCAAGCCTGACTTAATAAAGCGCTGCGATAATTGCACGTCCCCTGGGAAGGGGAAAAATAATGGAATGAGAAAGGACAAAACCAGCAGGGAAAGAAAATTTATTTCCAAGCATCTATGAGAGTGCTACAAACAATAGAGACTAAAACTCAAAGCATTGGAAACTATTAAAAAACGTAGTTGACAATGTCCTTCTTAAAAATTAAACATAAAAATGTAGAAAATGCCGTTATTAATTCTAAAACTTGCTCAAAAGTGAAATAAACCCAGATAGCATCAATGAGGATGGAGTCCTACAAATTACTTCTTTTTTACTTTATTTCAATTTGTTAATTTGTAAAGTGATACTCATTTCTTTTCTTTTTTTTTTTTCAATGTTTATTTAAATTTATAATGGAGAAATGTGCAAATCTAGCAAAATATTCTTTGGATTATAAACAGAGAAAAATCAACAACCAAAGAAATTTGAACCAAGTTAATAATAAACTATAGAATTATATAGAAAGCATACAGCTATAATAAAGTGAAACATTACAATAAACATTGTAGAGCAAATCTGCTGATTTAGCAAACTCTGCCTTAAAAACATAGGGATATAATGGGACAGGTGAATATGTTATGGATAAAGAGCTGACACATCAGCCATCATTTTAAGGTGTTCGATTTTAATCTAACTACATATATGGGGGGTCTTCAGAAAAGCAACACACCAACAAATCAGTTTTCCTCTCAGATCAAGCAGTTCAGTACCTGACTGCAAATGAAGGACAGGGCCTGTAAAACGAGTGTAGGAAAATGTAGATCATTTCTATTTATTTATTGCCGCTTCCCCTATTGCAGCTGATGATCTCTGACCCTACACAGCCAACTACATTAAATTCAGCAGAGGTACAGCTGTACACAGATGCAGAAAATGTTGATGTGCAGAACATATTCCAATCCCTTGCCCCATCTGAACTAATATAAAAAATAAAAAGTTATAGATCCCTTTTTGGATTAAAAACATACGTTACAAGGAACAACTCTGAAAGCACTCTGTATTTCTGTCGTCACAAATTAAAATGTCTCCCTATCCGCAGACGATGCTATTCTACTGGAAATTAAAAAACAAAAGAAAACAAAACAAAACAAAAAAAAAAATTAAAAAAAAATAAGAATTAAGTGCCGGAATCTTAATTACTACTCAGGTAAGGTAATTGTCAGGTAGAACAGTCCTTAGGGAAGTCACAGCTAAACTGGGTCAGATTTCAGTCTCTAGAACCCGCAGAAGCTCAGCACAGATACGGAAACTCACAAGCCTGGAGTAAAGTGTAAGTACAGAGTACTCCCGTCCACTCACAAAGTCACTCCTGAAACCTTGGGAATCTCTAAGATATAAGATAAATGCATATTACATGGGAAATATTGAAAAGTATTACACTTAATTTAATCCAGGAAACACAGTAGGACTATATGACCGTTCTTACTGTGTTCTGGGAGCAGCCACAAGCTGTAGATAGAGAGGGTACAAAATGTTCACCAGACGTTACATTTGTTTTAATCTAAAAAACATTTGTAAAATGTACTTGATTTTTAAATAATCACTTAACAAGGCAACAAACCAACTACAAACACATAATAAATAAGGCTATTAAAAGGTCACAATTGTAGTAAATTAGTCAGAACTATAAATGGGACATTAGAAACACTATGTTTTTCCTTATATGCTTAATAACCAGAACAAGAATTAAAAAAGAATCAGTTTATTTCAAAGTCTGCTTCTTATATTGAAGCACATATTAAAGCAACAGTACAATGTTCATAAAATATAAGTGTGATGCTGTAACATTTCTTACATGTCAGAATACTGATATTTGTATGTATACTAAAATAAGAATTTTAAAATTGTACAAATAGATACATTAAAAATGACATAGAAATAGGGCGCCTCCCACTGCAACAAGACAGAGTTTTTATATCTGGCACGTATTAGTTCAAGATGAAAGTATAAGCAAAAAGATTTACAAGAATCAGCAGTAACAAGTTTGATGCTCAAGAGACATAATAATTGTACATTGTACTGTACATACATCATATGGGTTTAAGCTGGCTGAATATTATATATTTCAAGTTTAAAAATGCACTACCATATAGAGTGTCCATAGTTTAAGGCGAAATTACAGCTCAGAACTGTTATCTTTTCTAATTTGTGGAAGCTTCTTTGACATAAAAGATTTAGATGTTCGTAACACACAAAAGATTTCCCTTATTTGTAGATTCACTTTTAGCATTTTCCTTCATTTAAATATTTCGCATTTCTTAAGTGGGTTTTTTTCCTTTAGTGAAGCTGGCAGCCAACTTCCAGATTTGCCTTTTGTAGGAAAAGGTACTTCACAGTATTTACCACTTTCACGTCCTTTTTTTATCAAAGGAATCCTCTCCGTCAAACTTAAATGTTTAAATGAGATTTTTCTTGATTTTTAAAAAAATACCTGCTTACATTTTCTCTGGATTCTTCAGAACTTCGGACACAGTTCTTAAGGCCAAATCTTAAACTTTATTGTTAAGAATCATCATCGAAAGTGTCTTTGGAGCCATACAAGTCTGCAAGTTTCTTAAATCGAGGTCCCCAGTTTTGTAGATAGTCGTAGTCCAAGTCAGAATCTGTTGTCGCTGACTCCAAGGAGCTGAGGGACCCAGCCACTGAGCCTCTGCCCTCGTAGCCATAGATCTGGATGGAGTCATAGGGAGGGGCAGTGGGGTCATTGTCGGCCTCCTGTATCCTGGTGTTGATGAAATCATCAACGTCCACGCTGTTGGGCGCGGGCCGCAGCCCCGGCCTGGGCAGGTACTGGTACTCGGGCTTGATGTCCTTGCGGGGGATGAAGCCGTTGATGCCGTCGGGGTTCTGCAGGGTGGCGATGTCGAAAGCCTCCGTGTCCTCCTCGCCCCCGCCCTCGTCATCGTACGTGATGATGTTCTCCCGGACATCCTCTTCTTCAAAAACGATCAGGGGTTCTTTCTTCTGCCTCTTCAGGGTCACAAACAGCACGACAATGACTGGGGAAAACAAGAACACGAGTTAGACTGCGCTGTCAAACAGCAGCCCCTCTGCAAATAACGACTGCATTGCTGAGCCCTCGGCTTTTGTGCTGGGTTGTTGCGAATTTGTGCATTTTTAGTGCTCCTTGCTAGGTAAAAGCGGCAATGTTTGTACACAGAGCTGAACACCCTGATCTGAGGCTCTCTGCCTGGGCTGCGTGCCACTGCTCTTACTAATTGCTCATTACTGCAACACTAATTCAAGGGAAGTGTTTGTGGAGCCCCCAGTGCTGCACGAACACTGTGACACTGCCTTTGAGCAGGCCAAGCCCATGAATATCTGCAACAAAACAAAGATGAATCTTTATCCTCTCCCGTATGCCCAAAGCTTAACTCGAATTCCAAGTGTCACTTCCAGTAAAATGGATTTTTTTTTAAGCAACAACTCCAAACACATATTTGTTTTTGTGTTCTCAATTCAAATTTCTGTAAAATAAAGTATCTAAGAGAAGAAACACTATAAATTACTGCAGGGAAATTAGAAAATTTTGTATAATTTTTTTTCAAATCATCAGGAAACACTTTGCAACATTTTCTTAAAATCAGGTTTTCCGAGCCACTCATCTGCCTTCAACACAAGATGGGTTTGAGGGAAATAGCTGGCAGGGGCCATTAATCCTGGCTGACCTCAATAAGGAACTTGTCAACCAGGGAAGATCACAAAACTTAGAACTGTATGTCATGACTTCCTTTAAGCAGTGTCCCTGATTAACTGGCATTAGGCCACAAGAGGACATTCTCCAAGCACATCTACACAAATTCACTGGTGTTTGATTTTGAAGATATCACTAAAACCCAGAATGGCTTAGGATGGAAGAGACCATAAAGTTCACCTCATCCCACCCCTGCCATGGGCAGGGACACCTCCCAGTGTCCCAGGCTGCTCCAAGCCCCAGTGGCCAACCTGGCCTTGGGCACTGCCAGGGATCCAGGGGCAGCCACAGCTGCTCTGGGCACCCTGTGCCAGGGCCTCCCCATCCTCCCAGGGAACAATTCCTTCCCAATATCCCATCTAACCCTGCCCTCTGGCAGTTTGAAGCCATTCCCCTTTGTCCTGTCTCCAGGCCCTCGTAAATTTTCTCTCTCCATCTTTCCTGTGGGCTCCCTTCAGGCACTGGAAGGCCACAATCACGTCACCCCAAAGCCTCTCACAGCCAGGCAAATCAGTACCCCCTATAAAAATAAAAGCTAAAAAGTTAAGATTCATTTCTCCGTCTTGGAGCAGGATAACTTTTTGAACACAAGCAGAGACGAGCAGCAGGGAAAGAGCTTTTTTTTACCTAACAGAATGACGATGCAGGCCAGGATGGCGATGAGGGCGCCGGTGCTGAGCCCCGCGTTGAGGACGTAGGCCTCGGCATTGCAGGACAGCAGGGAGCCGCCGCTGTCGCAGCCGCACACGCGGATGGTCAGCGTGTTGGTGCTGCTCAGCGGGGGCACGCCGCCGTCGCTGATCACGATGGGGAGGAGGTACAAATCCTGCTTTTGGCGGCTAAACCCTTCCCGTCTGACCAGCACACTCGCTGTGTTATCTGGTTGAAGAAGAGAGAGAATCATCGTTCATTTTCCCACAAAGCCGTCCTCTTAGCCAATGTTGAAAAAGAAATTATCTCGCTGCAGTGGCTCTCAACTTTCAGGGGCTTCAGCGTTAATTCTACGATAAACCAGTACAGAGTGTTGCCTTTCTAATGACCCAAGAGAAATTACCGGATTGTATTTAATTCATACAGCACCACACCCAGTTTTAATTCTTTAATTAACACAAGGAACACAAATAATCTCTGTCTGATAGCACCTTTCAGTACCTGTAACTTTCTGAGAATGTCACAATATTTTTTCAGCTACCCAAACGGCTGGACCTTCTTATTGCTCTTTGAGCTGCTTTTAGTGTCTCTCCAGAATTAAAGCTTTCAGTGGAGGGATGAAACCCATATCTCCCTTATGTGTTGTTCTTGGAGTCACATCTAAAGGCACGGTAGACAGAGATCTGTCCCAAAATGGGCTGTGATAATGAGACTCCCACCAAAACAAAAGCCAATATTTGCTGTGTATGAGCAAATTTGAGCCTCATTGTTTCATTAAGAAACACTGAAGGTAAGAGTGTTTTATCAGAATCTGATTTTCACCCAGGCTTCCAAAGCCAGAACTCAAAGAGCTTGATCATACATGTCTGAGCACATTTTGAATTACATGGATGTGAGGAAGAGTTAAACCACACAACCAAAAGTATCCTGAGTTGGGGAAGGGACCCACAGGGATCCATGAGCCCCACTCCTGACAGTATTTCTGTAACTCTGTTCCCATTGTCCTCATGAGAGGTGCCCTGCCATTGTTCTCCTGGCGCAGGGGGCAGAAAACAAGCTGCCATCTCAGCACAGGACGTTTTGGATGGTCCTGCACACCTCCTGTGGCTAAAGCCTTGGAAAGGGGACTGTGTGGGGTGACACCCCGGGCTGAGGCAGCCCGTGCTTCCCGCTCCCAGGGGAACACCAACAGGGTGAGAGGCTCCTCCTCTCTCAGCTCAGCCTGAACCAAAGTTTACAACAGCTGTAAACATCGCAAAGTAAATAAAGTGAAGCAATTATATCTGTGGTTTTCACACCTTCAAAAGCCAGTTTATACTGAAGATTTATTCCATACAACCTTTCCTGGCTTGCCATGTTCTTTCTTTTTCACTCTATAATGGAAAGGGGGGAAAAAAAAAGAGCAATTCTTTTATCTACTGAGGGAGGGCTGTTCACCTCCGAAGGTACCCACTTTACTGCTGCCTCAGGGTACTGCAGATTAATCGTTTTCCTGTTGAAGAGTCAGCATAAATTCCAGAATTTAATAATGCAAACCATAAAACCTCTCCTAACGATTTAATCATTGCGATTTCCATGGAAATCTGTGAATAAATTATACCCAAAGAGAAGTGTTCTTGCCTTGCACTAACCACCCTCGCAGGCAGTGCCCCTGATGTAGCACAAGGTCTGAAACTGCCCCCGGATTTGGTCAATCTATGGGATGAGGAGGATGCTTGCACCTCTTATGACTCTCCCAGTAACTTGTGCAGGTCACACCAGAAAGGATGAATATTTTAGGTAGGACCTGTTACACACCAAATGGATCCATCCCCCATATCTACCCCTGTCCTGCCAGGCCACACCCCTGATGCCCTGAGTGGTCACCTGGGCATGACACAACTGTTCCTTTTTGGTGCTGCAATCTCACAAAAACAACAATCAGGTAGAAGGCAGCTTGTTAACTTCTTCTTTACACAGTGTCACATTTGCTAAGGACAGAGACTCTGATAAAGATCGGATTGTTTATGACTTGTGGCTCTTGGCGGTGCCCTTTGTTTCTCCCAGAGTCCCTCTAATCTCCTGAATGTTGACATGTTCCATCTAAACTTTGAGGCACAGTTTTTCACAGGGCCTTGGTGATCTCAGTGTCTGCGTGACAGGTGCCTTATTTTAGGACTTTAAATTAATGGGCTCGTAACAATTTGGTGCAAATAGAAATACAACATCTGATATCTATTAACCTACCAACTAACTTGAACTAATATATTGATCCAGAATAAAAATGTTCCACAGAGTCCTCTAAAATGTGCTTAATAATTCATTTCCTCAATAGGAGAACCAAGATCTGTTCCATTAAATGAAAGATCACAACAGGGCAGATTATTCTTGTGGCAAAAAATATGAACATTAACCGGGGGCTGAGCTACAGCTGCCTTGCGGCTGCAAAGGCACAGTGGAAGGAATGGCAAAACCACATATTAGTACATTTAGTCATTGGTTATGCATTTTTTATCACATATTTTATTTTTCTTGCCTTTTGTCAGCTGAAATAATAATCCTAATTAGAAATAAGGAAAGGATGGCAAATTATTCAGCTATTATACAGACTGGCCTGGTCCACTGCAGTCACTTACACTAAACAAAGCTGATTATGATCCAATGGCTGATTCATCTGTTTTAATGGGAACTGATTTTTAGTTTAACATAAATTTTTAAAAAGAAAAATCCAATCAACAGGCCTGGCTAAAGTTTAAAAAGAACTACAATACATCAAGCCTAAAAGGTCATTTTTTAAACTTTTCCTTTTACTGTTTATGTTCACTTCTCACATTTACAAGAAACATAATATCCATAAGAGGAGAAAAACCCTCTTTTACCTAGATAAAAGATAACACATAATCCCAGCTAATATTCTCATCCTTGCTTTTTTATTATTTTCAAGGCCCAGGAGTAGAACTATAATCCTGGTAAAATGGCATTTTTTAAGCCAACAGAAGTTAAATGTCAATACCAGCTTAAAACTATTACTTAACACATATGGGAACTACTTGACTGTGAGTCCTAATGAACACAATGGGGGTTAACACAAGAAGGAAAAGAACAGTCATCTCAAGGCCATTCCCAATATTTCACATTTTTCCAGCTGTTATTGCCTTGGATATCCAATATCCAGAGGTGCTGCAAGTGAGGATTCCCAGAAACTCCATGAAATCTTCACAATTAGAAGCTAAAATTGCATTATGTCTTGGTGATCCTTTTACTGATCTCCCTGACCTTGATTTTTGTCTTTTTCTCTGGTGATCTTATTGATGATTTCCAGTTTTCCCTGTGTGCATAGGCAAATGTAGTGTAGTTTTGGGGGGCTTGTTAACACACAGATTGTGTAAGGAGGATTCTAGATTACAGGAGCTGACTGCAGTGTGAACTTTATCACCTATATCAGGTGTCAGTTCTGATTCAGCCAGAAAACTAAACAATTTCAGGGGTTCTGCTATCTAAAACCCTTACCAGGAGTGGCAATGCTGTGGATAATCCATGGCAAAACCCTGAGACTTTATTGTTCACGTGTTTCAAAATTTCCTTCTTGAAAAAGTGTGAAGCACATGTTTGAGTTTAAAAAGCGGACTTTAGTCACTGATTTTCGGGGGCTCACAAGATTAATTTCAGGCTCTGTAAAGCCCTGTTTTGTGAATTTGGGATTTCAGCCCTCCCAGCAATGCTGGGCTGAGGGAGCCCAAGGTAAGGGCCTCTCGGCACAGGACCCGGCAGGATTAAATGCAGGAAATCCATTTACTCAGGACCTGCCTCTCTGCTGCGCAGTGCCACGAGCCTCTGCTGCTCTTTTGAAGGCCGGGCTTCAGTGGGAGCAGAGCTGAGCAGAGCCCGGGCAGACAGTGCTGTTTATTTATGAGCTATAATATAAGGAAACAGTGCAAAAGTAATTCCGTGTTTTATCCCAGCGTGGGCCAAGCCATTATCTCATGTTTTCTCTGGGAGATGGGCTCAGCTGAGGGCTTGGTAACACACTGGGCTATTAATAGGATGTAGAACGTGATTATGCTGTTTTGGATTACTGCAATATGTGATTACTTTCAGGAGTTGCTAAAAAGAAACTCTATTAAATGATAATTATGGGACTGTATTCACTTCAAAGTTCTGTAATAGGCCCAAACACTGGAGTTTTCATTAACTGTTCTCCACAGTTAATAAAGCCATTTTTCTTTGAAAGTAGCAATTCCCTCTGAAAGCTGTGGCATGGCTTATAGAATACTCAGACTTACAACTGAAAAAAAACGACTTTGAATGACCATGTACATTATTTGACTTGCAAATAGTAGCACACTCTCCCTAAGAAGTTTTTTATATGGAAGTAGACAGAATTTTAACTTTTTTACTTTGCTGTACTATAACTTACTTAAAAACACCCCACAGAAATAGGTAAATTAACAACATAATTGCACTGAGGATTGAACAAAATGAGGGAAAGAAAGGATGCAAATGGATGAATTTCCTCACACTATTCATTTCCCAAAAAGAAAATTATATGGGAAGATTCAAGCCCTTAATAATCCCTTCTTGAAATAACCTTTTGCAGTATTGTCAGGTAGAAACACTACATTAAGCTGACATCATAACTTCAAATACAAAACATTTTTATCTGGGTTGATTTTGTCAGTAATGAATTTGCTGCACATGGAAATGAAGGATTAGTGGGATTGGCTGGAGTCAGGAACCATAATACAACTCAGAGCATCTCCACTCTGACCTACACTTCCTCTGCTAGATTATAAAATCTGATCTGTTTTCAGTTTGATGTGGTGACCATAAAATGTATTCTATAGACAAACTTGGCCTCTGGGTCTCAAGCAAAGAATACATTCTTATTTACTCCTCTCTAGAAATACACCCATGAATTTTTCAAAACTTGTGTTTTACTACTTTAAAGAGAATAAATATATGCCCTGCACTGGCTCCTTTATGAATTGCTTATGTATGTACAAGTGTCAAGCACTAGGCAACAGGATTACTTTGATCAGTCAGGAATAACAGAGATTTTGTTTGGGAGCTCTGATGATAATTACCCTCCCTTCAGATGTGGAGAGAGATATAAAGTGTGCCTCAACAGCACAGTTTTTACTGAAATCATGTATCTGGATTGTGTTGCCTTTTGTACTTCTGGCACTCTTGGATTCATTATTTAAACCGGTTCAACTGAGTTTTACTTTTCAGAAAACAGTCAAGTTTCCTTCAAACATTAAAGCTTGCTAATCAAAATCAATTCCTTAGAAGCTGAAACAGCTTTTGCCCTGTGCAGGGAAATAAAAAATGAACATTGAATCAGAATATAATGAAAAAGATTGAATAAATATGTATAATGGCTGAACCTGACTTTTTTTGTTTGTTTGTTTACTCACCTCCTCTGTCTCCCTCAGCCTCTGGCAAGTTAAGGTCACTGATGTCATTATGTTGTGATCAATTGGATTTTGACACTCACCCAGGCCTAAGGTTTTCTGCTTACAAATTTCTTACATCTCACCATCAGTCTGAATGCAAAGCTCTACTCTGTTTCATGAATAGCAAATTGGCAAAGGGATCAGGATATCCAGATGCTGAGATACCCAGTCCAGGTACGTTCCACAGCACAAATCCCCGTTTCATTTCCTGCACCAGGCAGTGATGGATGCCATTGGGAATCCAGCCCACGTCTCTTGTGATCCATAATTTACAAAAGCTGGCAAGCACAGTGAACAAATACAAGCAGCCTAACAATTTATGCTGTCTCAGCTAATTTGAGGTTTCTCTAAACCAAGGAGGTCTGCCAATTCCATTTAGTGAGTGTTTGGCAGTGTTTTTATCCTCTTCCTGGGAGATAAAATGGCTGTGGATTCTTCCTGTTGGGTATTATTACATAACTTAAAATCTGCATTCAAGAAATTTCAAGTGAGTTAACAAACATCACACTTTCCCAAGAACATCCTTGCATCTCAGCTGTATGTTTTTGCCTTCCTCCCCTAAATCTTGGAGAAAAACTCTGCCAGAGTTAGTGGCAATGCTGTTGCATGACATTACATTGGCCATTAGCTCTACTTTGTCATTTCTTTGGATTCTGGTAGAGTGGGAATCTTCACACAAACCTCTGTTGTCTCTGAGTGTAAAATTTGGATTATGAAGAATTTCAGGTGGTAAACTGAAGATAAATCTTGGTCCGTTGGCCGAGTCATCCTTGTCATCAGCACTAATTGTAATAAATTGCTGTAAAAGAAAAGCACTCGGTAAACAAACAGCTCCTTCTCTGGGTATATCATACACAGACAGCATTCTGAGACAGCCCTTGAATACAAAGAATTGTAAAATAGCAGAACTGCCCTCAAATACAAGTATATGCAATTACAGACACAGAGCAGACCCCAAACTACAACAGGTAATCTTGATTTGCTATGCATTTAACCACCCCAGAATTACAGCTGTAAAAGCACACACCTTCTACAGTCTTATATACAAATATGTGCTAATGGGAACCCAGAAGAATAAAAAGTCCACAGAAAACTCAGCAGATGGGAAAGTCCTTTTTAAACAGCTGCACTGACTGTGAAGGCACCAGTCATGTGCAGAGCTGTATTTCTATATGATCCTAACCCCTCTTCCTTACAGATTGCCAGGAATGAATCTGTTGGCTAAATTCTACAAGCACTGCACTGGGATTCTTCCCATAAGACACTGAGTATTTCTGTAATAATCAAACCAGTCTCACGACTGGGAAAGCTGCCCGAAACCAGCTCCATTGCCCCTGTGCTGGTGGGTACTCCCAGCCAACACCAAGCCCACCCAGTGCACAAAGCACTGTGCTTTGAACTGATAGCAGTTCAGAAATAAGGTGCCTTCCTGTGTGCTCAAGGCTTTCTGGCCAAAACCTCAAAACAAATGTTCATTTACTACCCCTCATTGGAGCTGACAGGACAAAACTGGGCTAACACCCTGAGGCAAGAGACGTGTGTGCAGGGAGGGTGGGGGAACAGGGACGGTGGTGGGCAGAGGAGGGTGGTGGGCAGAGCGAGGTAGTGGGAACAGGGAGCATGGTGAGCACAGGGAAGGTGCTGGGAACAGGGAGGGTGCTGGGAACAGGAACCATGGTGTCCACAAAGAGGTGGCAGGAACAGGGAGGTGGTGGGAACAGAGGTGCGAACAGAGGAAGGTGATGGGCACAGGGAAAGTAGTGGTCAGGGAGGTGGACAGAGTAGGGTGGTGCACAGAGGAAGGATGGTGGGCAGAGAAGGATGGTGGGCAGAGGGAAGGTGGTGGGAACAGAGAAGGTGGTGGGCAGAGGAGGATGGTGCGCAGACGAAGGTGGTAGGCACAGGAAGGATGGTGGGAACAGGGAGGTGGTGGGCACAGGGAAGGTTGTGGGCACAGAGCAGTGGTGGGCACAGGGTGGTGGTGGGAAGAGGGAGGGTGATGAGGAGAGAGAGATCGTGAACATAGGGAGGGTGGTGGGCACAGGGTGGTGGTGGGCAGAGGAAGAGGGTGGGCAGAGGGAGGTGATGGACAGAGGAGGTGGTGAGAACAAGGAAGGTGGTGGGCACAGGAGGTGACGGGTGGGCCATACCTGGTTGCTTCGGGCATTCTCGCACACGAAGGCTTCGTAGGCCGCTGCAAACTTGGGAGCGTTGTCATTGACGTCAACAACCTTGATTGCAACGGGAACTTTGGCTTCCTGGTGCTGTTTGTCTGCGGGAGAGGCAACACCGGGATGAGACAGAAGCAGGAAAACCCCTCAAAACAAACAAATTCCCAGCTGCATCCAGGGAAAGATCAAATATGCTGGGGTATTTCTGCTGAGATTTCTTGCAGTCTATCAAACGGAGACAATTGGAGGATTACAGAATTCGTACCACTGATTCTAAAACACCCCAGTGAAATACTCACGGACTTCAACTGCAAAGACAGAGATATTATGCCAAGCCATTTCTTCCCTATCCAAAGCCTTTATTGTCTTGATATTGCCATCTTCTGCATTAATAACAAAATATCTTTCAAGGTCGGTGTGTCGATCAATTGAATATCTAAAGAAGATTGAAAGTCAGTAATTAGAGAAAAGAAGGACTTAAGGGTTTCATGCATCCAGATTTGTTCTATATAATTATTATTTCTCAATAATTGTAAGTAGTACACCTATTGCTGCCCTCAATATCATTGTCAAAGGGATGATATGTGTTCTTTTAAAAGGAGAATCACCTGGTGGGTTTCTACATTTAGAAAAACAGTACATCAGAATGTTTGTAATAAGTGAAAATTGCTGCTCTTTGAAATCTCTATATCAAAGCCCTAATGTACTCTTTTTCTTCTCTTATAAAACATGATAAAAATATCTACTGAGATATTTTTTCTCTTCTGTTTCACATTAATCATAGTGACCTTTTAAGTCTTCCAATCTTTGGTTTACTCAGAATATTAATTGATCATATAAATTTATCAAATATTATCTACTCTCTGCACATTTGTACAGCTTTATAAAGCTCTGACTTTCATAGCTTCATGTTGAAATTCTTTGAAATGTTAAGTATACACACAAAAGAGCTCTTCATAAATTATGTTACACTGAGAACATAACAAATAAAATTAAACTTATAGAAGGTATTATAATACAAGAATTCTTTACTATGAGAGTGGTGACGCCCTGGCACAGGGTGCCCAGAGCAGCTGTGGCTGCCCCTGGATCCCTGGCAGTGTCCAAGGCCAGGTTGGCCATTGGGGCTTGGAGCAGCCTGGGACAGTGGAAGGTGTCCCTGCCCACGGCAGGGGTGGCACTGGATGGGCCTTAAGGTCCTTCCAGCCCAAACCTTTCCATGATTCTGTGATTGCAAGACAATCCAACTGCAGAAAGCAGGTGTCTGTATGGCCTTGTCTTTAACAATTACCACTTAACAATTACCCAACACAATCTCTAATCTACAGTTTAGACTTCTATATTTTGAGAAAAATCCACAGTGTGATAGCAGCACAATATATTTGTGGAAAATTTAATTTAGAATGGAGTCTACCAAAGATGCCCTGAAGTATATTTTAATTAGACATAGCTACGGTATGATACAGGCTTTGAGAAACTGGCAGCTTATGGAACAAAGGCATAAAAACAATGCTGGATGGTTAAAGTTTCAATATTCTGGGTGTCCTTAGATCTGTCACACTGTCTTCAGAACTTGCCTAACAATTCCAGAAGTTAATGCTCAGAAGGAAACAGGAAAGGCAGCAAACCTTATAGCGCTGTTGGCAGCATCAGGGTCTTTGGCATGTACTTTTCCAACCACAGTACCAGATGCTGCATTTTCCTGTACTTCGAAAATGTAACTTGGCTTCAGAAACACCGGTGGCTCATCGGCATCTTCCACCGCTATTTTCACTGTCACCGTGTCCTTGAAGGGCCCGTTGCTGATGAACTTGGGGTCAATGTGGACATTGGCTGCCTCCACCTTCAGGCTGTAGGACTTTTTGGTTTCATAATCCAAGGTCTGTGAGAAACAAGAGAGTGCGTTCCAGAGTCAGGAAAACCAGGCTGTAAGAGCAGCAGGCAGTGCCCTAGTGCTCAATGACATCGAACAAATGTGAGCATCTGTCAACAAGCTTGGACTGGAATGTGTGTATTTAAAAACATAAAGACTCAAATGGAAGGAGCTACATTCTATGTATGGAGCAGCATAGGAAGGCACTCAAAATATCCCCACAGAGTCCTGGTCTTGCTGTTTGCTTGCTGTATCACTGAGGAAAGCATCTGCACTGGGAAAATTAACCTTGTCTCCATGCAGCCTTCCAGGCAGCACAAAAGTGCAAGGGATAGGAAAGGGGCTCCCACAAGAGGCCTGGCTTTAACTATTCCAGGCTGGCAGGCATTGCATGTGGATGTGGTATGAAGTGCTCCTGGGTGCACCGCGGGATAGCACACAGACAAGTTAAATTATTTAGGGAGGGGGGAAAACACGAAGATGGTTTGCAGTGCTTTCATTCCTGCCGTTCTCTCCAACCCCAGAACTCATAACACTTTCCAAAGGAGAGGTGGAATAATGCCCCATGGGGGAAGTCCTTTTGGGAGCCTGATCAAAGCCACAGCACCTCTGCACCTTCATTGGTGTGAAGTGGCTGCAGGGTTGCACCTCAAAATGATCACGCAGGTGTCAACCACAGTTCCCAAAGTACGCTAACACCATAGACTGAGTGGAGTGACAGCTCACCCACGTTTCAAAACACACAAAAAAATCCACTGCCACCTCTAGAACAGAGACAGAAATCGAACCAGGGCAGTTTTGAGCAGAGGAGACCTCTGGATCCCCTCCTCAGGGACTGCCCCAAAGGGCAGGACAGGGCAGGGCCGCCCAGAAGTTAAGTTGCCCAGGCCTTCTCCTTTGGTTCTGATTATCTCCGAGAAAGATAAATAGCTCTAAAGACACAAAGGGCAAAATGATAATGCTTACATAATAATAAGATTTATGTTTTGTAATTTGCAATTTAAAATTAATTTGATAATGCTTTCAAAGCTCCCACTGATGGGTCATGTGTGAAATCCCCTCTGCTGCTTTTCCCATAGCCTGTGACTCCTTCAGAACACTATTGTGGACAATGCACAGCTGAAGAATTCAAACTATAGGGCATGAGGCTTTTCAGACTGAACATAAAGCAACAGTGAATGTCTGCTACTTATCAGCACTAGGCAAAACTTCATTAACAATGAAGCTGATGGCATCATATTTTACCGTGACTTTTTATTATGAATTCATTTAGATTGTGCAATTAATCCACTGTACAGTATTTATGTAACTCTTCTTGGTTATTTTCTTCCATTCCAATTCAGCTAATGGGGAAATGGAATATTAAGAGTTAATCACACCTTGAGAAACGAATTAAGTGAAATTTGCATTTACTAATATTTTAGCTTAGGTGGTAATCCATTATTACCAAATATTCTGTCAGCAACAAAGAGCTCTACACAGCAGTAGGCATCACTCACCTTCTTAAGCTTCACAACCCCTTCCTGAGTCTCATAATCCGTTGTGATTTCAAACATGTCCATGCCATCCCCATCGATGATGCTGTAAGCTACCAAGCCATTTTCCCCAATGTCGGGATCTTTGGCCTTCACTCTCCCCACTTCCTCTCCCGGGACAGCCGCCTCCGACACCGACATCTGGTACACACCTGGGCAGGGGAACAGGCATTTGCCCTGCGTGAGCAGGCTGCTCTCCAGCTGTGTGTGCGTTTCCTCATCGAACTCGGGAGTTCCAAACAAACAGTGATTTTTTTGCGTTTTAAACCCCCCTGAAGGAATGCTCTGTTCGCTTAAAAAGAGCTCTGAGGAGGAAGTCAGATGTGAAATCTTAACCCACATGAATAATCTATAGAACACGACCTCCTCCCTGTCACCCCTCTGCTCTGCTCAGGGAGAGGCTTAAAAGGACAACCAGTCGCTCAGAATGCAGAAATTGTTGTGGCACCAAGGTTGCCATTGATAGCAGAGGTGTTATCACAAAAATGGAAGGAAGACTCTCTCTCACATGACTCATGGCAAGACCTTCAGCTCCGTTCCTCATTTCTGCCCATTCATCCAGGAGCTATAAATTATATACAGTGAATTGGATAAATCCTGTCTGCTGTGCTGGCTAAAGTACAAATCTGCTGCTTTCTGTGGCTTGAATTTGGAGTGCGGATGTAAGGTAACAATGATAATTAAAACTTTACACCACAGAGAATATGTATCAATTTGTATGTGATTCCATGCCAAACAAAAAATGGCTTTCCCACAGCAAACTCCAGTAGGAAAACCATCCCCAAACATCCCACAGGTGCTTCCCTGAGTATTCAGGGACACCAGAGGAGATCAACACTGTTCCTGGATAAATCTCTGTCCAACAGTTGTCCTTTAGGCACTATTGATTCCAGAACCTTCCCAAACCCCTCCAGAGTTCAGATAACATAACCTGATCCTAAGTATATAAATCTATGTCAGCATTTTCTGGCACATCATCAGCAGTAATAAATTGGGGCGGAAAAAAAAAAGAGGCATGATAAAATAAAATAATCTAATTTATTCCCCTTTGTAATTGCTCTTTTTTGCTCCATGAGCACCCTAGGAACATCAGGAGTCTTACACCAGGCAGGGACTTGGCTCATTACCCATGAAAACAATTGCCACATGTCATTGAAATAGGTCATTAACTCCAGTCACAAAGAACCCAAAATTTAAGCACATAACTCATTAACAGCTTGAGCAATGAACATTAAAAAAAATAAAAGAAAAAAAGAAAAAAAAAAGGAAAATAAGAATAAAAATATCAATCATTTGGCTGTTTATACAGACAGGTAAACCCGTGGTTCTGAGTTGCAAAGCATTCCCACTTCAGGTTTAACCTTGGGGTGAATGATTAAGTAGAGTAACTTCTTTTGGACATTTAAATTGTTCTTGCAAAACACTCAGTAAAGGAGCTTGAATTTGTAGAGAAAAATCCATCATTTGATGGAGTTAACAAAATATTGTATCCTGGGGTCCCAGGTTATGATCTGGAGTGAAAAGGCAGGTTTTTATGGGATGTAAAACCTGATTTATTAAGATTTAATCCTTTTCTTTTTGAAGGGTAGATAATGCTGATTTTTACATTTAGGGACTGACTGTCACTTCAGCTCCTTCATGAGGGGCCAGGAAGCTGCAGCATTGGAGGAATGCTGCAGTCAGAGGGATGGCCATGGCCAGGACGTGTCAGGGTCAGAACTGCTGCTCAGAGGAGAAACACGGTGGGCTGGGATGGTGTCTGCACTGCACTCAAAAAACCCCAAACCCACGCAGAGATGAGCTGCAGAACAGATGTGTGGGCCCATTAATGTGCTTCCACCCAGCTGTGGAGGCTGAGTCTGGTAATGTCAGCCTTGATTAATTTTATACGTGAAAAATAAATTACTCAGGTATAAAATATTGTTCTATTTGACCTCCATTAATACACTTTAACAATTAAAAAATGTAATGGTGCTAAATTTAATTTGTTTTGCCATGTTAAATGCAAGTCTTGAGGAATATATATATATATATATCTGTCTGCTCATGTAAGTTATACAGCATGGCCCAGGAGCTTCAAAAATGAAGTGTAGGGTCAGGAATCTTTGCATTTAATCCTGACCCTAAAAATGTCTCACTTTGCAACACAAAGCAAATAATCCAGACACTAAATACCCATATGATACCATTAAAAGATGAGTAACTAATACTCATTGTAGATGCTTAAAAGCTTTGGTAGAGAAATTTTCCAGCTTTCTGCAGCGTTCTGTGAGAGCTCTGTGTTTCTCATGAAAGCTGTGATAAACACTGCTGTGGGTTCTTTGTAAACTGGGTTTTATCTGTGCACCTGGGATCTGTTTTTCAGAGTTGTTGTGGTACACAGTGAAATAATATTTTGAAGTAGGTGTTGTGAGCTTTGGCCAATGGGACAGGGGGTGGCTGGTCTGAGATCCAATGACCTCCTGTCATCTTTGGGAACCAAGTTATATAAACCCAATTATAATTAATTAAATGACTACTTTCTTCCTGAACTTGGATCGTGTCGTTACTTGCCGTTCTCGGTACATCACAGCGACAACTTATTTATTCATGTGTGCTGCAATAACCCATCAGTTACTGCTTCTTCAAGCCTTGGGTATGCCTGATACTTCACAAACATGAGTCCTAGTAGGAAATGCGAGAAGGATTTTGTTGTTACTCACTCTGTGGGAACTTTGGTGGGTTGTCATTGACATCTGTAAGTGTAATTGTCACTTTGGTTGTCCCTGAGAGGCCTCCCATGTGTCCTCCCATGTCCTTTGCCTGTATCACCACGTGGTACTCCTCCTTGGCTTCTCTGTCCATATTGGGAAGGGCAGTTCGGATAATTCCTGCGGACACAAGGGATGTATGGCACACACAGGTTTAATAACAGCCTGGCGGCTCACTTTGAGAGCATTAAACACGGCAATGTTTGCAGTGGTGGTGGAGGTTCTGCTTTCCCTGGGCATTGCCTTAAGGAAAGCAGCCCTAATGTTCCTCACAGTGGAACAGAGGACAAGCCTGGAGAATTACAGCTGAGCACAGAAACAGCCTTTCAATCATCACAGCACATCAGAACACACAGAAACAGCATCAACTTTCTAGTGGAGAAGCTCCAGCAAATGCCAGGAGACCGAGCTGCAGCAGAGCAGGAAGCCCTGCTCAGGCTCATCAGTAGCTCCACCCAGTCAGTACATTTAGCTCACTTTAAGGCACTCTGGTTATGCGGTCCCACTGAAATAAACTGTTTAATAATACCTGTTTGAGCCTCCACCGAGAAGTAGGGCTGACCTTCAAGGATGCTGTAAACCAATTTGGCACTGTTCCCATAGGTAGGGTCATCAGCATCTGAAGCTGTTACCTGAATAACTGATGTACCTAAAGATGGACAGCAAACACAGGAGGAAGAGTCAGAGGCAAGCACATCTGGAAGGACTGTGCAGAGATGCTTTCAGTCACACAGCAGAGCTATTCCTGGACTTTTTTATTTCCACATTTGGAAGATGAAAATAAAAATTACTTGACAATTTCTATACGACAAAATATACTCATCGGATTCAAAAAGATCTGTCACCAGCTGTGATGTGGATTAATGTTCTACCCAGTGAAGATATAAAAGTCAGCAGTCACTCTGTACCATTATGGTTTTTCCCCTCAGTGGTTTAAGCCTCATATTGCTTTTGTCGTTAGACAGCCAAACAATAGTTTTCTTTTACATTTTTCTCAGTAAGTTTCAGACAAATCATTCCTGTAGAAATCTCTGAGACAGACACAAGCTCAAACAGGAGATGAAAATGGAATAGATGGTGAGGCAGTAACTTCCCAGCTTTATTACACAGCTCTGCCACAGGAATGATCTTCGTGTTTACCCCAGAGGATTCGCACTCCATAAATGCCAGGGCACCCTCGTGCTCCTTCCTAGGAGGAAATAGCTCTGTTCTAGGAACATCTCCCAGTTAGGAGCTGCGCACAGTTTGATTTGGTCAGCAAATTAAATACGTCAAGTGAATCACTGGCTGAGCACAAAGTAAATTTTACTTCCCCAAATCCTTGACAATAAGAATGAAATAAAGCCAAGACGTCCTGGCAACACCTTCCCACAAGGGCAGTGCCTTTCTGAGTACTCACCTACATTTGATCTCTCGGGCACATTGGCATGGTAGTTCTCATGGAGAAACTCGGGCGGGTTGTCATTTATGTCTTGAACTTTGACAATGAATTCAGAAGGGGGTTCCAAAGGTCTGTTCGTGTTCCTGTCCACAGCCTGAGCTGTGAGGGTGTACTGAGCTCTCTCCTCCCGATCCAGTGTCTTGGTTGCATGGATGTTCCCTGATTTGTCATCAATAACAAAAATGATTCCTGCTCCTTCACCTGAGAGAATGTATTTAATGTTTCCATCTCCAGAATCAATATCTGAATGAAGCTACAAAAGGAGAAACAGACACACCTTAACAAGGGGGCACACATTTCCTGGATGTGCTTATGAAACAAAAAAAGTGCAGGAAATTGCTGTCATTTTACAGTTTTAAACAACTGTGGCTTCCGCCAGGCAATAATCCACACGCAGGGACATGCTGTGACCACATGTACCCTGCATCCAGGGCAGTGCCAGCCCAGACCTGCCTCCTGCCACACGCAGGGTGCTGCTAAACCCAAAACTTCAGATTTAAGGAAGAGAATACACCAGAAGATACTTATAGGAGGTTCTTTATTCACATGAAGTTGGTAGGAAGAGTAATTTTTACAAAGATTTTGTACGCTTCAATGAATCACGTTCTACTGGGTTGCATGTAAAAACAGTCAAGTGATAAATGGGACGACTTAAGTGAAAAATGAGTGAGCCCAGGGGTGCCCAGGTGTGCGAGAAGGCCAGGGGCACCCTGGCTTGTAGCAAGTATGGTGAGGCCAGCAGGGCCAGGCCAGTGACTGTCCCCTGCTCTGGGGGCACTGCTGAGGCCCCTCCAGGGCAGTGTCCAGCTCTGGGCCCCTCAATCCAGGACCCTGAGGGGCTGGAGCGTGTCCAGGGCAGGGAACGGAGCTGGGAAGGGGCTGGAGCCCCAGGAGCAGCTGAGGGAGCTGGGAAAGGGGCTCAGCCTGGAGAAAAGGAGGCTCAGGGGGGACCTTGTGGCTCTGCACAACTCCCTGACAGGAGGGGGCAGCCGGGGGGGTCGGGCTCTGCTCCCAGGGAACAGGGACAGGAGGAGAGGGAACGGCCTCAGGCTGGGCCAGGGGAGGCTCAGGGTGGACATCAGCAGGAATTTCAGCCCAATCTGGGCTGTTTCTGGACTATCAGTAATAAAACAGCTTCCTTGTTGAAACAACAAAAGTGTTTCTGTTTTCTTCTCGTTCCGGATGACATCCAGTCCCTGACAGCAACAGTAGCTACAACACATTCGTGTTTTGACCCAGTGTGATTCAGATCAGGGACTTCCAATGAATGAAAGTGTTTTATGTTTTTCCTTAGTCCAAATCCTGACACCAAGCTGCACCAGGGGAGGCTCAGGTTGGACACCAGCAGGAATTTCTCCATGGAAAGGGTGCTCAGGCCTTGGCAGGGGCTGCCCAGGGAGGTTTGGAGTGCCCATCCCTGGAGGTGTCCAAGGAAGGGCTGGAGGTGGCACTCAGAGCTCTGGGCTGGGGACAAGGTGGGGACTGGGCACAGCTTGGACTGGATGGGCTGGGAGGGCTTTTCCAGCCTCAGTGATCCTGGGATTCTGGGATTCCATGATTGCCAACTGGCTTTTGTTTGCACCCTCTCTAATATAAAAGAAGCAACAAACGCTTACTAAACATTCTTAATTCCACAACCAGTGCACGCTTCACGTTGATGAATGAGGGAAACATTGAGCCAATTTACAGATTTATTGATTTTATATTGACAGCTACAAATCGCACCATTTTAAACCAGAATACCCAGCACAGTATTTGTTGACATTGATCCTGTTTCTCCACTCTTTTTGTGCTGGGGTTAAATCAACGCAGTTCTGCTGCCCATTTAGAAACTGGCAAATATACTGCTTTATTTATCTACTGGTTGTATTTTGCTAGTGTTAGACAGTAGCAGAATAAAAAAATCAGTCCAGGATGTGTGTACATACACATGTGCACACAGACATTTACCTCCCTCTATACATAGCCCCTGATATATTTAATTTTACTGATAATTTGAAAATGAAAGGATAAAAAGATATCTATTTTATTAAGCTTCTGGGTTAGACATTACATTTTTAATTGCTCTTTTTAAAGACTTCAGAATGATATTCTTGAGACATATTTTTGCTCAAGTTGTTGGTGAGTTTTTTACTCTTTTGCTGAGTAACAGCCTGCACACCTTCATTCAAGGACTGCTGAGGTCAATGGAAATATTTGTATTGACTTAGGTAGCATTTTGCTTAGCACCTGAACTGAGCTACAAGAAAGTGAAGAAGCAGCTTATACAGCACAAAGGCAACAGCAAAAAAACCCAAAAACAAAGACAAAACACAAACCTCCCCCAAAAATAATGAAAACTAAGAATATTAATCAATGGCTGAAAAAGAAGTTCTTCCTTACCCTTCCTACTAGCACAGGATCTGGTCCCGTGTACTCTTCTATAACAAAGAACTGATTCCACACCCAGCCTCGTTTGGAACGATGCAGGACTTGTCCTTCCTTGCCCTTTTCATGGTGCCCGTGGAGCGAGGGCCGGGAGTGGTTGAGCTTCTCCGTGGCCAGGCCGTGGCTGTAGCACAGCACTCCCAGGCAGAGCAGAGCGGCGTGTAAACAATGGTCCTCCTTCATTTTTGGTTATTGTGTAGGCACAGGAGTATCCGAGAATCTCCCCCTTCCACCTTGGAAGTCAGAAAGTTTGGGGCTACTGAGGAGTTTCAGACCAACTGTTGTGCACATAGGATGCCACCACGCATTAAACACATCACCTTAATGCTTTGCAGCTTCCCAACTCAGTTCCTGAAAGAAAGGAAAATGGAAAATGCTGTCAGTTCTTGGAGGATACAGTAGAGTTTTTATTTGGCAAAAGAAAACTAGGATTTCCATGGTAAATGTCAAGATAAGAAGATTAAAATAAATGCATCAGTACTGATGAAATACTGAGTAATGAGCAGATTTGGTGTTTTGCTACGTGGAGCTGCCACCTTGCAGAATCTCCTGGCTGGCTGGTTTGGACACTCAGAGGCTGGAAGTTAAGGATAGGAATCACATTCTCTCATGATCCTTTCAAATAGATTTAGCCCAAGATGCAAGGTAGCTGTAGAAATACCTAATTTATACCTAATCCCTCTATGAAGCTTAGATATAAGCCTCAGATAGAAGCTGCTAAGCCAGAGGTCCAGATCTAAGGGAGATACCGATGAGACTTATCAGGAGTGCAATAATTCCGCACCAGCCCTTTCACGATCAACAGATCCTCACGCTGAACATAACCACCTCTGGGTCTCCTGGGCAGGAGCAGGGGCTGACAGCGCTCCAAGGAGCTCCAGTTTGGGTCTAGACCCTGGAAGCACCCCTGAGGATCATGGCAGCATCAGCATTGACTGCCAAGTGTGCTGCTCTGGGCTGGGCACAATAAATGCCACAAACCGATAGAAATGCATTCAGATATTTCTGATAATACAACAATTGATTTAACTAGTTATTTCTACTTCCCCTGGGCATTAACTTACCAGGACTGGTTTCCTACTTCCTAATACTTCTTAAAATCTAGGTCAGAATTAATATTTGAGGGAGAAATTGCTCAACCCAGTGAAACCTGAACGAAGCAATCCTTCACAAAGGCCACTTTCACTTATTCCTGGGGTTGCCAACATTTTCTCCTTGAAGATCTACACAACACCAAATTTTACAAGGTCCCTACAATGTTTACTTTAGCTTTTGGTGTGGTTCACTTAAATCTTCTGCAAATTACTGATAAAAATCTTGACGTTATGTTTGCACAGGCAAATGTATAAATACGTGCTACCGTCAGGTGCAAAGGAGAAAGATTTTTTAATGAGAAATAACGAGATCTTATTTGCAGCAGAGAAAATGTAAATGTAGGCAAAAGCTTGATCCTGCAGCACATTCGGTAACTCCAGCCACAGACAGACATGTCACTAGTCCCGAACCCACTCATTTTGGGTTGTTTATCTCACATCCTGAGCAGTCATGTCCTCCTTCCACATCCTTTTTACAGTTACATAAAAATACATTGACTGACAAGGGATCATGAATAAGGAATGAAATATTTGGGTTTATTGCCTCAAAAAAGATCAGTTTTCAATTTTACTTTATTGAAAACTGAAATCACCTCAATTACAGCACCAAACTAGCTCCAGCATGATGAGTTAAATGACATTCTCACACAGATGCAAACATAGACAGGCTTTCCCAAGCATATTTATTAAATAGATTTGTTGCATCCATTTAACTTTTTTGTGTTGTTACATGATGACACATCACAGATCACTCACACCAGCATGGAAGACATGAAAAGGAAAACAATCCCTATGATTTTGCTGAGGAAAATGGTTTTATTTTGACACAATGTGTGTGTGTGGAGCATTAGGTCTGTGGATTCTATTTCATGTCTCCATCTTGCTGAGGGGTAAAAACAATGTAAGACTTAAAGGAGCTGAAAACTGAAATTTCACCTATTTTGGACACTTCTTTTTCCACTCAGCTTAGCATAGCAAAAATAAAAACTATGGGATCTGTGCTATAGGGATCACTCATGTGCAGCAGTTAGAGGGGATTGGACTCCTGGAATGTTATACAGAGCCTACATACTCCAAACATGGAACAGGAAGATGTTCCTGGACAGCTGTGCATTTCTAAACCTGCTGTGGAAAAGAAAAAAAAAATCTGAAAATAAACAGCTTATGTTAATAGATTTGGGGTGCATTTGAAAATTAAACTCACTGATAGCCATTCATCATTAGCATCACATAATGATCTCAGCTACCAAAATAAGTAAACAAATACCCCCACTCTTCCCCAACTCCTCAAGGCTGTTATGTAAACCAGTAAACACTTTATAAAGCTGCTTACCCAGAATGGCAGAGCCAAGCTGATACAGACACTGCTTATTATCAGCTATTCAAGCGTGAAGTGCTGGAAACAGAATGTTAATCACAGATCCATGCTCAACTTACTAATAAGGATTAAAAGCAAAAATTGTTTGCTATCTTTTGTTTTATCCTCTACATGCGTATGTACAGAGACAAAGCAATAAGGTTCCACGTTTTCAAGCTAAAAAAATCTATTAGTCTCATCCACCACTTCAGAGAATCCCAGAATCTCAGCATGGTTTGGGCCGGAATGGATCCTTAAAGCCCATCCAGTGCCACCCCTGCCATGGGCAGGGACACCTTCCACTGTCCCAGGCTGCTCCAAGCCCCAATGGCCAACCTGGCCTTGGGCACTGCCAGGGATCCAGGGGCAGCCACAGCTGCTCTGGGCACCCTGTGCCAGGGCCTGCCCACCCTCCCAGGGAACAATTCCTTCCCAATATCCCATCCAGCCCTGCCCTCTGGCACTGGGAAGCCATTCCCTGGGTCCTGTCCCTGCAGCCCTTGTCAGTTGTCTCTCTCCATCTTTCCTGCAGCTCCTTCAGGCCCTGCAAGGCCACACTGAGGTCACCCCAAAGCTTCTCCTCTCCAGGCTGAGCAATCGCAGCTCTCGCAGCCTTTCCTGCCAGCAGAGCTGCTCCATCCCTCTGCTCCTGCTGCTGCCTCCTCTGGGCTCTCTGCAGCAGCTCCAGCTCCTTCCTGTGCTGGGCCCCAGCGCTGGGGCAGCTCTGCAGGTGGGGTCTCACCTGAGGGGGCAGAGGGGCAGAATCCCCCCTCCCCTGCTGCCCCCGCTGGGGCTCAGCCCAGGGCAGGGGGCTTTGGGCCCAGGGCAGGTCCCACTCGGGCTAAAAACAAACCCCTAAAGCCATTTGTAGTAATTCCTTCTGGTTTGGGTTATAAAGGGAAGGGGCTCCGTGCTAGCCAGCAGTTCCAAGCTGGCTCTTTAGGAAGTGACCCACAGGTAAGACAGGCTGCCAGTAAAGCTGGAGCTGCAATAAAGTGTCCCTGGCCTCCTCATGCCCCTTCTGCCCTCCTAGAGTTCATGCTCTGCTCACTCACATCGTGCTCATTCCAGCAGTAAAACCTCTGACTCCTATCCTCAGAAAACCTAAAATAGCATAAATCAACAGGCTTCCACTGAAGGCTATGAAATTACTTAAATTCAAACCAGCTACAGTTTGGCTTCTTATGAACAACTTGTATTCTAAAAGACAAGGTGTACAAGATGCTCGTAAATTAAAGCTAAAATAAACTTCATTAAAAAATGAAGCAGTAGCATTAACAAAAAAAAAAAGTCTCTTTTCCTTCCTTTATTTTCCAAACAATCTACTTAAAACATTTCAAACATTTCAACATTAACTCAGCTGCTGAAAGCCGACAGTTTCCTTCTACTTCAAGCAGAAAACATGGAAAAACAGCTAAACAATTTATAAAGCAATTCCTTTTTCTCTTGGGGAAAGATACCTCATAATCCTCAGAGTCTGGAATACAGATGTGAGGATGGCAATTGTTGCAGCTGCTGGGCTGCTGTTCAAGTGAGCATCTGAAAATTCTGTGTGCAGCACCTGGATTCAGGCCCTGCACAGATTTGTCAGACTGATTTGCTGTGAACGGTTCCAGTCTTCTTTAAAAAATCACAATCTTTGAGGTATTTGTGTATTTCTGCCTATAGATTACAATCCTCATCCACAGCAAAGCCCATCTCAGTGGGCAGTTGACCAAACTGCGACACTGTGCTGCTTTTGGCCGGGATAGAGTTAATTTTCCTCCTGGTAGCTGCTCTGGTGGTGTGGTTTGGATTTAGGGGGAGAAGCATGCTGATAACACACTGAAGCCTGAGTTAGTGCTGAGCAGTGTTTACACCGAGTCAGGACTTTTCAGCTCCTCGTGTCCTCCCTCCAGCAGGCTGGAGGGGAGGCACAAAGGGCTGGGAGTGGGCACAGCTGGGATAACTGACCCAAACTGGCCAGAGGGATAGTCCAGACCTTTCCACACCATACACAGCACATAAACCGGGGGGAGCTGGCCAGGGGTCTCTCTCAGGAGCTGGCTGGGCAGAAGTCTGTGAGTGGAGAGCAACTGCAATGTGCATCACTTGTTTTGTATATTCTAATTCTTTCCTCTTTACTGTTATCACTGTTGTCTTCCTTTTCTGTCCTATTAAAGTGTCTTTATCTCAACCCATGAGTTTGCTCACATTTACTCTTCCAAATCTCTCCCCCATCCCTGGGGAGGAGCAGGGAGTGAGCGGTGCCTGCGTGGTGCTCAGCTGCTGGCTGGGGTTAATCCACGACAAACATCCCGATTCTTTTCCATTACTGTTCAGAATTGCGCAACGTATCATTTTGAAATCCCCAACTTTCCTAACAACTCTGTCAAAAAAGCTGTTTCCCACTTCCTTGAGCGTAGTGGATTCCAAGTTTCATAGAAACATAGAATATCCTGAGTGGGAAGGGATCCACAAAGATCATCCAGTCCAGCTCCTGTCCCTGCCCAGCCTCCCCACCAACCCCACCCTGGGCATCCCTGGCAGCGCTGTCCAAATGCTCCTGGAGCTCTGGCAGCCTTGGGGCCGTGCCCATTCCCTGGGGAGCCTGGGCAGTGCCCAGCACCCTCTGGGGGAAGCAGAACCTTTCCCTGCTCTGCAGCCTCACAGAGAGCAGATCTCGGAGCTGCCCCGTGGAGGAAGTTTCACACTGCTCTGGCTGAACCAAGATGGGCTTGTACTCAAAAGGAAGAATTCCATTAATATATTTTAACTGTGTACAAACAGCTGTTGGCAATTTTGGCATTGAATAACAGCTCTATCAGGCATAAAGGGTGAGCAAGAGTTAATCAGCCACCACACAAGGTCTGATCTCATCGGCGAGGCACATGAACACAGTGAAACCCCTGAATTTAAGTTAACAGTTGAGGTATGCAGGACTGAGAAATATTTGAAAAGTCTAGTCCACACTCTGAAAAACAACCTGCATGGAGAGGTGTATACCAAAATGGCTGCATGGAAATATAATATGTCCCTAAATAACTGTGAGAACAAGCCTGCTGGGCATTTCTAGCTGCACAGACAGCATGGCTGTGCTGTGTGCTTGCAGTTGTTAATGCAAACCTCACCAGTTTCAATTTTAACATAAGAAAAGTCTGTTCTTCAGCTGTTAGAAAATAACAGCCATCGACATTCCTAATGGAAATATGCTGTTCATTTAAGAATTCAATTAAGGACACATCTTACAACCTGAAAAATAATATATCCCTGTCCATGTGGAAACCACACTGCAACCAGCTACTCTGCAGAGTCAGTGTGCTCCACACGGCTTCGCACAGGTCTGAATGACTGCTCCAAGATATTAACAGCAAAAAACAAAGAGGCAGCAGAGATGATTTCAATGACAAGATCAGTGGCGGAAGTGAAGTCTAGCCAACTTTAAATTCCTTTCATTATTTTTATAGCAACAATAATCCCCAGCGCTCATGATGATTTCCTGTGTGCTATTAAATGACCATATGCCAAATTATAATAGACTAAACAATTTTTTCTGATTTGTCTAGGCCATAACTTCTGGATGATGCATTAAAATAGCAATTGTTCTCAGGAATACACTTGGCAGCAGGCAGCCAAGATCACAGTGTTGCAATATAATAATGGATGATTATGTTCTGAAATGTTTTGCAAAAGTATCAAGTAAATATAGCAAACTCCCAGTCTAAATGAGACTTTAGCTGTAATTAGAATTAGCTGAAAAGATGAATGATTTATTTTACCATAATTTTATCATCAGACAAGGAAATGAATAGCTTTTTAATGACAGAATAAATATTGGATCGTATTAGTTCTGGAGTAGAGAGTACCCAAGTTTTGGGCAGAGAGGTGGAGCATGGGGCACAACTGGAGGAGCCCTGGGTGGCAGGGAGGGACCTGCAGTGCCCAGGTGATGTCCCCAGCTGGGCAGGGACCTTCCCCCACAGGATCAGGCACTGCAAAGCTCCCCAGAACCTGGATAGATTCCTGCTTTTGGGATGGGGCTGTTCTGAGCAGTTTAACTTCAGCGCTCAGCACGGAGCATGTCCCTTCCCTGGACGCTGCAATCGGGTCGTGGAAAACGAGCAGTTCTCTTGGAAAGAAGGTAGGGAACAGATCTCCAGAACGAATAATCAGTCGAGTCCCACTGAGCCCATATTGGTTACTCTTCAGGGCATATGACAAATTTAACGGCTTTGGGAGTTTTTAATAAAACACGTGAGGTGAGGGATGTGGAAGAGTTCGTAGGTCAGAAATAGACCTTCCCCAATGACAGAAATAGGCATTTCCTGGGCAAAACCCAGAAAAACCATTAAATGCAGGGATGGCCTGTGTGTGCTGATGGTGGCTGAGATTTGGGAAGAGACATCTCAGTTTGATGCCATGATGTTTTTTTGCCTTTTCTTTTGAACCCCTGGTATGCCATTTTACAACTTCTGTATTCTTAGTGCTTTAACCTACATTCTTGCACTTGTTTGTTAAGCCAGGAGACGAAACATTTTAGAGGTTTCATAGTTAGGGATCAGTGTGCCCCAGACCCCAAAGTTCTCTCCAAAACACATTTTGTAAACTAAGATAGAACCATCCAGAGGAAAGTTTCTTGGAGAGAGGGGCTCACTCAAGCCTCCCATTGGGGAATTTTTGATAGATATGCTAATTAGTAAGACCTATAATGTTATACCAGACCTTTTAGAAGGAGATTTTTTGCAGTGTGCGTAGAGGTGCATTCGACCTAAACGTAGTGCACCTAAGGATCCTTAAAATAAATACCAAGGTAAAATCCCTTTTTCCCTTCTAACCGTGTTTGGCTCTTGATTTTAAGACCAAGAAGGCATCAAGTTCATGGAAGAGAAACTGAAAGAGGGGAAGTTTAGATGGAATATTGGGCAGGAATTGTTCCCTGGGAGGGTGGGCAGGCCCTGGCACAGGGTGCCCAGAGCAGCTGTGGCTGCCCCTGGATCCCTGGCAGTGTCCAAGGCCAGGTTGGCCACTGGGGCTTGGAGCAGCCTGGGACAGTGGAAGGTGTCCCTGCCCATGGCAGGGGTGGCACTGGATGGGCTGTAAGGTCCCAGCCCAAACCATACAGTGATTAAAGTCCAATATGCACTGGTCTCATATAAAACATTTTGTTTAGATGACAAGAGCTCTGATCTCTGATACAGGAACAGATTTTCCTGCTGTGCATGTAACTGGTAAATCTCGTTTTTCCCAGTGTGTGATTCCAAACCAGACCAGCAGCCAGTAACTCCCTGTGAGCCCCTCTGCAGCACTGAGTCCCTCTTCTTGCTGAAGCACATTCCAGGTCTCACTGGAGAGAACAGCAAACAACCTTCATCTGAATGCAAATTGCCATAAAGTTTTCTGTGCCATTCACAAAACATAATTAGTCTTATGAGGCAAAAGTATTTAGTCCAGAAAAGGAAATTCTTCATATTTAAAGATACTTGGGGGAAAAAATTCTCTTAGTTATTGCACTGAATAATGAGAACCTCACACTTCCCCAGTCCATGTTCTGTGTTTTGCATGGGAGCACTTTACACTGCGGTGTAAAGAATTAGAATCTGAGGCTGCAGTTCTGCAGAGATAAGTAGATGTATAACTTATATATAACTTTATATTTGGTATGCAAACAACGAAGATTCTAGAGGTATCCTACCACAGAGGAATTCTAGGTCATGGCAAGATTTGTATGGACTAAATACAGAAGTGAAATCTTTACAGAACTGGTGATTTTCATCTTGACAATAGAAGTTGTTTCAAAAATGCTAAGCAAGTTTTGTAGAATCCTATTCTGAGTTCTGTAGAATCCTGTGAAAGCAAATCTTAATCCTTTGCATTTCTAAATTATGTTTTATAGCACTGTATTGGATTACCAAGATGTTTAAAGCCAATAATCCCCAGCTGCTCCAAAGAAGAGTTTTTGAAATGTAGCCACGTTTTCCTGTAGCAGCTTTGAGACTCAGTATTACGAAACCATAGACAAAGCCATAAAATGATGGCCCTTTGAAAACAGAAGTCATTGTGCAGGGAAGAGGAAGAGAAATAACCTCCTGAACAGTACGATGTGCTATCTGTCAGCATCCACCTCTGAATTCATCATGGGATGAAGGCATTTTCCCCAAGCTTTGATTTAATTTGCGCTCGTTGCAGAAGGGTGAGATTGCTGCTTGCTGTACCTCATATAAAGCAGGGGAAAGCAGGAAGACAACTTAGTACATTATGGAGTGAATGACACAGAAATAAGCCTGAGAGAGTGATATTAAAAGGCTTGGGAAATGAAAAATGGCTGTAAACAGAGTTTTACATTTACTTGCTGCCCTGGGGAGATCCACTTAAGATAAATGTGACAGAGGCTGTCTGGTTTTAAGCATAAACTCTACAGGAAAACAACCAGCATAAGAAAGGTACTCTTATTAAAGAACATGGTGATTGATAGAGTCATTTCAAGTAATGACTAAGCTCTTGGTAGAGTTTATTTTAAATAGTAATTGTGTTCTTGTGCTTCTCAGACCAGCTGGGATTCTCATAATTCCCCAGGTGCTCCAAGGCCAGTGAGGCTGCAGCCCAGCCCATGCTAGTCCCAGTCATTCTGCTATTATGTAAGTGGCTATCAGTGACACCCTGAGGAGGAAACAAATGACAACTAAAGTCCACTTACTTGCAACTACTAATGCTGTATTTACATGCTAAGCCAACCCTGAACGTTTTTTTTTTTCCCTAAGAATTGATATGTCTGAATATCTGAATAACACTTGTGCTGTGACTGATGGTCTCTTTGGTTTGCGCCAGAAATGAGACAGAAAGTCAAGATTAAAGAGTGAAAACCTATCAAAAACTAATGATTGCAGGCAGGTCTATTCAGCTCCCAAACCAAGGCAGACAGAATTGCAGCCAGCAATCCATTTCTGCTCAGATCTATAACCTCTTGCTAAAGGGCTGGCAGCCCTCACACAAGCAGAAATCTAAATTCAGTCTGTGGTTCTGCACTTACAGCTTCATTTCCAGAGGCAGCTTCAGCAGCGCTGCCGAAATGCCAGACTATTAAAGCATCCCGGGTGGTCTTTGTGTGGCCAATGTGTTCCTCTACAAAACATTTTTCCACTTTGATTTTAATCCTACTGGACTCCTCAATCCCCATGTCCCCTTCAGTTTGGTCTCCCTCAAGCAGGAAAGTTCCTGATGAAAGGCTTCCACACCATGACTCATTTAGAGAGGTTCGCATTACAGCCTCTGTAACATTTATCTTTATAAAACTCGACAAGTTAAGGGATTGCCGAGACTCTCCTTCACAAATACATTTGCTAAAGAGGGAAAGGTGAGAGATAAATAACTAATCAATAACCTTCTCCTTTCCCCAGCTTTCTTGGAGCTCCAGAAGGAAGAGCTCAGATCCTTCAGCCATGCCCATAGAAGGTTCTTTTTTTGATATCTTGCTTAACCATTCCAGTTTAGTACAAATTTCTTCCATAAAGAGCATAAAAGCCACTTTGAGATTTCTGAATGAAAAATTGAATCAATAATTAATTTTTGCCTAGGCAGAGATTGTCTGTGAGGAGACCAATTTTGGCTCGAAAGCACGAGATAACAACCTCAGAATACTCAAACACGTTCCTAAAGCAGCCTCAATAGCCCTAATAAAGGAGACCATCACTGTTTAAATACCAAATGGGAGGCTACAGCTGAAAAGACCAAATCTTCACATTTATATTATTATTTGCAACCCATTAAAACACAAGATTATCATCAAAACAATATTTGCATGAGTCTTTTCTGAGCTGTCTTGCTGTAATTAGTCACCATAGAATATTTCCATTTAACCTAAAAAAACCCAAATACACAAACACAAGGAAAACACCACCTTCATTAAAGCAACTTCCTTTTGGCTTCCTGATCTGCTCTGAGCACAAATCAAAGGAATTATCTGGATTTTTAGTGTTCATAGGCTGTAAGGACTAAGACATAATTGCAGCTTTATATTACAAACCCAAAAATCCAGCAGCAGGTGCTAGGATGATGCAATGAGATGCTAAGCATACAAATAAATACAATAATAGCACACAAAAGACAGGCAGAAAAAATAGCACAAAAAAAACAGGCTGGTGTCAGCTTGAAATTAAAATTTGTTTCTCACTCAACTGATCCATTTTAAAAAAGGGCAAATGATTCAGCATATTTTTCATGAGCATGTCGCATTTTGAGTTAAACCTGTTCATTACATCTTTCTAACTGATCACATGAACCACAAACACATCCCAGACCTGGCCTGACCCTGTTTCTGACCTGTAATTACAGATGATTGTGGCAAAACATTTCATTTCTGTTCTTGTGACAGAAGCAGTAACAACAATAGATTTAAGGCAGTGCCTTGCTACAGCTGGAATGATTGGTGCCATTGCTATCATGCAGAAGAGGCAAATTTTAAATGTTTTGAACCTACAGCTGTTCTTGCAGAAAAGTTTCAGAAACTGATGTTTCACAGAGAGCTTGTTGTGAGAAATTGGCCAAAAATGGGTACTTTTAAAATTAGATTAGTGATATCCATAGCTGAATGTATGAATCAACTTTAATTAGATGTATTTTGGAAATGCATTAGGGGTTTTGAGGCTATAAATGCCTTTTGCCACCCTTTCTCTGGTGCCAAGGGCAAGTCTTGGCCTTAAGAGTGCAATAATCAGGTCTGGTGGGGTTATCTGCATGTCCTAGAACACCAATCTCATTTCTGCATCTTGCACAAGCAATGCCTTTTTTAACCAACAGCACAATATAAAAGCACTGGAGTGTGAATGAACCTGTGCCCAGTCAGGTAAAGCTTCACCTGCCACCCCAATAACAATTTTCTCATTAATGAAGATCCCGGAAGTGCCCTTAAAAATGAGTTTGGGAAAAAGAAAGAGGAAAACCTAACATTTGGTAGAACTGCTGCATTGAGAACAGTTTAATTTTTTGATGAAATGACTTTCATATGAGGCAAGTAGAGGGGAAAAATTTGCATTTATAGAAGTGAAATAAATCCAAAACCAAATAATAACAAAAAACCCCATCCATGTACAAATATACACATAAAAACTACTGAAAGCTCCATTCACCAGAATAGGATTAGGCATTTTTTTCTCCACATTAAACATGCCCTTATATTCAGCATATTTTCTACCAAAATGTTCTTTTCAAAATGTTGCCAGGGTGATATCACTATTTCAATACAACCAATTTCCTTTGAAGTCTCCCATAACAGTAATTAAATGAATTGCTCTTGGAGAAATTATGGTTTTTTCTGGAAAAGGAACTATTAGGTTAAAGAGAGATGAGAGAGTCTGTCACCAAACATAATCTTTCTAGAAACACTGGTGCTTGCTACATTTATTGGAAGAAGGATGGAATACTTAAAAACTTTGGACCTTTTTTAGTTTTTGTAAAGGAAATGTCGACTTCCCAGCTGAAATAAGCAACAAGCTGAAATGACTGCTGGCAGTCCTGGGAGTGCAGAGAGAAAGAAAAGGGGAGTTGTGTCAATAGAAACCTTTTAACTTCTATGTATTAGGCCCAAGAGGGCTGGTGAGAACTGGAAGGCCAAATTACAAAGTCAAAGCAAGTGGATGGTGAACAAGATGAAGGGGATGGAAAGCCCAGGACTGATGATCCAGTGGAGGGTACAAAATGGTGCAGTCCATAAATACATCATGTTTGAGGCTTTGGAGAGTGGGCTGCTGCGTTGAGGAGGTTCTGTGTGTGGTAATCCATCAGCTCCAATGCCTCCCTTCTCTGCTCTGGGAATTTGATCAGCCCTGAGAGAGGCAAACGAGGCTTTCACAGCTCCAGGGAGTTTCCAAATACGTAACTTTATGTTCCATCTGTACTTTGGCTTTGGTTCCAAGCCAGGCTAAAATTGTTAGGTGCAGTGTGTTGAGGATCCCATAAATTTTTGGGATTTTTTCCCAGATTAATTTCTTTTAACTTTGCGAAGGATTTCCCTATTATTTGTGGGAATTTGCCATACACCCGACAAGCAGCACTGATTTAACCCTCAGAACAAGCTGAGCTAACCCTCACCTTGTTCTCTGGCTTGGTCGGTACCTCAGACCTCACAGAATTTAAATACTGGTGCCTGCTGAGTTTGTTCCCATTGCAAAGAGCCTGGAGCTTTCCATTCAAAGCTTTTCGTTCCATGGCTATGTTTTTCTTTATGTACGATGCTGAACACCCCCATCCTCCTTCTCCTTTAAATCTCTAGATAAGATATAAGATAATGTTCCATAAGAGTAACCCACATGGAGCAGTATGTGAGTTTCTTTCTGGAGCCTTTACCATATCCCATCCAAGGACAGCGATACAGTGCTTGTCTGCAAAGCTGGCCCTCTGTTGTCTCACCGCTTTGAAGACCCAAAGACAGTGTTTTCAACCTAAAAACTCTCAAGGGTGAGGAAAAGGACAATAAAAAATAGCTTCCTGGAAATCCAGTGGTCAGAGGGAATAAAGCACCAGACAGGCACCAGCTGGAGAAACTGGATCTGGGGATTCATCCAAGAACAGGGAACATCTTTCTGAGCAGACAGACATATTTCTTGTTCCAATGGGTGGCTGACAGGGTAAACGTTGCTATAAAAAACTTAGCATGATCTTTTTTTTTTTTTAAAACTCTTTGTGCAAATTTTGTGAACCCCTTCTGGCTTAAGCTTCCGCAAGTGAGCTTAGAACCAGACCTAAGGAATGGCAGATCCATATTATAGGCAGGAAGAATAATTATGGAGGTCACACACAGGCACTTGTATTATGTTTGTAAACACAGCTTTAACTAAACCCAGCTCTAATACGTGACACGAATGATGGTGTAAGAATAAGATTGCTAATAGGAATGTTTACTAAATGCTTCTTTAATAATGGGGCTTAAATAAATAGTGTAAAAAATAATTTTCCACGTGTTAACGTGAACTTGTTAAAATTTCAGAGCCTTGTAAGCCCTTAGGCCAGTGTTGCCATTGCCTGTGACATGCCCAAGCTGCTGTGAGCTGCTGGCACAGGCAGCAGGACCCCTCTGGATTCTTAGGCAGCATCAGCACCACTTTGGGCCTGTCTGGGCCTTGGGGTTGGGTAATTTATTCAGCTGTAACAGATTATCTAAGGACCAAGTGGCCATTGCCTGATTTGCTTGGGCTTTTTGCTCAGCTCAGGATGACTGTGTGCTGTAACACAGTCGGTTTATGTGAGTGTTTGAAATGAAGAGGTTGAAATAACAATGCACTGGTCCATACAGAATGAACTACCTGTGCAGCAGGGAGGCAGCACAGGGTGGGAGAGGGGATGTGAAAGTCAGGGACAGGAGGATGGTGAGGCTGGAAACTGCTCCCCAGGGCTCAGCTCTTGGCTGTGGAACCACTGCAGCCTGGGAGGAGCTGCACGAAGCTCAGAGATAACACGGGGAGCAGAGGGTGCTGTTGCACACACAGAAAATCCACCTTTCACAGCAGCACAGGCTGGCATGTGCCCTACGGGGCAGTGGGGAAAGGGCAGGGTGAGGAGCAGGTCTGCAGCCATAACAGCGGCTCTGGAAAAATAACATCACAAACAGAGCAATGGCTCTGGGGGCAAGGAGAAGGATCCATCCCTGCATTCTCTGGCACAAGGGCCTTCCACCCCCATCCTGCCACAAGACCTGTGCCTGGGGCAGCTGATGGCAAGGGGGACGCCACGGAAAGCTCCTGTGCACCACTGCTAACTGAACATAACTTGTGTAAGAGCTCAGTGTGAACGAACTGATAATTCTCTGGCTAAACCCTCTAGGCTAACAGAACATTCTTGGCTTTTAATTTCTGTTCTTTTGGGTTAGATGAGCTCAGCAAGCTGCAGCAGAATAAACTGATGGAGACTTCAAGGAGCCTGGACTGAACCCTGGATGTAACTCAGGTAACTGCTCACAGGCAAAGCACTCAGCTGGACAAAGGGCAATGTGTCAACCTTGTGTGAGCTGTCCAGAGGAAACAGAGTGTGCTGAAAGGAGGGAACAGCACGTGGGCACCAGAGGCAACCTGGATAACCCTAACTCTAACCCAACGGAGAGTAGTTTTGACAGTTATTAAAAAGTCATTACCACTCTATTCTTTGTTGAAAAGTTTTCCCACTTAAAATTTTAATTATCTCTGTATTTGTCAAATAGAAAGCAAATCAAATCACTCCAGACCTACAAGGAGAAAAGTGGTCATTCCATTTGTCAAACACATGACTTTTTGTGTCATTCTGCTGATGCTGGGAGCAGCAGAGGGGTGATAACCAGGGTGTCAGTGGCTTTACTGGGACAGCGCACAACACAGTCTTTGTTGAGCTGTCCTTGGAGTGAGCCTGCTCCTGGGATGGGGCTGCTCTCTCCTGGGTCTCACACATGGCAGAGGGGGACAGGAGACACAAGTGGCACCTTTGACCTCCCAAACAGGACAGCAGAGCAGTGCAGCCTGCAGTTCATCCCCAGCCTTGGGATGAACAGCTCATTAGTGAGAGCTAAATGTTTGTGCAAGCACGTTCCCTGGAAAAATAGGGAATATCTTCTCCCCAGCGTGCTGCAACTCACACACGTTGCCTGCAGTAAGAAAGTATGAGAACAGCTCGGGAGGTCAAGGCAGAGCCTTTGGGTTGGTTGGTTATTTTTGCTTCAGTGCAGCCCTGGTTCACAAAATATAGCTGATAGCACGAACCAAGCCGGGAGGGCCAGGAGGCCTCTCACAGTGGCCAGACTGTGGGGGTTACATAACCTGCTTTTCTATTTTGGGGGGAGGGAAGGGAGAGTTGGAGGCCAAATGCCAAGTTCTCCTGTAAAAGCAGGGATAAAGCTCTAAAAATACAGGGGGTCAGACCCCACAACCACGAATATTCAGGATTTTAGGCTGTTGTTTCTAAAAGAAGATTGTGTTCATAAACAGAACCAGAAAATACCCTTCAGGGTCAGTCCTGCTTTTGATTCCAAATGTTATGTTGGCTCAGACTTCCCCTTTCCTGGCCTCTCCCGTTATCCCATTGAATTCATTAGGAGGCTGTGGCTACTGGCCAAAAGAAACGGGTAATGCATCCCAGAGCCCGCATTCTTTGAAATATCTTCTGAGACAGGAATTTATAGCATCGATATAATGAAACTCAGAACATTAAAGTCCGAGTCTGTCTGCTTGCCCCACATACCAGAACTATACAGAAAATCTGAGCCATGGAACCCTGAGGAAATTGGGAAAACTGTGGAGCCACATCTAGAACGAGGCTTTAGGGCTTGATTGCACCTTCAAGAACAGCCTTAAGCCAGAGATAAATCACATGTGATGTCACACAGGTAGCAGCAACAGACCTGAAAGAATTGCCATAGGATCACAAATATTTTGGCTTTGGCACACTGAATTCAGCAAATTTAGCCTGGTCTAGAGCAGTTACTCCCTCAGACAAGAAAAAATAGGATCAAGTCCTGACTCCATCCTCATTTTGTCCCTCCTGCCCCTGACCACCCTGAGAGCATTATTTTTTTTTTTGCTTTAATGCAGCTGTTTAGTGTGTTGTGCCCTATGCCGTTCTCTTTTATGTTGTTATTTATTATGTATTCAGTGATTATCAAATGGGTGCTTTCTATCCCAAAGAGCCCACAATCCTCTTCTGCAGTAATTACAAGTGTTGCTTTTACAGACCAGAAACTGGACAGCTTTTTCCTGTAAAGGAACAGAAGGAGAGACTTCACCTAAAACCTTGGAACAAACCTTCATTTATGAGACAAGGGAATCATTTTTATTCCACTACATGAATTTGGTGGGCTGCCACAGGCCAGTCATAATCTGTTATTGTTTCCCTACCACCTTGTACTATTAATTTTTCTTTTTAATGAACTGTCCAGTCTCGTTTAGCTGTGGGAACTATGATGGAGCTGCAATAGAAATTGTTTATGTCATGCCTTTGTCAAAAGGCTTTCCCCTACAGCAGCAGAATGTAATTGAAAAGCCATTTGAAAATAAAAGTAACTGAGTGGTTGCAAATACAGGTTGTCAGGAATGGAGAGGGAAAAACCTTTGCATTACATCAGATTTTACCAATAACTACTTGTGTGTCTTTATTAGCGTTTATACAGATGAGGAAAGCCACATAAATTGCATCTGTTCCATGGTTATATCAGCAAGTGCTCCTGAAAATTACTGAGAGCATTTTAAAGAAGTTTTTCTTCAGCTGTGACTAACAATGCGCTAATTGGCTTGGTTAAACACCTCAAAAGAATTAAATACACTAAATTTTGATTTATTTGATAGCATACAGCATATGTCCATTTTTGAGACAGCAAACGAATGTCTGAGTAGAATTCAAATAGCTTTTACTGCATATGAAGCCTTGACAGGCTGAGTGCACAGCCATCTTTCCACATGGAATATTTATGTGCAAGACACAGGATTCAGTTTTTCTCCTGGGTTTATTTTTCGAGCCCTGGCTGTGTGTATTTTTTCTTGGAGACACTAAAGTGCAAATTTTAAATATGCTATTATTATCCTTCTCACCGTCATTATTTTAAAGCCCAAAGTGAGCAATTATATTTTATATATCTATATGTATATATACACTATATATTTATGTATTTATTGTTAAAGCTGACAACAGTTCTCTCCATGAAGTCCCATTAAAGCTGTTTCAGAAAGACTCTGATTTAGCTTTTGCTTCACACTTTTCACCTTTAAAGTAACTTGCCAGAAGTTCATTTTATCAGAGCACAGTTTCCAAGTATTTGAGGTTATTTTGACCCACAAGTGATTGGAGTTTGGGGGAGGTTTTCAGTCAATGGATCAACCTTTTAATGCCCTTTCTCCCCTGCTGGCCAATCTCTGCAGCCTGTGCAGTGCAGTCTCTCCTTAGGGAATCTCATGCCTCGGGGGAATTTCAGGAGTTTCCCTTCCTTAGCCCAGCCAGGCTGCTCCAGATCCTGCTCCAGAGCTCCACTCTGCAGCCCAGACAGGGCTGGGATTCCCCAGAAAGCTGGGAAAAGGCAGGGATGAGTCTCTGATGACTCTGTTGTTACAGGAGTTGAGCTGGAACAAACTTTTTGCCACCAAGAGCTGAATTTCAGCTCAGGTGCAGGTTCTTGGTTTCCAAAAACAAATCACTCATTTCAACATTGTTCTACATTCAAGATTCTTTCAAGGCAGCAGTACTTCATGGAAATAATTTTCTATTAAAAAGCAGATAGGAAAATCTGAAATGTTCATGTTAGGAGGTACTGAGACAAAAGACAGGACAGTGGGAACGTATTTCCTCACTTGATGTCTTTGAAGTCTTTTAAATTTCTAATAAAATAACCATTCTTCTTCAATACCTGTTTGACCAGAATGTGTCTTATCATTATCCTAACAATGTTTCCAAAGGTTTTTCAGCTCAAGCAAGTCTTGAAGAGAACCAAGAAGGCAGAAGTAATAAACTCAGGCTCCATCCCATTGCACGGACTATGTGAAATGACATGTACTCCTCTTAACAGTTCACTCTCAGGCCTTTCTTTAAGAACCCCTTGAGGATTCCCTGTACTTTGGAGTGTCATCCTACTAAGATCAAAGCTTTTGCCCTCACACGTGGGCCTATTTCATTTAGATTACTAATATCCGCCCTAAAACACACGTAATGAGCTGATCCTGCAGGTACATGGAGTGGCTTTTCTGTGGATTGACACTGAGAATTCAAAATTCAGGTCTTGAAAACCTACAGAAGCAGATATTTGTAGAGAAGCAAAGTGAGAGGTGTGAGACAGGATGAAACAGGCAGCTGGAGGAGGAACGCTCTGCTCAGACACGTAGGCCGGGCTGAACATGCAGGACAGGGGGATTCTAAGTGAAAATTAATTTTCTTTCCACATTGCATCTGTGCAGAAACAAAACTCTGGAGGACTTTGCTTCCAAGATCTGCTCTGTACATCAGGATCAGCCTGGTTTTCCCATTACAGTCTTTGTACATAAGAATTAAAAGCAAATAATAAAAAGGATATTGCATATGAAAGAGGCAAAACATGCATTATACAGCACTTCCCACTTCCAGAGGGCAGGGCTGGATGGGATATTGGGCAGGAATTGTTCCCTGGGAGGGTGGGCAGGCCCTGGCACAGGGTGCCCAGAGCAGCTGTGGCTGCCCCTGGATCCCTGGCAGTGTCCCAGGCCAGGCTGGACATTGGGGCTTGGAGCAGCCTGGGACAGTGGAAGGTGTCCCTGCCCATGGCAGGGGTGGCACTGGATGGGCTTTAATGTCCCTCCCAACCCAAACTATTCTGTGATTCCGTGGGAGTATTGTTTTTTGGGGTGCTGAGGACCCTTTATTCATGTAGGATGCTTTCCAGAGCAATATAACCAGAGGGAAGTGCATCTGTTGTTCTTACCCTCAGTCTCTCTTGAACTTCAATAGAGAAAATCCAAGCAGCACAGGAAGGAAATGTCCAGCCAGGATATTCCCACTTCCTGAAGCTCCTGGTCACCTTCTGTAGTGACTGAGCCAAGGCTGTGTCACAGCCCCCAACAGCTCAGCAGGGCCTTGCTGTCTGCCCCGCTGCTCTTTGTTCCATGAACAATAGTTAAACAAGAATATTTTACCTTCTCAACTCTTGTCATTATCCAGATACTGTAACAGGAAATTTACATTCCTGAACAGGCACAGCTGGAAGTAATTTAAGAAAGATCCTTCAAAAGAAGGGAAGAGAATTTAGGAAGCATATGGATTCACAGGTTTACATGATAATCAACAAAAGCAGCTCTTGTTCCTCCTCTTTTGCAGGGAGACACTTCACACTCCAAGCAGAGGGAACATCCCACAGTCTCTCTGCAGGAAGCTTTCTTTCACAAATTATTTGCTTTAACTCTGAAATGCAAAGAAGTCTATGAAAAAAAGACACAACACTGTCAGATAAAACTGGGGTAGGGACCCAGTTAAAATTCACTTATCTCCCACACTAGTGGGAGTGATATGCCTTCACATTTTCCTTTAAGCTTATTCCTCACAGTCCTTTAATTCCTAAAAACTAAGGCTATTTGGAAGTAGCTCTGAAGTCAAGAACAAGCAGAGTAGATGGCGGCCTGAACTAAACCATGAACGGAGATAATAGAAAATGCCAAGAGAAGCGAAATAGCAGTGAGAAAATTCATGTAACTGTGCATGGAACAGAGACATGCAGAACTAATTTCAGGTATTTTCTCTATGACTTCTTGACACCCAGAAATTTATTTGAAACCTAGTCAGGAACTCTTCAAACCAAACCCTCTTCAGATCCATTCTGTTGAGAAATTGGATCTGAACAAGAACTGAGCATTGTTTGCAAAATGTGGCTTTTGTGTTCAGACAGGAGAAGAATCTCCCATGCTGAGCTCTGCCCTTGCTCAGAACAGAGGAGCTAAATTAAACCAAGAGCTGCTGGTGTCCCTGTCACACCCAGCCCGGGTGCTGCAGTCCCCCTTCCCAAATCTGAGGGCACCACACACACACATCCCATAGAGCTGCTCACAGGGATCTTTAGGTGTTGGTCCATTTGGCTGCCAGAAATAAGATTATTGTCATTCAAGGACATTTCCACAGAAGTGAAGCATCTGTCAAGCAGGACCTGAGTGAATTGAATGTAAAAACTGTGAATGAGTCAGCAAGACAAAGAGCTTTAATATCCTGGCATTGTACTTTTTAATCCGACACAACTCAGGTGGGCTCGTGCCTTTGATTCTGTAAAAATGGCAGTCTTGACATATTTACTGTCTATTGCACATAACCTGTTTCTGTGTTAAACTTAAAACCAGACAATGGACACTCCTGTAAGCGTGCAATTCTCACCCCTGTACCATCACAGAGCAACTGAAAGTCACCAAGGATTTGAAGAATTAAAGGCATCGGAGCAGCAGATACAACGATTTTCAAGTCTAGTTTCTCATACTGCTCTACTTCCACACTTTCCACCTTCTCTGAAGCCTAAGGGTCACCATGAAATTCCTTTTGCAGCCCAGGTCTGAGCAGTTATATGGAGCTCAATGGTATTGCACAAAATATCAGAGAAGTAGTCCAAACACAGAATTAATCACTCACTCACTAGGATAAGGAAAGTATGAACCTTTTTGACTGGTCACTTCCAGCCATAAACCTAAATATCAGAAAAATTCCTACATTCCTTTTATTCAGTGCTCCATTGCTGTGAATTTTCAAGCGACTCTCCGATGTTTTAAACAGGAAATTAAACAAAAGGGATTCAAACCATGTACCTTATCAGACCGTGCTGCACAGAGATAGCAGGATGGTCTGTGTTCTACAGCATCAGCTGAGTGAGATCAGGACCTTCTGTTAAACTCCCTGAGGGATCAGTCCCTGCAGAAATGTTCCCTGTGCTGCACAGATCTTGTAGACACTACAGAGACAAGGCACCAGCCACAGATTCCTGACATCCTCAGGAGATCACAGGCTTGGGTTCAGGACTTACCTTCACCCACTGGAAACCTGCTGCCAGTTGATGTAGCATATTCCACACATTTGCACTGCCACTCCAGGAGCCCGTGACACGCTGTCAGCCCTCTGCTGCCGCTCAGCCACTACTCCAGCTCTGGCTGCAAAGAAGGAAAAAGGCTCTTTGAAATCCGAAGCAGTGGAGGTGCCATAATAAAAGGAAACTAAAGTCTGGCCTATAAACTACCACAGCAGCCTAAAGAGAGCCCAAAGACAAGCAATCAAATATTACTTATAATTAATAAATAGCCTTTGCCTAGAATCACAGAACGGCCAAGTTTGGAAAGGACCTTAAATATAACCCAGTGTCACCCCCGCCATGGGCAGGGACACCTCCCACTGTCCCAGGCTGCTCCAAGCCCCAATGGCCAACCTGGAACACTTGACAGACTTACTTTTGCTACAGTGTTCCCATAACTAAAATGCTTGAGGCCATATCAAAATTCTCTCACATCTCTTTTTTGTTATCTATGGAAAAAATCTGTTCTGGGAACATTATCCAAGACAAGACACACTGTAGTGAAAAAAGCAGCAGCTGCAGATGCCATTAACCAGAAAGATGTGCTTTGAACATTTCTAAGAGCTCTGAAGGCATATTAGAAAATTAGTGGGTTTATCATTATGATGGAAAAGGGAGTCGATTATTTTAGGAAGTAGAACTGCCACTACAATAGTGAAAAAAATACCTAAGATAAAACATCGGAAGCAAAATATCCCCAAGTGGCTCCGCCTGTAAGAAGTTCATCTACAGTTGTTTCAGTGGTTACAATTCTTTCATAAATGGGGCAGGAAGTTGAGCCAGTCTGGACAAAGGGAGCAGAAACAAAAAGAAACCTGCTGAATCATTTCCCATGAGGTGAGACAAGTCTTGAATTTAAATTGGTAGGCTAAGGATGATCACAATTTCACAGAGCAGTCCCTCATCATCCCAGGTGTTTCTGACAATGTCCCCACACAAGTGAAATATAAATAAAACATAGTTAATGTGACTGAACGCAAAGGAAATACTCAGTGTGATCTGTTGTTACCTAGTGGTGCAGACAGTGCGTTCCTGAGGTTCATTTGAGACCTTGGTAGACACTTAAACAGCCCTAACTGAGTTCTAGGATGAGCCAAGGAAATCAGGCTAGAATCCCCAGTACCTCCAAATTTATTAACTGAAAATTTCTACAACTAATTATTTTTAAATAGCCTCTGTAATTTGGGCTGATGGATCCAAGCCAGCAATTTTCTGCAGTGTTTAACTGTTAAAGATGCCTCATCTGTATCAATCCTTCATTTCATACCCACTTTTCACCCCCATTAAACCAATCAAGTTTTAATTGCAAAAAACCCAGTTCAGCAGCACTGTTTAAATTTCAGAGTTCCCAGCAAAAGCATTGAAAAGGAAATAGGCATTGACTGACTATTTTATATTCAATATTGCACAAACATATTTCATCCTTCTCCATCAAAGGAAGAAATAAAGTCCTGTGGCTTCTATGGCCCCTCATGACTGCAGATGCATTGACTCCCTTTTAAAAATTTGGGATACATGAGCTATAAAAGCACATTCCTAGACAGTGGATTTTGCTAAGGCTGAGCTCTGTGGAGTGATGATCTGTGTGATCACTGAGCCACTAATGTAAAAGCACTTGGTTTATAGAAGTACTCCACACATTCATGCTATGAAGTACCTATGGCACTTTGAAATATATTCATTTTGCAAGTAATTTTTTTTCATAAAGGACCCTTTTGAACTAATTCACAATTCATATGAAGGATTGAAACTGAATAAACTCCCTCATTTTGATCATTTGTTCAATATCTTTACTGAAAACAACATCTTTATGGATGACAGTGCAGCTCAAGATTCCTTTACGCCCAAGACATTTGAAGTTGCTTGGATAAGGACTTGTCAAAATACCCTCCTCAATATCCCTACCATCTGAATTTTTAAGCTCTTCTTTTGCTTTTAAAAGCCCCAGAGCTTTGGTAACACACACTGCCAGTCCCCACCTGACCTGCAGCTCCATCAACTTCTCCCTGTGCATCCACCCAACCACCAGCAAAGGGACCAATCATGGAACCACAGAGTGGGCTGGGCTGGAAGGATCTCAAAGAATAACAGATAACAAATAATAAATAATAATTTCATGCCAATTACAGCCTCTATCCTTCAGTCACACTGCATTTCAACAGATACCAGGGGTTACAGACCGATATTTTTTGCAGCACCAACCATTATTAGAAGTAAATATTCTAATATTCTTCTAAATATCTTCTAATAAATCTTGATATTAACATTGAAGATTTTAATATTAACATATTAACATTAACATATTAACATCATATTAACATATTAACATATTAACATCTGGAGGAGAAACTCCTGCAGGTACCAATTTTCATTAAACACATGGTTTGAGACTGCTGCATGATTTCCATCCTTGTGACTGTAGACAGAGCACTTTAGCTGATTAATTGATATTTAGGTATAAGATACCTCCTTATTTTCTATTACCGTTTCATTTATCAGATGCCTATTATTTACTGTGTAACATGTTTTTATTTTCTAATTTTCTCTGCAGCTGAATATGCCTTCAGTAGTTCTAATAACTTCATAACACTTACAAAAGGGCAAAAAGCCAAAACCCCCCCAACTGCTGTATTTACAGAAGGCTGTTTCAAAGTCCAATTATAATTACAAGAAAACTAAAAAAAAAAAAAGCCATTAAACAGTTCCAATGCTCCAACCAGATTTGCCACAGTGGCTCTTTACACCACAAGGCCTAACAAGACTTTTTGGGGTAAAAGAAGCCGTGGCTTCAGAGGCGGTTTATGCAAAGTGACAACTGGACCAGTTTGGAAATGTGGCTGGCGAGAGGAGAAGGAGCCCCCGGCCCATTGTCACTATGGTAATTATTGCACAATGCCTGATGTGAAATGGGCAGAGGCAGCAGCTGAATCCGGCATTGTCCTCGCACGATAAAAAGATTTGGAAGTCTGAAAAGCAGAGGAACGGAATCTCACAGCTTCTTAGAGTCCCCTCTGAAAGGGCCATTGTAGCATCATCATAAATCCTGGGCTCCCCAGGCACTTGACAACTAAAGCAGTGGACAATAGAATTCTTGTGTTGGACAAAACACTCCTTGTCTGCCAAAGGGCTTATCTGCTTCATTTACAAATGTCTTTCATTGTACCCAAATAATTCCCTATTAGAAAAACTATTAGGAACAGCACTAAATAAATATTCACAGCTTTGTGGGCCGTTTGGCAAAGTGAATAAACCAATACAATCGAGGCGCCTGCAAAATATGAGATTTACGAGGAGGAAGCTCAAAGAAACCCCAAACCTCTGTTTATTTTCAATTTCCCTTTCCCTGACACACTGCACACACGTTTGTCCCTCTAAAAATGAGCCAGGTACCTTATTCTCACCAAAAGAGATTAAAAATATTAAGAAATCTGCAAAGATCTCGAATTGGAGCAAGATTGTATCCAATGTGCCCCTAAAATTCAATATTTCCAGAAGAGCAGTTACAGAAATAAACTCGGGAGCATATCTGAGTTTAATGAAATTGAGTCAAATTGCTCACAATCATGAGAGGATTTAAACTGTGGGTTTATAACTACATATGTTTAGGTCCCACTTACTGAGAAATCCAAAAGCATCAGGGATGAGTTTCTGAAATGAAACGGTGCCAGATTTTTGCAACTCTTTTCAAGCCCAGTGAAAATTCTGGTAAATATCACAGAAATGACTGGAAGAGACTAAAATATTCCATACATACAGCACTTCAAAAGGCATTTCTAACACAGTCAGAACTCCATTGCCTCAGGTTTCCACACAAATGGTTATTTGATTACAATTTACTAGAGAAGTGCCTATGGAAAGACAACTGACACCACTCACAATGATTAAAAAAACCCTAATAATCTAAATTACTGCTCAAGCAAAGAGTGCTGACCATGTTCAAAGTGCCAGAGACATCGGTATGGCTGAATCAAAACCTGAAGTCAAAACGTCTTGACTGCATTATTGATTATAAATTACTTATTCAAATCCCATATAGGAAGAAGGTTTTTACACAGCCCAGGCAAATGGGCTGAGTGGCTGGAGGGCTTCTTTTTCCCCTGTGATTAATTATTACAAGCCTACAAAAAATCCAGGTGTTCATAGCCTGCATATTAAACAGATTACTCATATTAAATATTCAGAATGTACACAATAAACAACAATAGTGGTAAAACACCAAAAAGAATTAAATAAATAAAGGAAGCTAGCATAATTTAAAATAAAAATGATGCAGGTTTGAGGTCACAATCAGAAAAGTTTAGGAATATGTGAGCTTTCCATGGTTCTACCATGAATTTGCAGTCTGGCAGTCTGGCCCTGCCACACATCACTTAACCTTGGAGCCATTGCTGAAAGTGAGCAAAGGCACTCTATAAAACATTTCACCTCTGAAAAATGCAATAATCCATATAAAAATCAGAGGAAAAAGGCTAGAATCAGCGCTCCCACACGCCAGCTGAGGATCTCTGCTGTTTGGGTGCAGAGCTTCCCCATTTCTTCTCTCACTTCTCTCCTCAGTGCATAATTAACTGTTCTAAAGATGTAGGTATAAGTTCTGTCTTAAAATAAAGTTTAAACTTGACTTCCCCGATGCCATTTTTTGGTGTTTGCTGCTCTATGCTAGGCACTGCCCAAACTCCCCTCCCTCCTGAAGCTGGATCATCTGTATAAATATAATTTCATGAACTTATTCTGATCATTTCTGAAATTTGCATTTCAGGAACACAGCTTCAACAAAATCTGTTTCCTGCCAGCTCTCTGTTTCATTCTAGTCCCTACTACATGGCACAGCACCACACCATATTTCTATATAGAGTAGTCTCTGTTTAGGTATGAAAAATGGATCTGCACTGAGGTTTAAATCTCAGTGTAGAACAGGGATTATCTAACCCTGCTGGAGAACACGGATCTGGGGGCCTTGACCAGGATGAGTGACCTTGGCTGCGTATAAATTGCTCCTGCAAGCCATTATCTGAGCAACTAAATAAGCTCACGCTTGGAATCACCTTGTGTTGGGGTGCACTGTGTGCTGGAAGAGAGACGGGCCCTGAGGATCAGAGAGAGGGGCTCTGTCCTGGGCCCGGAGGTGACCCTGGGAGGGCATCCAGGTCACCGGGGATGGACTGAGAGAGGATTGTGTGTTTATGGACAGCCTGGGCCTGTGAGAAGTGTTCATTGCAGTTTGTGGCCTTATAGGGCATTGTTTGCCTGTTACCATCATAGGTAAAATCTATGCAGTGCCCCAGGTGATTGGGGGACACTGTGGGGAACATCTTTCCTGTTTATAGGATGTGATATCCTGTTGGGTGCTGGGATTTAGGGAATTCTGACTGTGCAATAAACGGCTTGGCATTCTTCCACCTGATGAGCAAGGTCCTTGCCCGTGTGTCAGTACTGCAGCCTTGCAGGGGAACCTGTCCTTTCCCACCAGCTACAGGCAGCGAAGCCAAGCAATGGGAATCCCACAGGCAGCACCCAACAGAGCAGCCCAGGATGATTTAGGTGGGAAGGGGCTCTGGAGGTCACCTGGTCCAACTGCACTGCTGAAAGCGGCTCCAAATTCAAAGTTAATTTAGGTTATTAAGGCTGTCACTTTATTAATGTCCGCAGCTGACATCAGCAGCATGACCAAGGTCCCTGTGTGGACGTGAACACTTAAGGACTTCCCATCTTGTGCTGAAAGATGGTCAGGTGCAAAGGGATGGAACAAAGCCAAGGGCAAGAACTGCATCAGAAAGGATAAAACAGCAGTTTGTATAATCAGCCTCACCCATACACATCCAGGGACAGGCCGGGTTGGCAGGCCAGGGTAAATAACCCTGGTTTCAGAGCCAGGGGTGTTCTCGCTGCGCTCTGTTCACTCCTGAGCACCCAGAGCAGCAGACAGGGCTGTCCCCCGTGCTGAGCAGCACAGACAGGAGCACACATTGTCTCTCCTACTGCCCTGCACCACCACAACACTGCAACACTTGGGAGGATTTTTGTTGCCTTCTGAGGTAGGGAAGTGTTGATGCCTGGATCCGACACGCAGGGTTCAGTCCTGGAGGAGCTGTTCTCAATCCAAGAAGCCTGACATAAAATGAGGATTTTGACTGGGAAAGCTGTACTATCCTGTAGCTTCATCCAGAGGAAAAGGCCCTCCCCACTCAAGGGGGAGGCCTTGTGCAGGACACACAAGAGAAGGACAAAGCACAAGAGCTGCAGAGAAGGTTTCACACAAACGAGGTTCTGTTCTAAGCAGGTTAACAGCCCGTTTCTCTTCCTCATGAACTATTCTGACTTTATACTCTCCCCAGGTATTTCCCCTGGCGCTCCCGTCCCTTCCCCACCCAGGCTGCTGCGCGCTGGTCGCAGTGCCACGGGCAGGGAGCCGCGGCGAGCGGCTGCTGCCAAACCCCGCGCTCCAAAACCCGTCCACCACCCTCAGCACCCAGCTGGGAGAGCACAAACCAGGGCAGAAAGGAAACTCAGAAGCAGAATAGCTGTGTGCTCTCACGAGAGACAAAACCACACCTCAGTGCTTTGCAAAACGTTAACAGACTGCGGACTAAAGCCCAAATCTCACCCATCTGAGGCCAAATTTATCAGCAGGACACAAAGGGTTCATGTGGGCTCACAAGGAAAAAATTAGCCCCCCTCCAAAAAGTCTCTGCAAACCACATGAGTGCCCAGTCCTGTGCTCACCCGGCACAATATGACTTTATCAGCTCTTTCTTGCTTTTGGGTCACAAGGGCCTGGAGGCAAACGATGGGCCCTGGAGGATGAAGTCTGTATTAATTATCCTCATGCTGCTGCAGCCCCGTCCTACCCAGGTAGTAGGAATACAAGTGGATTGGGAGGCCTGCAGGCAGGTATGTTCTGTCATTTTAGATATCGTAAATCAAGCCCTCTGTTTCAATGTTTCCAACTTCCCTGAGTTTCCTCTAAAATCTAAATTTGGGAGAAGTGGATCCACAGCAAGCAGCCCCAGACTTTTTGTGCACGCATGCCTATATAGGTGTATATGCATGCAAATAAATATGAATTTAAATTTATACAAGTTTTTCATGCTTAAATAAATATTTCTATGTACCACACTGTATATAATTCAAACTACCTACATGTGGGAGAAACACTTCATTTGTACTCTAAAACTTGACTTTTTATATTTTTGTTGTTTAGCAGATTATCTCAAACCTTCGTTCTTGAGCCTCTACAAGTAAAAGGCTCGTATATATTCCCTCTTGGAAAAGCATATTCTACATGCAGAGCATATCAAATCAGTTCCTGCCATTGCAGGAGGCACACAGAGCTGCTCTGAAGCCTTCTGAGTCACGCTGGAACTCAGCTTCCACCGGCAGCAGATGTCAGACACCACGGATGGGGAGTTGTCAGCACTGAAATATTTTTATGGCAAATTTCCCCTACAGTTTTTTTTTTTTTCCTGGTTTGCTTCCTCCCCTCGCCATTTTCCTGTCCTTTGATGCTTTTCTTCCATTAAACATGAATGGCCAGATCCTTCCTCTAGAGCAAATCCACAGCAGAGACTGTCTTCACCAGCATTTGGTGCTCTATTTATATTATCTTTCAGGAGGCTGTTCTCTGTTTCTTTCCTCTGGCTTTCTTCTGCTCTCTTTTATCAATCTTTTCTGGTGACCTCAAAAAAAAACCCAAAAACTGAGAGCCACTGAAGTATATGCTGAATGCCCCCATTAGTCAAGCTGTAGGGGACACTCAGCACAGAAAATAAATTCAACGAACCTTTGGAAAAATCTTTATATAAATGTTCTACAAAATCATCCTGCTGGTTCCAGGTCCACTGGAGACACCCAAGGAAGAATAATTCTGGGACATCAGAGACACAATAAAGGAGAATAACTCAGAATCTGTCCAAGAGACTCAAGAGAGACAGAACTCTTTGGTCTCAGGGACATTTTTTCCAACCTTCTTCCTTTTATTAATAAATAAAGAAAAGAGGAGTTGTTCAAAGTCACCACAGAGATCTGATGTTTCTGAATTTCTGTGTGCCTCATTCAACTCACTGAATGTCTCTGTCAGCCCAGGAAGATTCATGATTCATTCTGGGGAGCCTATTGCAAACCCTGCAATGACTCTTCAAACATTTGTTAGGCTTTTAAAAAAAGTTTCATTCAGTCTTATTTCTGGACCAAATGCAACCCTTTGCCTATTCCTATCCCATTCTCCTCCCAGACTCCCAGAGGTCACGGCTTGTCTAGATCTGGGGAGGGTGGCAGGAAGGGAAAATGGATCGTAAATTCATTTTAGGTCACCCAGAAGCCATTCTGTCTCTGTGTTTCCTCGCTGGCTTTTCCTCATTTCCTTTTGTGTTTCCTCAAAGGACATTACACAGTTGGCTTCCCAATCAAGGACAAGGCAATGACAAACACATTAATTTGTCCATGAAGCAGTCTTTAAATGTTGACAAAAGAAAGCCTAAAGAAATGCAGACAGACAAGATAAACATTACCGATTCCAAAAAAACCCCAAATCCTCTTTAACTGGTAATTTCAGTTTTCAGAACTGAACAATACTGAGCAACCAATGTCTTGATACTGTCATAATGGAATATATTTGTGTATATATAATATATATATGCAGACACATATATTTTTGTGTATACTTTACATAAGTCTATGTATATAATTTTAAAGAAATGGTCATTAAACACAGCTAAATATCAATGAGGAAGGACTTGGAAGATGAGGAAGGACTAGGAGCATTTCCTGATGCCTGCTGTGCAGTTTCTACTCACAACTAATACAGCTTTGCAGAATTTCAGCAACATTTATAGCAAGGATGATGTGACTTTCCACCACCTATCCTTTCAGGGTATCACTCCAGAAATTACAATACACTTATATTTTTTATGGAGTTACTTTTATTTGCTAACCTGCCTGTTCTTGGAGCTGTAACTTAAGCACATATCTGTATTTCAGCTGCAGCAGGTAACGAAGTGCCCGTCACACTGAGGTTTGCAGCCAAAATGAAGCAGAACAGTTGACAATATTAATATTTAACATTTGTCTGCTCTTCGTTATGCCACCCAAATAGCACCAAGGCTTTAATTTTCTGTGGTGCAATTATAACAAGCTACGAGCAAGTGCATTAGGAGGTTTCTTCCAAACAGTGGTTGTGAAGTAGAAATACACACAACCAAATAATAACAGAGCGAGCGCTCTGCATATTCCAGAGAAACTGCACAATTAGGGAAGAATTCCTGCTGACATCCGTCAGTGATATCGCCTGATGGAGACAGTCCTAGGTGCTGTAGGCAGTTCTTTAAATAACAATAAATGAGCTCCAGAGCACCACTGGCAATCGTGGTAAACTCATATTCGACCAGCAAGAGGATGTATTTAGGAAAATATAAGGATCATATAAAAATAAAAAAAAAAAAACACACAAAACACTTACAAAGGAACAAACCCTCACTGGCTGGAAGCTGAGAACCTGTCTCCACTATTTCACCAGATTTCACTACTCTCTAAGTTTCAGTGGCTTTTTTTGGGACTGGGCAAGGAGTGCCCAGTGTTAAAATAACTACAGATAAAGGAAGATTGCATGGAAATAACCTCATTGGGAGCTGGGAAAAGAGCTCAGCCTGGAGAAAAGGAGGCTCAGGGGGGACCTTGTGGCTCTGCACAACTCCCTGACAGGAGGGGGCAGCCGGGGGGGGTCGGGCTCTGCTCCCAGGGAACAGGGACAGGAGGAGAGGGAACGGCCTCAGGCTGGGCCAGGGGAGGCTCAGGTTGGACACCAGCAGGAATTTCTCCATGGAAAGGGTGCTCAGGCCTTGGCAGGGGCTGCCCAGGAAGGTTTGGAGTGCCCATCCCTGGAGGTGTCCAAGGAAGGGCTGGAGGTGGCACTCAGAGCTCTGGGCTGGGGACAAGGTGGGGATCAGGCACAGCTGGGACTTGTTTCAACCTGAATGATTTTATGATTCCATGATTATAATTCCTAATAAAAATCAAAGATTACTTCATTTACCAGCTCTGCAGAAATGTGACTCTCCCCAAAAGCACAGAAAATAGCCTCTTTGCCAAAAGTTTGTCTAAAATAGATAAGTGCAATTATTTTCATACAGCAGTAACTTTTTTTCCTTTTCAAGTGAATTGGACAGGGATGGAAGAATATTCCAGGCCATAACTGAAGCCTCCTGGGTGGCCTTGGGCAGCTTTGCTGGGACTATCTACACAGTGCATGGCTGGCAGATGTGAGCTTTTCCTGCCCAAGCTCCGGGCTGAGTTGAAGCTGAATAAATGTGGTTAGCACGGCACAGTGTGCCCAGCCCACCGGCTCCTACAGCGAGCCGAGGCACGGAGCTTGTGATCACAGCTGCTAATTCAGCCCTGGCATGGAGATAAACACGTTTGTGTGGCTGGGCTGGGCTGAGGTGCCACCTGCCAACAACTGGCTTTGGCGACACAGCCTCTGCTCCTCAGCTCCAGGGGCTGGAGACAGCAATTTACGCCTGGATGTGGGAACGGCCCGGGCAAGGTGAGCTAATTTACACTCACAACCAACGTTAAGATGCTCTAAACCCAGAATGAGATGGCCATATAATGATTTCTTCAGGGAGCCAACCTTCTTCCATATGTGTGCTGTGGAAGGGAGCCAAAGGAAGGCTGTCTGCACACTTAACGCTCAATTTGGTGAGCTCTCCACTCGGGTAACATAAATGCACGCTCGTGTCTGTGCTATCAGCTTCGAGTTCATGACACCTGTGGGTACTTGACAACCCAACGTGTCTAAACAAACCTGTTATTTAGTGTTCAGATCGTGTCAGCCTGAGATATTGGGAAACAAGCCCCCTAAGGGTTTTACCTGAGAGTGTGGACAACTCAGCTTCAACACCTCGCTGGTCCTCCAGTCCCAGAAATGATAATTACACTGCAGCCCTTTCTAACAGACAGCATCCTGCATGCTAAATTGTGGCTGAACGCTTCACAAAATTTATTTGAGAGGTTTCCAACGGCAATAATAAGCTTCTCCACTCCCTTTTAAAAAAAGAAATCTAATTATTCATCCTGTCAATCTCATGCAAGATGTTCATTGTTTTTACATTATTGTTTTCTTATTACTGTAACTGCAGTGCCCAGAGAAAAAGAGAGCATGAGAATAAACCATAGAAACTCCACCAAATGTTGGATTTTTACTTTTATAGTTTGTATTTCCTTCAAATGCTGGGTTCATGCCTTTGATTTTCAGGGCACAGGAACTGCCCCAGCCACATTGGAGAAAATAAACCTCACCAGTCCCCCACATCAAGACAGCATAATTTTATGAGCAGTTACATAAACTGCCTTCCAAAATACTTTGTGAAGAAATATCTTGTGGTATTAAGAAACACACACTGCTGTAACTCAAAAGGTCAAGATTTCATGGTTTAAAGCACTGCAGATCCACAAGCATGGTAAAATAGACTGAAACTAAAGTGACCAAAAGTCGCACGTTTCAGAGCAAGATCTGGTGTTTCATCAAAGAGATAAATCTGGACGAGTACCCAAGGCACGGTCACGTGCTGCTGTTCCTTATCTAGGTGATAATCCACAGCTTCACCCAGCTGGCCTGGGGCAGCCACAGCCTTCACAGTCTCTAAAGCACACAGACCTTCAGAGCTGGGCTTATGGACACAGATGTTCCCAAGTGCCTCAGGAACAAGGGGGAAAAGTGCACATTATCAGGAAGATGAAGCACAGCCAGTTGGAAGTGGAGCTGCTGAGGTGGTTTTTACCCTTCTGGTTGCTTTGTACCCTGGAGGTTTCCAGTACTGGAGTTACCTCAGTACAGCACAGGAATGTTTCAATTAATTAAAAATAATAATTGAGGGAAAGGACATTTACAGGGAAGAAGAAAAATGGTCCAAAACACCAAAGATTTCTTTGACCATAAATTCTATTGGGAGTCTAATGGTTTTATACAATTAAACCTCTTTGACTTGGAAAAAGCTTGAGATCCTGTGCATTTGAAGATCTTCCTCCATATCAGCAAACTCAAACCCTTTAGTTAAGCAGCAATAAACCCACATCTGCAATGAAAGTTAAGTGCGACTCTTCAGCACCGTTCAGCAAATGTCCTTTATTTTAATTATCCAAACCAGAGCCAGCACTGGCTTTCTGCTCCACAGAGAAAACCTTCCCAGCTACCTGAGCTCCTGTGTGCACAGAGCTGCCTAAAGGTCCTTCAGGGACATTCCCAGCTTGGAGCAACCACGTCTCGCCATCCGTGGATTTCCCCATCTGCCACTTTTAGGAGCAACCTGTGGGCTCTCCCGTGGCACAGTGGGGGCTGGACAGGACCCCGGGCATCCCAGACTCAGCTCTGAGCAGAACAGAGCCACTCTTGAAACAGAAAGACAAGTTTAGCCGTCTTGAGGAATTAAAAAAAAAAAAAAAAAAAAAAAAGGATCCTTGAGAATGAAGCCAGCAGTCTTGGAAGAGCCAGCAGGCTCCCATGTCAGCCATATGCCTTCATATGTCTGTTCTGGGGGAGTGTTACAGCTCCTGCTGTTCCATTCTTCACTTTTTAAAGAAAATGTTACAAGGCCACAAGGACTCACAAACATTTGTTGACATTTCTTCTGGGTCAGCCTTAGGAGGCCTGCAAGAATTTAAACATATGGCAGTATTTAGCTGCGTGAGGGAATGGGCTGTTTCGGAGAAAAGCGGTATTTAGTTGCAAAACAGTTTAATCCACCATAAAGGTTTTAAAGTTTTTGGCCCAAATCCAAACTTTTTCTCATTATAGTTTTCACATTATATTTTTAAAGCAACAGCAGCTTATCCACTGAGCTGGTACTGAGAAACACTGAAATACTTCACAGTGTTTTCTCTTGCCCTCCACACAAATAATATCTTGATCTGGGGTTGCAGATCAAACAGATTTGGTGGGTGTTTAGATTTAAAGAGGGGGCAAAAAGAAGAGATAATCTGGGCACTGAAATGAAGGTTATTTCCCGCACTCAAAGGACACAGAACCTTTGCATTTTGAGCCACGTCATGAAATTAATTGTGTTTTCACCATGTTTCAGTAGCAGTACCTATGCATTCGCAAGGCAGAAAAATGGGATTTGCGAGGCTTTGTCTTGTTCTTCAGCTGCCACTGCTCCCAGTCAGCTGCCAGCAAAGGCACAATGGCTCACTGGCTGACACTCGTTAGCTCTTGCTGGTAACAAAAACACATTGCACATAAGGAGTCGAGCTGATGTTTATCTTCAATAGTGTAGAAAGGGCAGCACAAACATTAAACTTCCTCAAAACCACACTGGGAACACACCTGACCCAGCTGCAGTGGCAGGGAAGGACCAAGGCAAGGGGCAGCCTCTTCCCTTCACTGCTGCTTTCCTCCAACGCGCAGCTCAAGGTTTCTGCAGGTTTAGAGCAGACCTGAGAAAGACATTCTTCCCTTCTTCCCTGGCAGGGTGGGCAGGCCCTGGCACAGGGCGCCCAGAGCAGCTGTGGCTACCCCTGGATCCCTGGCAGTGCCCAAGGCCAGGCTGGACACTGGGGCTTGGAGCAGCCTGGGACAGTGGGAGGTGTCCCTGCCATGGCAGGGGTGGCACTGGATGGGCTTTAAGGTCCCTCCCAACCCAAACCATTCCGGGATTCTGTGACTGCAGCTCACAACCGGAAGAGCTCCTGGCACTCTTTTTTCCCTTCCACAATCTTGTCTATTAATTGTACAGCACAACATTTAAAATGAGCACTTTAGGCAGTTGAAATGGAAGATCTTGCACAGAAAACAAGGATGCAAGAGCACTCTCTGTTTGGTTTTTTTTCCAAACGACAGAGCAGACATGTTTTTTAAAATGAAGACCAGATCCAGAAATTGTGCTCTTCCTGAAATGTCCTGTTAATTAATACCTAACCTAACACATGAACCAGGAGTGGTCAAACCCCTCTGGTTTTGAACAACATTTCGGAGCCTCAGAAAGAACCCAAGATTATTTTGCTGAAAACTTTTGTAAGAAATTCATGAATGACTGAGATGGATACAGAAACTTTATAGGAATTATGAAAGAAAAGCAAAAATGTCTAATTTTAACAAGTAAATTGCACAAATAATTAAAACCTCTGGATGAGGAAGTTTAAAAGAGAGAGGCAGCACTTCCTTGGGTGTTCAGCAGCTGGCAGCAGGCAGGGTTTAGGTGCATTACCTGTGCTGTCAGTCAGGTGAAGGAAAGTTCCTTATATGTCTTATTTTGACCCAATTACAGGCTGGAAAAAGCATCAAACATTCTGAAATTTAAATTGAGTTAGAGGACAAACTTCTGTCATTACGAATTTGTGTGGACATAAAAATGATGTGAATGAAACTTCAAGGTCGAGTTACTTTTATCCAACTTTCATAGTCTCAACCAAACTAGCATCCAAATTTGGTTAGAGAGGTCACTGTCCAAAATGCTGCAGGCTGTGCAGCCCTTAAGCAGCAGAGCACGTCCCATCTTGTAAAGCTTTGCAAAAAAAAAAGTTTTTATAATCTTGCTAAAATTAAGTTGACATTTCCTGAAAGTTACCCACTTACATTTAACCTTTACCCAAAATTACCTTTTATTCCAAACTCTTCAATAATAAAATGCATGAGGCATTAAGGGAAGGTAAAAGCTGAATTTCAGAATCCGGTTATCAGCAGTGATCACAACCAGGAAAACGAAGGTTACTCTGAGAAAGTTCCAGTAACTTCAGAGGAAACAAAATCAAAAAATCACTGATTTTTAGTCACCACATAACAAACATTAATAGTTAGGAGAGGTTTGTACTTAAAAGCTGAATTGGCCAATGATGAAAGGTCCTGACTACAGAAGGTGTTGAAGGGTATGAAGAATCTCGATGGAAACAATTGGAAAGTATTAATTAAATGCTCATATGATTAAGTAAATAAAATTTAGAAGGTGAAAACAAACAGTCTAAGGCTGCAGTGCTCAACCTTGCAGCTGAATTCCAAGCTTAAGAATTCGTGAGCCAGGTGGATCAAAAGATATATCAGCAACACAAGAAAAATAACAAAACAATGAATAAAAGGAACTGTATGACTCATTCAGATGTGAGGGAGAAAATGGCATCAGAGACCTGAAAGCATCAGCTTGTAACAATAAATGAAAGGTTAAAAATAAGTTTTATGTATTTAAAAACCGTTAGGAAGGCTTATCTGCAAACTTGCTGGTGCCTTCAATGGCAAGGGTGGATAATGATTAAAGCTGGGAACTCTGAAGATATTTTTATAATGATTTTTTTCTACAAGCACTTGGTGCTAAAGTCACATTTTTCCAACTTCATGATAGAGGGCAAGACACACAAATCCATTTTTATCTTTGGGTGAGGAAAACAATGGAAGTGTTTTAGGTGCAGTGTGAGGATAGATTGCCTGTTAGATTCTTGAGCCCACTGACATTTTTTAAGTAGAACAAAGAGAGATGGATTCAGTTCTGGATCTGGAGACAACAAAAACAAATGTAAAAATAACAGTGTGAGCATGGAACAGCGAGGCTGAGTGGGGGATCCTACAGGAGTGGCAGCTTCTGGTGGGATGCTGAGGGCCTTCTCAAAGTGGTGAACATGGCGGTGGTGCTGGTTGAACTCGATGGTCTTAAAGAGCTTTTCCAAACTAAAATATTCTGTGATTTTGTGATTAAAAGCAGAACCGTGGATTTCTCTGCTCTGCCTTACAGAGATGAAGAGCTGTGCCCTGGCCTCCCAGATACAACTTCAGCAATCAGGTGTGATGAGTGGAGCCTCACTCCCACCTCCTGAAAGCAGAGGGGTTTGTCCGTATGTAGCTGCTTACCCCAACTAATTAATTCTTTTTCCATGATAAGAAATTGAAGATAGTCTGATACACCCATGAGCCGTTATAAAAGCAATGCAAATATTGCCTAAGTACCATAAATATTAATTTCATATTAAAACATTTTGATCAAATTCACACACTTGCAGATCCCATGTCTGCAAATGCTTCCCTGAATTCAGATTATCAAGTGCATTTGCTGAAACAGCGTATTTTGGGCAACTATTCACGGCAGCCTTTCCAGTTGTCCTTGCTAATATTCCTGTCAGAATCCAAACTCAAAGAACTACACATCCATTTAGGAAACTGAAGGTTATCACACATCACTGGTACATCACATCAACCCAGCTCAAAACGCTTCAAAGAGCCCACAAAAAACCCCCAAATAAGCACAATTCCACTAACAACGCACGTCGGTGTCCTTTAGCAAGTGGTCAAGTGAGGTGAGGAAAGCTGATGGCATACATGGGTCTTTGCTGAGTACTTTGCTGAAATTAACTAATTTTCATTTATGTTAGTATGTAATTATTGCATGAACATACTGCAAGTGGAAAAGCAGGATGACCCTCATTAAATGAATTCTTGTAACAAAATTAAGTAATGCTATTAAAATAATCTGAAAAAAATTACTGTGTGTTCTTAATTACACCAAATCAACACATTTTTCTTAGAATCATAGAATCACTGAATGGTTTGGGTTGGAAAGGACCTTAAAGCTCATCCCATCCCACCCCCTCCATGGGCAGGGACACCTCCCACTGTCCCAGGCTGCTCCAAGCCCCAATGGCCAACCTGGCCTTGGGCACTGCCAGGGATCCAGGGGCAGCCACAGCTGCTCTGGGCACCCTGTGCCAGGGCCTGCCCACCCTCCCAGGGAACAATTCCTGCCCAAGATCCCATCCAGCCCTGCCCTCTGGCACTGGGAAGCCATTCCCTGGGTCCTGTCACATCCACCTGTGTAATTTTAACACATAAATTCTGAGGAAAGGAGAACACATGACCAGGATTTTATGGCAAGGTGGGAGCATCTGTTTGGATAAACCGTAGCAATCACAGTTAGAATTTCTCATTAGCTCCATCCAGCTGAATGGCCAACACTTCTGCTGTCAAATCCAAACTAATTGTATCCCAATTTCCAACAATCCTTAGCCGTAATTAGCAAACATAATGGCTCCCTCAATCCCAAACAGTACAGAGAGGTTTTGTAATTCCCCCCACTTGAACCGAGGTTTGGTCAAGATTATTTCCATTGATATGAAGCCAAATAAAATATATCAGGTCTAGCATTATTTTTATTATCCTACAACACAAATGGATTTCCTGCACTGAAACAACAAACACCATGAGAGGCAATCAGATGGCATCTGATTTATACTTAGATTTTAGTCCCACAAAATTAGGGAAAAGGAGACAAGCTGAACACAAGTTCAGCTCATTAAAAGAATTATTAAGAGATGAAGCCATGCTGGTGTATTATTCTGCACTCCTGGTAAGATGTGAGCAGAAGCCCAGGCTGATATTGGAGCATCTCAGCGGAATTTAGCAGCACTCCATCCCCCTTCATCACCATTTAGTACCTCTCCAAATAAACTGCACACAGCTAAAGAGTAAATTTTTCCTGTTCTTGGGAAGGAAGAACTCCAATTCAATAAATTGATATTAACTTTTTTAGTGCCTTGCATTAAATACATTTTCAGCACCAGTTTCAGGTCAGATTTTTCTCAGGTGGTTTTTAGCTGGAGATAAAACATCCTGTAACTGCTTCCTGTTCAACCAGGGCTCAGGATGAACCAGCTCCAGCTGGAGGGAAGGCAGGATGGGGTTCACAGTGTCTTTAGGAAAAGCACAACTTTTTCTGGATGGCCAAAATTCCATTGCCACAGCCGCTGCGCCAGGGCGTCACCTGCCTTTCATTCCAAACTCAGCAAGTTTTACATGCCTTAAAATTTACATGTTCTTTTAATTTTCACAACCTTAAGTATCTCCTGTGCATCTGCATTGGTAACTCTTCTCCTGTTGTGCCCTAACTCACCTTCTAAGTCCTAAATCCCAAAAGCAAAGAACACGTTCTGTTTAATTCATGTGACTTTTGCATGTAGAGAAGGTGACACAACTAATAAAATCCAAAGCAGTCCATGAAATACACAGCAGTAAAAAAAATATGGAACATAAAACATTGAGCCAGAACTCTCTCCTATATACACAAAGTAGAAACCAAAACTGAACCCCATTTCTATTAAATCTAAAGAAGAATGAACACACAGAATAGAAATCCATGGTAAAGACAATGTTACCAAAAAAGTATTAGTATATATACATACTACATAAAGTGTGTGTATATATATGTATATACTCTCCATATACTATATATTAGTATGTAAAATATATGTTTGTCAAGCACTTTTCTCAACCTGCCAGCAAAGATCTGCTGCCAGCTGATCCTCACCCTGTGTTTGTACTACATCCACACAGCACAAACTCACAGTTTCACTGCTTACAAACCATAAATGCTGAAAGGGAAACAACCCCTCACATGCTCCCATGGAATGCTCCTGGCATTTGTGTCTCCCATCCCTTGCATCTTTTCTCTCCTTGAACATCTCCCTTGGTGTCTGGTCTCTGCTCAGCAGCTCGAGCCCATCCTAACCTACAACGCCCATCACAGCTCTGACCTAGAGACGAGCCAGGCAGCTGAGTCTGAAAGAACAAGGAGCTGGCACTGGCAGTTCCCTCAGTTATCAGCAATAATGGAGGGCTTTTTGCACAGCTGACAGAAGCTCGAGAGCCACGTGTGCTGCTGGAAAATTTCTCGTGGGCAAGAAGCAAGAGGGTGTAGCAGTATCCTTGTGGAACTGCTGTGGGCAGAGCCAGACACACATCTGGGACAGAGGTTTGGGAGTTTTCTTTGCTTATCTTCTGTCCTACCTTCAGACACAGACAGAAAAGCAGTGCAGCCTGCAGTAAATATGTTCAGCACTTATAAACTTTGCAGAGGAAAGTGGGAATGGTGCTTTGCACTGAGGATTGTATCACGCTGTGCATGAATGACACGTTGTTCACCAGCAACGTATTAGTGGCATTTCCAAGCTAAGAAGTGCTTAATTGTGCTAATTTAATATTGATGTACACCATGAGCTATAGCTCCTGCAGGTTCTGAACTGAAGGGCGCTGTTGGTCACTGTTACATCCGTGGGTTTTTGGTTTCCTGCACACGGCTCTCATGTAAGAAAAGTCTTCATCCACTGCAGATTACTTGGGTTGGAAACTCTTCCTGGTTTGACAGAAAAACCTATCTCCTTAAAGCCTCCAGACTCCTAAAACCATGTGCAAACTTATTCCAAGAGATGGGCACAGCCACCTGGGATGGTGTAAAGAGATGGATGGACTGGCTAAAGGCCATAAAACAAGTCTTTAAAAGAATCCACAGCGGTAGGAAAAGAACCCACATTTTTCACTAAGATCTCTGTAGATTAGCAAATGTGACATTAACCATAGAGTCTATCAATCTTTTCTGTCAGTTTCTACAAGACCTTAAATCCCTTTCCTCTGACACCTTTTTCTCTTGGTGGTAACAGTGTTTCCTTAAAATTGTGGCTGTAGAAATAATTTTTTAAAAATAACAGAAACTTTGGAGATGTCTAAATTAGCAATGTCTCACTTTCTCTGGCTCCCTGAAAATTTGGGTCCAGCCTACATCAGAGATGCCTCAGCCCCTCCTGATTGAAACAGTGTAAGACAAAAAGCTGAGAAGATTTTCAGCTGGCAGAACCCGAGTCATTTCTGCCATGTGAGATTTATCCACGAACTGATAAAAGCATTTCTTTGCCAGCACACGCTGTGCTTAAAATAAGGAGCGTTGTTGATACAGATATCCTGGCAGAACTGTATCAGCAAACACTTTCTGCTGCAGAACAGGACCCAAAACATATCTTCTTCACAAGAATATTTTTTTTTTCTTTTTAAAGTTTGAACTACAAAAAGACATCAAACTTGGAGCAGAAATTTTGGTGAGAGTACATTTCTTTAAGAGATAACATCTACATTTGGAGAAAATTTTGTTCCATACCACTGCTCCGATCCAAAACTAATTACAAATAGTAATATTAAAAGAAGGAATCACTTCAGCCCCCTGACCTGTAAAGGCTACCTCTATTCCATAGCTCCAGGAGTCTGTCCTGGTGGATTTTCCCTGTTCCCATCCCACAGAACAGAGAGCTACTACTGCTGTTGCACCAAGCAGAAGGCTTCCCACTAACTGCACGTACATTTCCATGCTCCATACCACTTCCAAGACATCCATATATTCTCCTGGAGAGAAACAAGAGGCAGACAAAGAAATAAATTTGGCAAGTAGTGTCAGCTGAGTCCAACTGACACCATGTGGGCGTCAGCAGTTCCTCTGAAGTTCAGTCTTATGTCTTACCCAAAGACAGATTTGCTGGTGCCTGAAAACTGTTACATGAGTCATTTGCTAAGAATACGAAGGGATGGAATTAATTTTCCTCTGAATTAAAAATTCAAGGTTTTTTTCTTCCAGGAAATAAGTAGCTAAAATTACAGCAAGTCTGTCGCTTTATGATTTTTGCCTGGTTTAGCATCTGAGAAACCATCACTTCAAGGTAGTAAATGTCCTTTTTTTTCTGCACAAAGGATTGCAACTGTTGGATTTATGAGTGAAATAGATACCTGACAACATTATCCTAAAAGAAGCTGGAGAAAATAACAACACTTCAGGAAAAAGAAAAATAAATATTGAAATTCTATACCATAGTATCTGAAGAAAATACTTGAACGAAATTACTACCCTGTATTAATTTAATGTTCTTTCTTTTGAAAACTTTAACAAGTCCTTGGGATATTATTACAGAGTTTCATCTGAATTTTGTCTCGCTCTGTAGTACTCTCACACCCCCTCAAGGAACATTTTACTACAGAAACAAAATATTTACATTTCCTCTATTTAAAATGAAGAAACAAGTAATCAGAACTGAAAGAGTCATATTGAAGTAGTTGGAGAAGAACAAATGAAATACAGGGAACATCTTGTGAACTGATATAATTTGAATAATTTTTACAGAATTTATTTTTAAACAGTAAGGATGAGACTATGGATTTCACTAGAGGTCCATTAATCCAATCTACACCCCTTGGTTTTCCCAGGCTCTATGAGGATATAACAAACATGCAATATTTAATTTGAAAGAGCACAAGGGATATTTTATACAGAAAAAACACTGCAAATGGAATTTGCCTTCTCTGAGCTAAAATACGGCAAATAAACCTGAAAAGGGTAGTATAACAAATTCTACCCTTTATTTTCTTATTATCAGAATCTCTTAAGAAAAGTTTTGGTATTCCTTCTCTCAAAGGTCCCCACTCCAGTGGTGTTTCCTCCAACTGACTTCAGGAGGAACAACTCACCCAGGATGTTTTTTGGGGTGAGGCATCTCATGGCTGCAGCTCAGGCCAGCCTGGTCTGGAGGGCTCAGCGCAGGTTTGGGTAATTAAAGCTTGTGCAGCTGAGTGAGCTGGGAGGGCTGTGGCAGCTTTGTCTCAATCATTCAACAGGAGAAACTCCTCTGAGGAGCACTTGGGCTCGGTGCCACGTGAGGGTTGTGGCAGCAGTAATCCACTGCTCCTCACCCAGCTGCCTTGGGCAATCCATGGCCTCTCCAAAAGCCTGCTGACACTTTGCTTCTGAGGGTATTAACTGGCTGTTTCAGTGTTGTGCACAACATTTAGTACTCTCAAAATGTTGAAGTACGTAATTATGCTTGAAATAATTAGAATCACAGTTAAAAAAAAAAAAAAAGAAAGAAAGGAAATGCAAACTCAACAACAAAAGGAGAGCAAAAGGGGGATCCCTGTAGATCCCTGTAGAAAGTGTGCTGGAAAACCTGAACTGAGGTTGGGAACCCACTCTCTGTGGCATTGTGAACCCTCAGACCTCAGCTGGATCAGCAGGAGGAATCTCATGGAGCTGAAGGAGATCCAGAATATGTAAAGGGAATCCATGGTAGGAGTGTATCAAAAATAGTCAGTAGAGACACAGGTTAGAAGATCCAGGCACTGAAGAGATGAAAGATGAAGCAACATTGGAGTGAAAGTTTATAAATAAGAATAATTTTATATCTGTCTTTAATCTGACAGAGTGCATATGGAGCAAAGAGGATCCACGTTCTTCCCAGCTCTGGCGTTGCTTTTATTTCAGCTCTTGTGATGGAGCCCATAAAGAGCTTCCTGCAGGACAGAACTTCACGTGAAACAAAGATTATAGGTACAACACCTCCACGATCTTTGCCTTTGCCTGCATTTAACCCTATTAACCATCTTCTAAAGTTCTGATGCCTTCCACACAAATTGTGGAATTCCTTTGATGTCCAAGAATATATAAAGTTACTTATCGTCCCCTACCCCCACACTGTAACCTGCCCAAAATTGTCTGAAAGCATTTCAGAAAAGAGAAACCAGGAACTGGTGCTGGTAATAATGCATGAATCATCTTTGGAGTCAACGGTCCTTTCCCCCACAAATCCTGAGAAATCCTCGGGAAATTTCTGGAAGGAGCAGTGATGCACATCCTGTGCTCAGTGCCACAGAGCAGAGCGGGGAGATAATTACCCTGTGAGCACGGAGCCAGTGCCGTGTAACAAAGGTGCCAAAAATCCCAGTGCTGTCATTAACAGCTGCTGGCTGCTTGTCAGCTGCGAGTGGAGCACAGCCCTGCACTGCTGATGGGCAGATGAGAACACACCTGAACACGGCAGGATATTTATAAAATCTAATCATGCAGGGGAAAAAATGCAGCCGTCGCCTCACAAAGACTTGTAGCACTTATTTCAGGTACATGACATCTCATTTTTCCTCTCGAGCTGGCAGTGTCACATTGCTGATCTCTCCCTGATTTAAAACTAAGTTTCCAAAAACCTATTAAATAGGTTTTAATAGGTCTAAACCTACTGGATTTTCTGTATAGTCCCTGGATTGAAACAGGACCAAGGAGAGAAAGAACCATTAGTGGAATATTCTGTCTATTTGCAGCAGATCTATGTCTTTGAAAGCTATCAACACCAATATTTTTAATAGTTTCAAAGCACCAGATAAATAAAGGCACTTAAAACAATGGGTTTCTTCTTTCACTTCTCTCTTATCATGTAAACTATCAAAGAAATTGCCTCTATGCACTACTGAATAAAAGAGGAGCACCAGGAATTTCTGGACTCTGACTCAGGCGCGCAAAGAAGGACATTACAAAGGTGCAGCCCCTAAAGCACCATCACAGGTAGGCAGCATACAGGTTGGAGTGTAGGAAGCTCCAGATGGGCACTAGAAGATGAAAAACCTGAAGTGCCATTCAAACAGAGCTTGAGAAATCAGGCACAGGTCCTGCAAGAGGAACATGTTTGCAATATAAAAGCCCGGGATGATACACCTTAAAAAAAATCCCATTCCATGTTGCAAAAGAAGAAGAGGACAAATTGAAAAACATCCCCAGTGAGTGACCCGAGGCTGCCTAGGTGCTGTCCAAACCACAACGTCTGAGTCAAAGATGAACCATCCCCTTGCTCTCCTGCCTGGGTGCCAAACTCTCCCTCCCGGGGTTAGAAAGGAGGTGCGGTTGGTCTTTTAATCACCCTAACCTTAGGCACTTCTCTAATTGGATTAGCTGTAGCCTTTTGCAAAAATAAAAGTGGTCCTGTTTAATTGTACATCACAGCATTTACAACAAATAGCTGCTATTTCAACTGATTAATGCACATTTTATTTTAGTGGCTGCCCAAGCTCTGTAGCCATTTCAAGAGACAACTCACTAAACTTGTAAAACATTTTAACTTTATCTGATTTCTCTTTCATCTCTCACACCGAGTTGTAAAACACATTTTTCTTATTCACACGGAATGCCACAGACAGAGATTTGGGCTGAAGCCTGATCTACATGACAGCTGCTGAAGCCACGGACAAGAAAAACTGTATCTGAAATTGCAGGGAGCGGGCTGGGAGCGATAGCACCTGCAGCAGTCAGGGAGCTGCTGAGCTGGGTTAAGATATATTGCCCTGACTATTGCATTTTATTCTCATGGCAGTAGCAGGCCGAGTGCACAGTTTAGGCTCCAGCAGCTCTTATTCCCCCAGAAAGCAGCAGCACAAGGCCAGCTCGGAGGTGCTGCTGCAGGCTGAGATTTCCCAAGCTGACCTGGCTGGTTTAATTCAAATATTTGTTAATACAAATACAGAGCTGCTCGTGCTTCCCCCAGCCCCTGGCTGCAGCTCCCCGGAGAGGGCACATCCTCGGATGGGACGAACTGGTGTTGCCCCTAATATATCTCCATGCATTTCCCCTTTTGCCTGTTTTTCCTTGGCCTTCCAGGAGCGGCCCTTCTCACCTCGGCAGGCTGGCTGGCTGCCTGCAGGTGGCCCGGAGCAGCTCTGGGGACATTTCCAACCGGTGTTTTTTCAGCTGGTGCTTCATCACCAGCAAGATGTGCTGATGCTTGAGCAGATTCCAGAACCGGGTGCAGTTCAAGAGAGATTTCAATTTGACAAAATATTCTGCAAGGCTCCCAGGATCAGTTTGGGGTGCCTGCAGCTGTCCACAATGGGTAGGGAGGGGAAATTATTAAAAAGCTGTGCACATTCCCTCACCCCCAACTCTGCAGCTCCTACAAGAGCACTCTAAGGACATGAATCCTGAGCACACACATAGTTTATCCCTGAGATAAAACTGGGCAAAGAGACAACCAAGACCGACTTGCTCTTTCTGTGTCTCTCTCTGTAAACCTTGGTAGATCCTTTCAGATTTTTAAACAGCATTTCATGGATGTGGAGAAATGGTAGAAAAATAAGTAAGGCAGAAAAAAGATGGAAAGTAGGCAAGAGAGTTCTTGCCAGAGGAGCTGGAGAGCAGAAGGAGATGGGATTTTCAGACTGTGCACCACATACAGCAATTTCTGTGAAAAGCTGGAGGAAAAAAGTGACCACTGTTAGGGCTTGAGAGTGTTTCAGCTTAATCACCTTAATAGGACCTCTTAGAGGTGAGCTCAGTGCGAAATGAGCCTCCCCTTTCCCGGGATTTTCTTTCTCTCAAAGGCTAAGTGGCTTTACATTTGTCTTTGGTCCCTCTCTAAACCAACTGAGCAGCCTTCTCTCTAGGCATTAATCTCAAAACTTCGGTAATGTGAACTCAGAGTGCTCCCTCTCCTTTTTCTGTGTGCAGTTGTTGTATCTACAGCGACAGAACTCTGTTTAAAAGCCTTTTGGCAGACTTTGGGTGTCAACAGCCTTGTCAAAGTTTCACTCCAGTTTCGAGCAGAGATTGAAAGATTCACAGATGTCAGATTTGTGTCTGCTCCTCCACTTACATAACTTGCAAACACAAGTCCTCATGCATGTAATACACCCACAGCCCCTTTTCTTAGCAGGGAATAATACAATGTGCTTCGGGAGCTTTAAACTCTTGAACTCAGATGAAGGATTTAAGGATGTGTTAAAAAAATTATCTGAATGAATGTTTCCATGAAGGACTGAAACACCTGTCCATGTACTCTCTTACAAAGAGCGTGGCTGTCAACATCTAAAGACACTCTGCATTTCTGTCAGGAGCTCTGCTTTGATCAAAGGTAGATAAATCTTGTACTACCTGAATTTCTGTTCATGTTAGTAGACAGAAGATATTTGTTTATACTGTTGGATTGTAAGGTAGCTGGATGTAACAAAAATAAGTGTAAATTCCTACATTTTAGTCCGACTATCCTTGGGCAGCAAAAGGGAGAATGAAACTGTGCCACATCCAAAACTCAGCAACTGAAGATCGAAATGATAAATCTTATGCTCTGAGATGCTCCATAGGGGTCCTGGGTATCCAAACCAAAGGATGCATTACATCCCTCATTTAGATAACATTTTTAGCTCCCACTTTCTTTTTTTTCCTCTCTTTGCTAAAATATAATAATCTCCCATTAAAAAAATTAAATTTTGCTAAGCATTTCATTTTCATAAAGCACATGTTGGCCTTGGCAAACAACAGTCTGTGATGGAGGTTTTCATTGACAGCACCTTGATTGCTTTAGGGCTTTTTAGTCCCTAACTTAGTCCTGAAAATTTTCATAGAAAGAGTCTATGTAGTAATTGCCACTAAACAAACATCAAAGGCACCTTTCCATTCATCCTCCAAATGTTCACCTTTGCTCTACAAAAAACAGCAACAGTGAGTTTGTCAACTTTCTCCCTAAATCAGGAAGCACAGCCCAGTTTTCAAGGCTTTCCCTTAGCCCCTCTCTTCTTTCAGTATGATATTTTATCCACTTTTTAATTTTTGTAGGGATTCTTCTCCTCAATAAATATTCCAAGGAACTCAAAGTCTTGTGTAATTGAATCACCAGGTTTATAGAAAATCAGTTATAGCCAAAATTGCCAAGGTGGGTGTGGGGGAAGAAGGAATATTTCAGCAAGATGTGGCCCATTATGCAAATTTGTCACCACATGCCATACATAATGAATAAACCTTGTGCTCTTAACACTTTGATTATAGACTATACAGACAATGTAAATTAAAATTCCTGCTGCTCCATAAACGAAATGAGAGGAAATTATGTAAATTCTAACACATTAGATTGATTTGGTTGAAACAAAACCTGCTCCACTTGATGTTTTAGGGGAAGAGCCACAATTACAATGATTGAGAAAGTGCAGCGTTAATGAAGTGTGTTATTGCTAATCAATTCCTCCTCCTCTGGTAATGGCACGGGCATGAGCTCTGCCACTGCATCATCCACTGCCCACGAAACCTCTGAGCGCCTGGGGCACAAACTGAGGCTGCCACAAACTCCTGTTTGCATCAGAGGACTCACTGCAGCTCTGTGACTGACGTTCCAAAGGGGTGTGTGTTCTCAGACAGGATCACGGAATGGTTGGGGTTGGAAAGGATCCTAAAGATCACCCCCTCCCACGGGCAGGGACACCTTCCACCAGACCAGGTTGCTCCAAGGCCTGTCCAACCTGGCCTGGAAAACTTTTTGGCAATCCTGCCTGGCTGTCTGGGATGGTACTGGAGATCCTAACCAAGCGGCTTCCCCGTGAGCGAAATAATCACCTTTCTGCTGGCCGGCTTCTCAGAAAATGAGGAATGAGGTTTTCACCTGGTGATAAACTGACCATGTTTAGTTCATGGAAATTAAAAGCAAAGTCTTTCCGGCTTAAAAGTTCCCTGTCCAAATTAAAGAAGCTGAAAAATGGGACTCAATGGTTTTAAAACTTTCAAACAAAATATTCTTCCAATAACAGTTGCCTGGGTTTTGTTGTAGGAATTTGGAATGTCTCTAAAGTGGAGCACAGTTGATTAAATTCTGTGATCTGTAAGGAACTGTGATGCACAGAGCTGATAGAGCTGTTCTACAGTTAATCAACAGATGAAGGTTATACCTTCTTTACACCAAGCAGAGGAACATTTCTCCAAGCGTCCTCTCACCATTTAAACAAAATACTCTGTCGAGCTTCTCACCAGTGAGCTGCAGAATACTGCATTGCTAACTTAGTTATTTGCTGTGCTGTATAAAATAATTAAGTAGTTTATTTACCACATTCTGCATTTTGCAGCCCTTTCTCTAAAAAAATTCCATTGCATTTTTAAAGAATAAGTTTTCATTTGCAAAAGGATCTGCAGCGTTAGAAATCTGTGGCTCTTACCTCACAGGTAAATACGAGCAGGCGGAACGAGCCACTGTTTTATTTTCTATTTAGAAAACTTTTATATCATTCCCAGAAACATTTGTCACCACACGTAGCGACTGCATTGCTTTCCTCTCTCTGCTGATGTGTCTCCCACTAATTTATTTTTGCTCCTGCCACGACAGGAGGAAGCACAGAGACACCTCACTGCCTTCAGCAGCAGCCTCACACACAGGACTGGTGCAGATTGTGAATAAAACGCATCCAAAACCAGGGCAGCACAGGCAAGGAGAGCTGCTATGCAGAAATGACATAGCACATAAACACACAACACACACACCAAGGCTGGCACTTACCAGAAGAAATTCTAGTATATTATGTCTGCTCCATGAACAAGGAAAAAAGAGGGGTCAGGCCCACAGCTGCGAAAGAAAATTTGGCAGACCGAGAAAAGAGAATGCAAAAATAAAAAGAAAAGGGAAAGATAAAAGGAATTCATCCCTCCTAGAAACAAAGCAACATTTAGTTCTGCGGGCTGAGGGTCCATCCTGGTGTCAGCACACATTTCTCTGCTACGGTTGGGGTTTTAAAAATGCCAATCCATTTTCGCTTCATTAATTGGGAGCTATCTCTGCCGCCGCCGCCGCGAGAGGCACAGGGAGCGCCCGGGACTGAGCTCTGCTCCCTCAGCCACGAGCATCCCGCCCCTCCCGGAATTTATCCCGGCTTTTGGCCGGGATGCTGCGGGAGCCGCCTCCCCCGCACAAGGGTGCCCAGTCTAATTGCACCGTGCTAATTAGAATCTCAAAGCGTGACGTGGTCAGAGAGCCACTCAGAGCTTGGCAAAGAGAGATTTGCAACCCAAAATGAGAAACATGGCCCGAGACTGAGAAACAGGGAAAACTACGGCAGCTAAGTGACTGTAGAGGAGCAGGAGCTGAGCATTTCAGCGTGGGACAGATGTTTTCTTACATAAAACAGACACAAAGAATCACAGTGGTAAATACCTCACCCCGCAGGAATCATCTTAATTTCCATCTTACAGAGACCTTGGAAAACTGAGTCTCTCCACATTAGCTTTTGCCCGAATTCTTTGACTTCCCACTGCTTTGTTTACAGGAACAGGCTCCCTTTGATGTTGGAATATTAGATGGAGTGAAACAATAAGTTTCCCATATTCTAATATCCAGGCATCCTGAGCTTGTTCAAGGACCCCTTGATTCATGAAGGCAAATAATTAAATTACCTGAGCTTTGATCAAGGAGTTGCTGCAGTCCCTTTTTGATGTCGAATGTGGCTGTTTGAAGCTCTGCACAGATAACTGGCCCACATGGGGTTTAACCCTTCTTGCACCAGTAGCAGACTTCAGGCAGTGTTCTGGCATTCCAAAGCGAGCCCCACAGCATCGTTTGGGAATGCTGCTCCAGGAGGAGCACAGTAGGTCCGGGAGATCCCTGTACCACACCCTTGATGGCATGCTCATTGGAAGGCTGAACCTCTCTCTTCTAAACAGGCTGAAATTATTTCCCAGTCAAGTCAACTTGTCTTAATATTAATTTTTGGGAGCTGCCCTTTAGATGGCACGACACTGAGACATAAAAATACCGCTGAGAAGAAAAGGGGTTTGCCTTGGCAATACAGGAGTTTTCATCACGTCCATGCTTCCCAACTATTTCCCCCAAAAGAAATGTGAGTGGGCACAGACTCCTCTAGTCAGGTCAAAGAACACTCCTCAAATAGGAAAACCAAGTAGATTTAAGCCTTCCCTCTCCTCAGTGCAAGCACCTGGATGAATTCATCTGTGCCATGACCAAGTCAAAGCCCTGATCATGCTGCCTGCACAAAAACAGAAACTGAAGTCAATGCAGACGCTGTGCTCTCAGCTGATTTGCCATTCTGACTATGATTACTGGGAGAATTCCTCTCCATAAATGAGGAATTAAGCTCCTCTTCATTCATTCTAAGATTCTTTCGGGACATGAGGAGGTTACTAAAAGGACATAATTAGAAGGCATAATTAGTATATAGCGATCTCTCACTCGGTTCCCTACACAGCTCCAACAACACAGCCATGGATACACCCCTAATTTTAGCAGCAGTTCCATGGATTATGGAAATAACCTCACCAGACTACTGAGATGTGGCAAAAACAGTTCTGCAACAGGACTTTTTCTGTTCCCATTCACGGCAGAAAGGCATCTGTCCTTCACGGCACAGCTGTGGAAAGGATCCCTGTCATGCAGAGTGACATCTCAATTGACAGGGATACAGGCTGCAAAAAGCATAATGAACGTGTCTGCCTTCCCCTGGATAACAGGCAAATTATTAGGGGGCATGAGGATGCAGATGGAAATCGACGTATTTACATGTAAAATGCTTGATAAGTTATTAAAAAGTTGGGGTGTTTCTGATTTGTTGGAAAATAAAACTTGGGGCCTTCTGCAAAGCCTGGAAGGGAAATGTGTACAGTGAATTGGTAAGAATGAGAAAAGAAGTCACTGTAGACACAATTTTATGCGTTTTCCATAAAGCCAAAGGAGCAGCACATACACCTAACATGTGAAATGGGAAACCTTCCTCCTTGAGCAAACACTCCTGGTAACACCAGTGAGCAGCGTTAAAGGAGGAGCTGCTGATCTCAAATTCAACAAGCAATTAGCATTCATTAACTCAGAGTAATAAAGTGCCCAAGGCACTTACGGGTTAAATATAGTCTACTTTAAAGCACATGGAAACAGTTAAAACACAAGCTTTACTGCAGTTTATTTTGAATGGTTTCATTTCTAGTAAAAATGGATGTGACTTCCAGATGGGAGATACCTCTAGGCAAAAACATTCTCCTTCTCTCCTCCAGTAGGCAAAATGATCAAATGCCAACGGAAAAGTCTTTTGTACACATGATTAATTTCATTTACATTATTTTCTTAAAAAGCATCAATGACCTTCTGTAAATTTTTTGGGGAAAAAAAAGTAAATAGAAGTTAAAACTCCCAGGTTTTGATAGCTCTCCTATAACGTACAGCTTCCAAGAAATGACTTGCTGGTCACTCATTTTTGAAGGGAAATACCATAAACGCTGAGGTGTTCCCCAGACTGTTTGTGGGGACAGTCAGGCAGGATTTCACAGCTGTGACCAAAATACAGAACGCACCCAGTCCCTCAGTGATGGGAGACGTGCACAGTCTGGTCAGAGCCCTCAGGACCTCAGGAAGGTAGAAATTCCAGGAACACTCTCCCTGACCTCCAGCTCATACAAAAACCAAGGTCACAGCGACGAGCATCTCTCAGACCTTGGTAAATCTCAGAGCTGGCACTTCCTCTGCAGACTTGGTTATTTCAGCCCAACTCATTTCATGTTCAACTTGGTTGGATAATTAAACAAATAACAGTGCAATTTCATCCATCTGATGGTGCATTGAGAGCATTCCTAACTCTGGTGGGACCAAAGCCTGGCTTGGCCCTGAGATGCACAACTCCATCTAAACTCAGACACAAAAGCAGTGTAACAACTGAAACTCCTTGAAATGCCATATCAAGGGTGCAGATCAGTAATCCCGGGGTCAGTGAACAACCCCATGGATTCCAGCACAGTTTCTCTGGTTTAGATCAGGTTCACCAGCCTGAATTTAAGCATCAAAGTGCAAACATTGGATAAACAGTTTAAACTCCTCTGCTCACAAAAATAATTTTAAAAGGCTGCTAACCACCCTAACAAAGTTCTGAACGTGTATTAACAAAGGTGGACATTACCCATGCCTTCCAAAAGTACAAATCCACACTGAAGGGCACAATAAGGTGGAGCTCTATGTCAAGTCCATGCCATGAGGAAAAAAATTAGCAATTTGACTCTTGACTTTTGATTTTCCTCATGTGTTTTGACTGCTCCTTTAAAGCCCAAGCCAGCAGCCACTCAGTAATTTGTGATGCTCCAGAATGACAGCACATCCGTGCAGCCTGGAGTAAATCCTCGTGCTACCTTTTCCATGGAGTTGATCATGTCCTATTTCCATGTGACAGATGCATATTGCACATATCTGGTGAGGCAGCGGGGCTGGTTCCCATTTCCTCTCTCATGAGAGTGCTCAAGTATTTCTCAGATCACACTCTGTTGCCGCATTTAAATGTGGAGTTTTCTTTCTTACAAAGTAAGTAATTACTGAAGTCATTGCATGTACTGAGAATTAAATTTAGCTGCTCCCAGCACTTTGACATAGACAAACACACAGAAAAATGAGGTTTTGCTGTTGGATCCGAAAAGCGCAATAATGTCAGCGGAAGGTCACTGGACGTCAGCTCCAAGCTTGTAGTGAGGGGTGTGATTGCCCTGCAGGCTGGGCATGGAAACCTTGCTTAATTCAGGGAGTAGGAAGAGCCCGAGGAGAAGGCAAATGTTGGATCAGCCTGAGCCAAGGCAGCTGAGAAGAATGTCTCCACTTTTGAACACCAGTGGAGATGGCTGAGTAAAGGAGCAGTACGAAAATACAAAAGAAAGCTCAGAAGAGGTCGCTGTACCTGCTAAAGGTGAGCTTGTGAGAGGGCAAAGCTGGCATTGAAAAGTGGGAGACTCGGGAGGTGAAATGTTCACTGAATATTGGATTTGGAGCTGCGGAGGCAGAGCAGGATCTCATAAACCGAGGGCCAAGGAATCTCATCCACACATCAGCGAGTTCAGTGAACTCCAGCTGGAGGTGCAGGAACCTGAGAGACCCCAATCCAAGCCCGGGAGCACGGGCAGGACTCCAAGGGCACAGAGACATCAACCTTAACTATTGAACATGGTTCGTTGTGACCCAGGTCATGCAGGTGCCCCAATTAGCTCTGAATTCCCCAAACCAGCTTTGCTTGCCCAGGGCAGTGGACTGCGGCCTGCAGCACAGGACTGGGAAGCTCTGAGGAAGGGATCAGCTAAAACCAGTTTCACTTACAGGGCTGTAACCAAAGCACCACAGAAAACCAGAGATCTCTAAGAGGATTTGTAACTCAATACTTGAAACACGAACATAATGAATTTACGAACATAATTTTTCATATAAATATTACAAAATTTACAGTTTTCAGGACAGAAAGAGCGATTATGACAATCCTGTCTGACCTACAGCCACATGTATCCCTACCTAATCAGCCCTTTTGTATGTAAATGACAAATTGTTTGCATGCAAATGCCACTGCCTGCTCTGTTTTCTTCTGGCTTTAGAAAAAGAAATGCTATGGAAATTGCCACCGTGCTAAAAAGAATTGAAATGCATACTAATCAGCCATATTCTCCCAGCTATACCAGCTATAACTGGAACAGTAACAAATAAAAAGGCAACAATCAGCAGTGGACAAAATTTTCTATTTGGATCAGAGCCCCAAGTAAAATTATTATTCAGCTGCTTTTCAAAATTTTGGAACCTCTTACGTCTGGAGAAATTGGGTTTGAAACTGTGAATGAACAGTGACTTTTCACTAATGTGAAATACTGAAGATCTTCTCTGGAATTTCAATTGCAAGAAAAATATGCTGAAAGAGAATGGGAAGGAGCCATTATCATAAAAAATATCTGTTCTCTGTGTGCACTGGATAAATGTTTGAGTGATTCTCAGTTCCACCCGGCTGCTGATCCCTGTGGCTCATGCAATATGAAACGGGAGGGTTTGATCTGTGCTCTGTACCTACTGAATTAACCTGGCAGCATTCAGCTGCTCTGATACTGCTCCTTCCTGGAAAACAGCTCACAGCCATTCCTGCCTGGCCAGGCAGTGCCCTGAGAGGAAGAAATGCACTAAAACCTTGTCTTCGATGGCCAGCTGCCATGGACTGAGTGATGCTGAGAAATATTTAACTGCTCCAGTGTGTGGTCAGGCCTCTGAAGGGAGCACTGCTCTGAAGGGGATGAGATTGAACCCTGGAGTTGAATCCCAACACTTCAGCTGTGTTTTCCATTTCTAATGAGACCATTCTTAATTTCTAAATGCCATTGAAAATCCTGTATTTATCTCAGGATCTTTCTTTATCAAATCAAACTATGTCCAAAAATTAGGGATAAACTTTTTGAATGCCATTTTTCTTGAGCAATACAAAGGTTGCAAGTTTTGCCTGTTGCTTCCATCAAAGTTTTCCAGTCACCTCTATAAATGAGTGTACAAAGTGAACATAAGATGCAGGCAGGTCTGTGACTAAAAAGGTCTGGGAATCCTTGTTTGGGGGCTGGCATAGTTACAGATATTTTACTTGGGCAATGAAAATACATTTATTTTTGGTTCAAATGCCAGCCAACTTTGCACAAGCTCTATTTCTTTTGTTTGCCTTGCAATGTCTATACACAAAAAAAAAAAAAAAGAAAAAAAAAAAAAGAAACTTAGTTGATAAAAGATGAAAGGAGTAACTGAGTTACTCATTCAGCAGCCAAGCTCTGTGAGATAATTACTTTAAATCAGGAAGGGACAGACCATTTAAATTTATGACTTAATGCCGACACATGCATGTATTAATAAAACAGTTAGCATTAATGGAAATAGGGTTTAGTCTCCTGGTTCCAATAGAGCCATCATTTCTGCTTTCCACTGAACTAATGACTTAGCCTTGGCAGAATGATATGTATGCATGTATTTAACTATTTAACTTAACCACTGAGACCAATTAATGTGTTTCTGAAGTTTGATTTTATTTAAAAGTATATATCAGCAGCCTCACTGGGATCAAAATTATGTTGAACCAGAGTTTATATGGCAGCAGTTTAACCTTAAGTGTAACTCTCTCACTTGGAAAATCTGATGTAGAAGGAAGAGCACTAAAATGTGGGGCAGAAGAAGCAGCCCTTCAGTGGGATTGGCATGGAGTTAAGGAAGTTTTGAGCTGCCCAGGCCAGCAGAGACTGTGTGATTAGGGGCTCACGTGGAAGTGAATGGGGCTGTGACAGGGCATGGCACAAATTTACTGTCTGTCCTGGTTTGGGGGACAGAATCCAGGAACAAACCTGTGCACAGCTGACCCAGCCAGGCTGAGCTCAGGCTGGGCTTGCTCGTGGGGCACGAAAACCCACACCAGTTGCACCATACAAGGATAGGGAAGTTAAATGCTCGGTGCTGTGCAGCTCACAAAACCTGTGTGCTTTCAAGGGTTATTGAATAAAATTCCTGCTGCTCATCTCTGCAGTGTTCCCCTGCACGGGCCTGTGTCCTCGCAGCATCACTGGGGGCTCATGGCAACAGTGTCAGCCTGCACCAGCACAATTTAATGAAACCTTAATTGTAATTGCTGTCTAGATAGGCATTTCCTGCAGCCGACATCCACATATCCAAGTCCTGTTCAGTTTTGTCAGCATTATGATATTCCATGATCTACAGTTTCTGTTGGTGTATCTATAATGTGGCTACAGTCTACCTGTTGATGAACTACTAAATCATCATTATAATAATGAATTCTACTTGGGAACCTCTTGCTGCACTGTTCACCAATCACTCTGGAAAATCCTGGCTCCTCTTTTGCATTCAGTTACTTGGTCCTTTTCTTTTAATCCATTTACATTGATTTCTACCACTCCAACTCTGCCTGCCATTGCATTCCAATTAAGAATTCTGATGAACTCTTGCTGATTCAGAAGGGAGAGAGCTCTCACTCATTGCCAAACTTCGGAGGAAAAAAAAAACAACGAACCAACCACACACACAAAAACCCCTTAGAATTCGCTTAAGCCAGCACTTTAAAACCGAGGAGCTAAATCATGGCTCTTGGAGCCGGCAGAGCTCAGTGGGACGGGGATGCCCGGGAGCCACCGCGCCACCCAAGCCGCTGTGGAAGGAGCTCCGATGCCTCTGTGAGGCAAAATGAGCCATAATGTCACCTTCCCCCGCGGGCACCGCTCAGCAGCAGGGCTGCCGGCTCCAGATCCTCGTCTCTGAATTCCTGCTGGCTCGGGACGCATCGCTAATGTCCCTGCCAGTGTCCCTGCCAGTGTCCCAGCCGTGCGGAATCTTCTCGGGAGGGCCTTGAGCAGCACTGGCAGCCCGAAGTTCTCCTCCCAGCCCGAGCACAGGGAGCAGCTGAAGGGACGTTCCCTGTCCTGCAGCACAGAGGATGGGCTCTGACAGGTCTCCTGTGCCGGTTTGTTTCCTGTGCAGGAGCCACTGACACTCTCGTCAAGGGTTGCTCCTCTAAGATAACTCTTAATTAATATCCTCTCTCAGGCCGTTGATAGAAAACTGTACAGCTATCACGGCACTGTGTTGCCTAGGTTTGGCATCAGTTGTAGGCAAGAACCTGGATTAGGTGCATTAATGAACTTCTCTGGCTGCACCCAGTGGATGTTCTGCAATGTTGTAGAGTTCTGCACTTTGTTATTTATGGTATATTCTTCTCATACACGGGAATGGTCTGAGTCAAATCAAAGATCCAGTCTGCAGGAACACCCCAAAGTGGATGTCTAGAAAAGAACATCAGAAGAAGGCAGGTGGAATAAGCCTCGTTCTATGCCTGCAACTGTTTCACAACTATACAGTCACGTATGTCTTTGCTGGTCAGCATCCAGCTTGGATGGGCTTCGGAGCAGCCTGGGACAGTGGAAGGTATCCCTGACCATGGCAGGGGGTGGAAGGAAATGAGCTTTAAGGTCCCTTCCAACCCAAACCATTCCATGACTCTATGATATGCAGTCATGGGTAGTAACAACATCTTTTTATTCCAAGGTGCTACAGGATACATGGAAGTGATTTGGACCAATCTGCTTTTCGCAGTCCTTCAGCTGTAACTTCACTGACCTGGATGTGTACAGATAGAACTAGACCAGTTTGGCCTAATATATCTTTTTTTCTTCTTCTCCTATCAAGGGTGTCTTTGCAAGATCTCTCTAACCCGATAACAACTCTGAAAGAAATACATTTTATTTCGGGGTATCATTTTTTTCTGTCTCTAAACTCTTGGCATGGCATGAACCGGCACTGCCTTTTAAAAGGGACGAAAGAGAGAGCAAAACCCTTCCAAGAGGGGGCCCGCGCTGTTATTCCACACCCAGCCTCCAGCTGCGGAGTCAGCTTGTCTGCAGGCAAGCCGGACTTCCAGCATCCCAAAACTCCTCCGCCAGAGCCAAGACGGTGCCGTGCCGCCGCAGGTGAGGCGATGCAGCGGCTGGGAGGCTGCTAAACCCCGGGCAGCGCGGAGCGTGATCCCGGCGCGGCGGGTGCGGCCCCGCATCCCGCGGGATGCTCCCGGTGCGGGGACAGAGCCGGGAACGGCTCCGGGAGCAGCGCGGCGGGTCCGGCCCCGCATCCCGCGGGATGCTCCCGGTGCGGGAGCCGCCGGGAACACGCGGGCCAGCACTGCCCTCTGCTGCCCGCCCGCCGCACCGCAGCCCGGCCGCCGCCAGCCCCGCTCCCCTCGGAGCAGCCGCAGGGATCCAAGCCCTCCTTCCCAGCCAAAGATAATGCACCCAGCGGAGCGATTCGCTCACAGCCTAAGAGCCCTCAGCATCAAAACCCAACTCAGGGCTGCTACATTTCCTCCTAAAATACTGTAAAAGAGTTTTACTCCTTGTCCAGCTCGTATCAAACCGCAGGGCTACAGTGCTCCTGGACCGGTAAGAGGTAATGTGTCAGACATAAAAAGACATAGATGACACAAAACGACCATAAAGTCCTCTTAATTCACCCAGACAAAGCGCCCGACCCAGTCTCCATTTAAATCAATGGCCATCTTGTCATTTCTGTCCCCAAGCCTTGGGCTGGCCCCAACAAAGAAACAATGAAAGCTGAAGTGCCATTAAAAAACATAAAAATGGGTATGGCATAGGAAATTATAGACAGATTCTAGCTTAAAATGCCGGTAGAAGAGCTCAGACACACACACACACAAAGTCCAGGAAGTATGTTGCTAAACTGTTTCAAATTAATTGATTCCAGATGAGACCCCTGCTTCTCACACACTGAAGATATTTCGCTAAACATCCAGCTCACAAAATGGATTCAAAATTCAGTTACGGGGTTCACCAAAAAGAAGAGGTACTAGTTTTAGGTGTGAGATGACTTGAAATTTCTATGATGTCTGAGCTAGAAATAGCTTCTATTGTAGAATTCTCATCACTAAAGGTTTGTGTGTCAAGTTGTGCTGTTACGTTACAGCAGTTGCAGAAAATAAGAATGTTAGTCTCAGTCTACTGTAACTCTGAACTTCACATATGTTCCTTACACTAAATTAAATATGTCAGATGTTGTCAGAATAGCATATTAATTGAAGCTGAAATCACATGATATACTTTAAAGCGTTTTATCAGATAAATCACAGAAATCACTCCAATCTTTGCAGTTTCCCCATATTGTTATGCAGAAGAAAAATTAATTTAGCTGTCCTATCTCTCAATCAACCATTTCTATACATATTTTCCATCCAAAACTGCTGCTGATAAATTGCAATGACTTATCTCATCCCTTGGCATGTCCTATTGTAGCAGCGTTTTTGCTAATGAAGTAATCTAGTTGCTACTGATTTTTTTGGACAGGCAACACTTATAATTGTAGCAAAGTTAAAGCTGATGTGGAGAAGCCTATAAATAGCATTCTCTGTCCGTGCTCATTCTCTGATATGCAAGGCTGAGGTGAAAAAAAAAAATCATCTTATTTCAGGGCCTAAGAACAAGAGCCTGCCAAAGAAGGATGTCCTTTAGGTAAAATTTTCCGAAGGAATTTCCAATTCTTTTACTGAAGATCTTGTTCTTAGTTCTGTAACTTTATTTTGTTCTTCTGCAAGAGGCAGGAGAACTGCTTTTGAACTACAGCCAGGAACTTCTGTTTTCTAGAGCATAGACTTTTCTAGACTCAGTAATGTGCTACAAGAATGCCTCGTGTGTTAAGGCACAAAGCTCAAACCAGACCTTCTGCTCCCAATTTCCCCCCTGCTCTCACTGCCCCTCTCCCAGCCACACGCACTGTGCAGCTCTGCCGTGGATCTGCTGCTCCTGAGCAAACATCTGCAGTTCCACTGCCATGGACTCGCACATATCTCCGCTTACAAAATCAGTCCAAGCACCGAGCACAAGCATCGATTTGTGTTCCAAACCTCAGAGGACAGACCTGGCTGAGGCAGATGTCAGATTAATTATTGCAGGACTTCTACACTGAAAGGCAATTTATTCATTGGGATCTGTTAGCCGGCGTGGAAAAAGAGAACAAAGTATTTACCTGGAGAATCACACAGACTTTGGAAACATTGAGGCAGACGGAAGAGCAAGGGAGGGGGAAAAGAGATGGACATCCAGCAGTGTCTGAGTGCGTGCTTCCCTGCTTCTGAGCCCGGCTGTGCCTCTCGTATTCAACAGTTCCATTATTAAATAATTCAAAACATTTAATTTCTTAATAGAGAGGCACGGAGTCTGTGAAGAGCTTATCCTATCACCATCACAAATCAACAGGAAGAAAAGTCTTTCCCAGGGAGTTGCTAGTAACTGGAACGTGAAAAAGAAATGAGCATTCTCCTCATAAAGGGACAATTTCTGAATTAGTGACCTCATTTGCTAAAGAGGTTCCTTTGTCACAGATATCTGGGTAGGTAAATACAGTGTTGCACAGCCACTCTGTCCTTTGTAGCAGCGGTACAAAGCAGCTCTCCCAGCATATACTGGCTCTCTCCTCACCAAATGAATATTTAAAAGAGTAGACAATAAAGGGGGACTTCTATAGGAGGTGAAGGCATTTGGATCATGATGTCAGACTGCTATATGTGCTCCCGAAGGGCTGCACAGGAAGCACTTTTATTCTAAACTTGATGGTATTTATGGGGACCCGCAGCCTGATCTATTTTACCTTCCTTGGGGATGTGCTTATGCATGCATCACCCAGGAGTCTAATGCTTTTTGGACTAGCCCGTGCTGGAGACAGATACCATTTTGGTACCTTGTGAATAGTAATGCGTTTTTAAGCCAGCAAAATAATTAAATAAATAAATAGAGGAGGGGGGGAAAGGGTATAAATCAAAGTCCTTCCCTTTTTCATTCTGGCTAGAGTAGCCTTCATTTCATGCACTCCTAATTCCTGCATATCCATTTCGTGCCTGGGAGCTACGGCGCAAGTAAAAGATTTTCAGTCCGGGGCTTTCGGCATCTGCTTCTCCGGAGGAACATTTTAAAACGGCCAAACGCTTGCCCTCCCCCTCCCCGCCCCCGAGCAAGAACTGAAGGGAGAAAAAAAAAAAATAAAAAAATAAAAAGCAGCATCTGCCGG
>VZTI01005477.1:480081-512695 GCA_013397865.1 Struthidea cinerea
GGGGGGGTGGTGGGGAAGACAAAGTTCCTCAAGCATTTCTGGATGTGGAAAAATCTTGGTCTCATACAGCTCGGAGCCAGAGGCCAGGCCAGGCGTGGAGGTGGCGGGGGGGACTCTTTCCTTCTCAACCACGCCTGCCCCAGGGGCTGCCCCTCTCCCACTCGCCGTTCTCCTCAACTGCAGTGATTCCCAGGTGTGGCTGAGCTCCATGAACGCAGGGAAGAGCACCCTGAGCCCATGCACCCAATCCACACCCAGAGGCAGCACGCAGCCCCCTCACACCCACACAGGCACAGGGGAGCCCGCAAATCCCCTCTCACCCATCAGCATCCGTCGTGCCCCAGCCCCTGTGAGCACAGCCAGCGCCATCTGTGCGGCCGTGGAGCGGGGCAGGGAAGGATGCAACACGTGGCCCCCTCAGAATAAGGATTGCATTCACTGCTGGAATAAACCTGGTACCTCTTTGTGAAGATATTCTGCCCATCCTCGGGCAACCCATCCCTCTGCTTGCTCCCCAGGCCCCAAGGCAGCACTGGAGCTGCTCTGGGACCACACCACCCGGCCCTGGAGAACAAGGCTTTTATATTCTGTGGTTAATTAGCTCTGCCAATAACTCCAGGCAAAGGAAAAAAGAAAAAAAATTGGCACAAAAGCTGCCACTGTACAAACAAAGAATTTGGAAGGAGGAAAGCCGACAAACAATGCATCCTTAGGAGGCCGAGCGACGCTGAACGTAGCACAGTGGAGCTCTAAGTCACAGAATTGTTTAGGTTGGAAAAGCCCTGTAAGATCATCAAGTCCAACCATTCTCCCAGCACTGCCAAATCCACCACTAAACCATGTTCCCAAGTGCCACAGCCACATGTCTTTGAGTAGTTGAGTCACCACTTCCCTGGACAGGCCCTTGACAACCCTTTCAGAGAATAAATTTTCTCTAATAGCTGATCTACACCTCCCCTGGTGCAGCCTGAGGCCATTTTCCCTTGTCCTGTTTCTTGTTCCTTGGGAGCAGAGCCTGACCCTCACCTGGCTATGACCTCCTGTCAGGGAACTGTAGAGAGCTCTAAGGAGAGAGAGCCTCCCTTTCTCCAGGCTGAATAACCCCAATCCTGCCCCATGCCAGCCCCAGGCAAGCAGCAGGAGCCTTCTGGCTGCAAAGCTGGGGCTTGGAGAATTAAGGATAAAAATTGCTTCAGAGAGTGGTTGGGAGTTGACATTTCAGTTCAGAAAGGCCCAGGGACAGGCCTGGGTGTGCCACGAGGACGTGGGGCAGTGACTGGAGCACAGACACAGCCCCAGGACCACACCTGGGGACCCAGGTGGCTGAACAGGGTGAGAAACAGGGGCAGTGTCTGTGGTTGGGACAGCCAGGAACAAACCCAGAAACACCCCAGGGACTGAGCTGAAAGCATGAGGTAACAGCACAGCAGACCAATTAGTACTGAAGTACTAAAGGGCTTTATTTTGACAGCAACAGGGCTGTGGGACTGAGACAACATGTTTTAGGAGTGGGTTTTGAGAGACAATTCAAGGAGCAATAACGGCCATCAAGAAGTGAAACATGCAAAGGATTGCTTGAGAATGTTTTTGTGGAGATGTGGATGAGGAAGGAGGGTGGTGCACATTAATTTGGAACAGTTTTGTCAAGAAATTGGTTTTGGACAGAAAATAAGAAAGGCAGGTATGTCTCAAAATTGATCATATAGACCCAGTCCAAGCCTGTTGCCTTTAACAGGCACCTGTCAATCTCCTGGTGATGGTGAAAGAATTACCAGTTGCTTTGGTCATGGGGACACCGCAGCACTAGTGAGCTCTGCCAAAATTGCCACCAAGCTGAGACCTGAGAGCTGGCTGAGGAGTTTTTCCCTTTTCCCCTTCTCTTGCTGACTCCAGCAGCATGGTGGAGGGGATGACTTTTGTAATTCCCTTTTTTAAACTGCTGAGATCAGATTTTTTTGAATATAAAGGAAATGTGAAAGCAATTTCAATCTAATTAAGCATATACAATAGGTACCCATAATATTCTCTAGTCAAAGAGCATATTGATCTATAATGAAAGGTTTCATTAATTCCATTCAAGGACGCACGTTAACAAATGAGTGCAGTAACATCTGATCTGGAGAGAGCTTTGTATCTTCCCTTCCTTCTGCATTGAAATCTCAGCGTAAACTAATCAGATTCTGCTATTATTTTTCTCATTTGTTCATCTTCCCATAGGATCTATAGATAGATGCTCCTTATCTGCAAACAAAATTGAAGCAAAACTCCTGCTGCAACCTGTGCTTGCCCCTCTGGCTAAGTCCCAAGGCTGATTACCTGAATAACCACTGTGGAATTAATTTCACCTACCTTAAGCCATTTGAAAATTGAGTATCTAAGAGGCTGTCTGCAGAAAAAGTTCATTTAAAGTCAATAAACAGTCCCTCTAACTGGGACAGACCACTAGCTGCAGATGCCTCTCTGTGTCCCAAAGACAAGTTCCTCACACTAAAAACCTCCCTACAGCCATCTGCCAGCCAGAGGAGACCAGGCAGGACCTGCTTTTTCTGTTGGACATAGAAAAGAAGTGGTCAAACCAAAACCAGCCCGTGATGCTGATAAATGGCGACATTTGGAATATTCCCTTCAGTCACTGCAGCTCTCGTTCCGGCAGTTCCAAACTGCCCTGCCATCATTCCGGGAGAGCCCTGCACGAGGAACGACAGCAGGTCACAGACAGGAGGCGTGGGCAGGGAGCAAGGGCAGCCTGGAGTGGCTGCAGAGCTGCCCCGCTGATTTCTGCCGGTGCTGGAGTTCACAGCCTGCCCGAGCCACACCTTGATATTCCCAGCGCACACAGAGACAGGAGAAGAGGATTTGCCACTCCCAATTTCTGCCTTCGCAGACCACGGCCGCTGTTGGTGACTCCTCACCGGCACCGCCCTGGACTGGGGGTCACTTTATGCCTGGCACGTTGGACCGAGCTGAACTCAGTGAGGGCAGTGCCACATGCACTGCTGGGAAACCTTTCTGCATACAGTGGCCAGCTCTCTGCACAGAATGTTAGACGCACCCCCAAAAACCAGGCTGAGCTCTCCTGCTGCCAAGGAAGGCATGGGGAGCAGCAGGGGAGCACACTGAGCCCTGGAGTTAGCATTTCCAGCTGCTTGAAACCTGGAGTCAGAATGAAATCAGTGTCAGACATAAATAAAGGAAGTTTATACATATTTTAAACAGTGTTTGTTTTTGCATATCCATATATTTAGGTTAAGAACATCTGCGATAACAAATCTGTGAAACCTAAAAAAAAAAAAAAAAAGGTTCTTTTCTACTGTGGTCTTACAGAATCTGAAGTTTTTAAAAATAATGCTTATTGCTGGGTAAGTTAACCCATTTCTGGTTGGAAATGAGCTGGCTGCTTTGTTTTCTAAGCATCCGAAGGGGTACGTGCACTTCTGCTAATTGAATCATTGTCCTAGGAAATTCTGAGTTCATGAAATAAGGGTAAGAAAGGTGCAAGTTTAAGTGGGACATTTGTATTGGGGTGCACAGGAAAGCTTGAACTGTGGACTTCAGGAACTGAACTCCAAAAAAAAAAAGCTTCAGGAACTGAACTCCAAAAAAAGCCTTTAGTAATTCAAAAAAATTTACCAATACCCCATTTACTCACCAGCTCGGGCACGTTTACACAGGCAGCAGGAAAGAAGAAACATCTTTCCATCTTTTGACCCTGTTTTCTGCAGGTCCCCCCAGCCCTGTTTGCACTTGGATTTTCCAACACACACTCTGCCCTCTCAGCTCCCTTTAACGGACCTGCAATTTGCTTCACTCTTCTTCTCACCTGGAAAATATTAGAGATTTAAGGGGCACATGAGTAGCATATTGCTGTCTGCAGGAGCTGGGAGCTCAGGGAGAAGAAGGAGAGTGAAAGAGAAGCGGAGCTTTATAGGAAAGGATATTCCACACAGTCAGAACAAAGTTTTTTTTTTCAAAATCCCCTTCAATTCCAGTGCCATTTTGCTAATGAATCAAAGCAAAATTTGATTCCTATGCGGAAACATGAAAAGTGGCCAGGATTGATGGAGAGAAAAAACCTTGTTGTTAATAATGGCAAAAAAGGGAAAACTAATTAAAGCCACAATGCCAGCCCAGTGAGAAGACAAGTGTGTAAAAAGAGTATAACTAACAAAAGTGTTTTTCTGGTGGTGAGGAAGCAAGGCTTTTACACAATAAATAATGAACAGCTCCGAGCAGCTGCTACCTAAAGCCATTTTTTCCAATAACAAATGTCTTCCTTGTAGAAATATAAGAATACAACAACATGTGTTTACTTGAAAAAGGTTAAAACAAAGGCAAAACCACCGAGGTTAAAACAAATATACACAAAAGAACTGATACAGGATCTCCACAAAGTCAGCAATGCAAACATTATCCTGGGGTTAGACTTGAAGCATTGAAACCTGGAGGGAAAAGGAAATTTTGAAGTGGGAAGAGGATCACAGTAAAAACCAACTGAACTATGGAAATAGTGCAATCATAAACAGGGGACTTGGGAGTGGTTTTTAAATCCCAGATGTGCACGTGGAGCTTCTTACAAGGGCACTGGCTACATTGAGAAACCATCAGCTTGAAACACCTATCCCAAGTGGAACAGATATTCCATGGAGATGAAAATCCCTCTTGTCAGGCAAACCCAGGCATCCACACCCAGGCCACAGAACAAACACCTTCCTGCCCACAAGAGACAACAGAATGGAGTCCAATTTCATTCAGGCTGCAGTAGAAAAAAGCTTATTTTTCTCCAGTGTTCAGAGACCTTTTAAAGCTGGGTCTGTTTGCATTAAGGCTTTGGTGGGAGAGCTTCCCTCATCGCTTTGTTTTATACAATCTGAGGATGTTTGGCAATGTATGGACACTTAAATGTTTCTGTCACTGAGCTTTGAGATCATCTTACCCTCATACAATCCTCTGAATCTTTTGAGCCTATTTTATTCAGTTTTATGATGTGGTAAGTGACTGATGTGAATACAGCAGCAGTCTGGCCATCATCCCATTTCCTCAGCTCTGCTGTGAGGCAATGAAGACCAGGCAAGACTGGACTGGTCAGCTTTTCTGAGAGTCCTGAGGGGCTCTCTCAAGCCTGGGAGGTCTCCAGAAGCACTGGGACACTTGTGGTTGCCTTGAGTTACACACTCAGCCCACGCAGGGATCCAGCCCCAGCTGGGTGATTTTCACCACACTGAAGAGGATTACCACAGGGAGCATTATTTATAAGGACAGTAATTCAAAAATGCTGTATACAAAGGGTCTGCTGACCAATGTAGATTCACAACTATGGACTATTTATAGCTTCGACCTAGTATCCAAAATTACAGCACAAAGAATCCAGGGGGGAAAAAGGCCTGAACGGGTGAGTCAGACCGACCTCATAAACTTTTTAATGTGTAATTGTCTTTTGCTAATAATTTTTAGACATGCAGATACTAAAATTAAATTTCTCATTTAGACAAGGTATGATTTAGTTAGGGACTTGAGGCTCATTTATTTCTGACGCTGTGCATTACAAGAAAGCAATGCATTTTCCCGTATATGTGCATGAACACACAGCAAGGGACAGGCTGGGAATGAGAGGCTGGGGAGAAGCCTCAGGAAGGGACTCGGGGGTTCTGTGGATGGCCAGTGGGATCTGAGTCAGCAGTAAAGGGACAAATGATCCTTGTGGGTCCCTTCCAGCCCAGGATATTCCATAATTCCACGGCTCTATGATTCCAGCCATGTGCAGGGCACTGTCTGCACAGGCTGCCAAGCAGAATGACGCCTCCAAATATATTCCTCTAATGTAGTCAACTGATAGCTTATTAATTTATCTTGTTAGAAAACAAGTTAAAAAAAAAAATCCCTGCATCTTACTGGAGAGCATGCACAGCCTGTACACACATCATCTGACAACAAGATACAGCACAGCTAAATAGCTGGTGATAATCACGTCTATTCTGAATGCCAGTTATTTTGTGCAGGACGTGCTGTACAATTCATGATCATATTTCTTCCAAAACCTAAGGAAAAATAGATCATCTTCAAAATTTTTCTTTTTTTTTTTTTTCCATTTTCCTGTTTCATCTAAAGAAATCACATTTGATTTGTCAGAATGTACTTCTGCTAGGAATATTCTTTCCGTGTGTACAGGGCACATCTACCATCAGTTTGTGAATAGCCCCGGCTGTGCCCAGGAAGATTTAAAGGAGAGTGATGTCCCTGTAATCTCCCTGCTCACCCTCCTGTGCTGATGAACACCAGGCAGTCATGCTTATCTAGCACAAAGATCTTTCTTCATTTAATGCCCGCAGCTCGAGATAGTCAATCTCGCCCAGCGTGCGCCTCGAGTATTTCAGATTGCTCCTGGTGATTTTTGTCCGTGTCCCCACGCTATTCCAGGCACCAGGAGCCTTGGGAGCTGCTTATCTCTCCATGCAAGGCCAAAATCAAAGGTGTTTTCACATCTGTACGTGAACAGCCATGATCCAAGAGACCAACCACTCTCAAGTTCAGTAAACAGCTACAATTTGTGCATAGACTAGAAAAATAATGGCAAAATTATAAAATTTTATCCATGAATCACGTGCTGTCACTGGAGTCACATCTATCTGCTACTGGAAAAACCACTGTGGCTTTAATGGAGTAAAAAAGTTATTAAAAGAAATATGTTCGCTTCACTATTTAGAGTCCACAAGATTATAATTCTTTATTATTGATTTTATCAGGAGATAAAAATATAACAGACTTTGGAGTTTGTCAGATGAGTCACAACTAAAAACATCAGATGATTCACACAATAATCAATCACAAAACAAGAAAACAATCTCAGTTATTAAACTTGTTAAAAAAAATGAAATGGCACCTCTTTACTGTAAATCTGCCACGGGGTTTAAAATGTCATTGATCACACAGAGCAATCCTTTTAAAAACCTATGTATAATATGGCATCATTTTGCTTCAGCCCAGATAATTATTTGAAGAGTCTGCTGATTTTTTTTCCCCCTGTATTTCCCAATAATACACATGAAATATTGAATAGCATTTTTAGTCCCATGTACGAGCAAGTCCGGGGTCATAAATCCCACTCAGAGAAGTGATGCCTGAAAACAACAGGCAGGAAGCTCAGCCATCTATTTATCTTTAATTCTTGCCTAGATAGATGGTCTAACAAGCTTCTGTGGAAAAATGTGGTGTCTTTTAGGCATCTGTAGGAAATCATGAGAATGCCTTCCTGTTGCCTGGTCGTTTGCTGATTTTGGTTATTTGTCCCACATATGTGGTGATATTTTTTAGTTTTTAAGGGAAAAAAACCCTAAAAATCTTCTGTCGATTCCACAGAGGAGACGTGTTGCTGTTTGCCTTCCATTTTTCAAAATCAGGAGGTAGATTAACACAGATGCTTAATGCATCGAACAATGTCAGGGTTTTTTCCAAGTGAAATATTGCGGGTGCTAAAAAATGGTGAAAAACACGCTCAGACTGCGCTGCCACGCTGTCAAACACAGCCAGGAGAAAAACACCTTCCACCTGAAAATCCAATGCGCCATTCCTACTAATTCGATCAACAAAGGGAGCAAAACTACGGATTTAAAAAAGAAACAAATGGGAATTTCCACATGGACTAGGCCTCTTCGGCCTCTGTTCAGGTTGTACAACACAAAGCAGTGCCTCACAGAAGCATTTCATACAATTTAACGCAGCTGAATGTCTCTTTCCTAGGAGTATTGGAGAAAATTACATATGTTCTGGATCTGCAGAGACCTTAATCCATGGAAAATGCTTTCATTTCCATAAGACCTCCTCAGAGAAAGCCTCATCTTTCTCCATTTTCCACTGCTGCCGTGTAGGAATGTGCAAGGAGCCCTCACTAAACTGTTTAGCATCTAGATGAACTCATTTCCATGGAAAGCAGTACCTGCAAAGCTCTCCCAGGTAGAAACCTCTAAGAGGTTCTCTGTACCTGCTTTTAGGGATATATTGATCACTCTGACTCTCCTTAGCTTTCCCAAGAGTCTTCTTGGGAAGGGGTGGCCTCCTGCAGCATTTCAGAAGCGAGTGGGTGCTCTCTGCTGTTGCTGCCTGCTCAGTGTTCCACACCAGGCGCAGAGAGCTGTCCTGAAGGGACCAAGATGCTGCCCCAGTGCAAGAACACACTCACAAGATGTTAAAATGAGTCAGCTCTTACTGTCCTCAGCTTTTTAAAGTCAATTATTTCAATGTAGAAGAAACCAGACTTCTGCCATAAAGTCATGGATCTGGCAACAAACTCCGGGACCCCAAAGCCCCCTGCCCTGGGCTGAGCCCCAGCGGGGGCAGCAGGGGAGGGGGGATTCTGCCCCTCTGCCCCCTCAGGTGAGACCCCACCTGCAGAGCTGCCCCAGCGCTGGGGCCCAGCACAGGAAGGAGCTGGAGCTGCTGCAGAGAGCCCAGAGGAGGCAGCAGCAGGAGCAGAGGGATGGAGCAGCTCTGCTGGCAGGAAAGGCTGCGAGAGCTGCGATTGCTCAGCCTGGTGAGGAGAAGCTTTGGGGTGACCTCAGTGTGGCCTTGCAGGGCCTGAAGGAGCTGCAGGAAAGATGGAGAGAGACAATTGACAAGGGCTGGAGGGCCAGGACCCAGGGAATGGCTTCCCAGTGCCAGAGGGCAGGGCTGGATGGGATATTGGGAAGGAATTGTTCCCTGGGAGGGTGGGCAGGCCCTGGCACAGGGTGCCCAGAGCAGCTGTGGCTGCCCCTGGATCCCTGGCAGTGCCCAAGGCCAGGTTGGCCACTGGGGCTGGGAGCAGCCTGGGACAGTGGAAGGTGTCCCTGCCCATGGCAGGGGTGGCACTGGATGGGCTTTGAGTTCCCTCCCAACCCAAACCATCCTACCACTCTACGATTTTTATGGTGCCATGCGTAAAGTACACAGAACTGTATCCTAGGCCCATGTGTTTTCATTTTTGGTTTGCTAATGAAGCTCGGCATTGTTTTGAAGATCTAATCGGACTGCAGTACTTGTGGTAGAACAGTTTTTGTAAATTTCTACTCAAGAATACCAGAAACAGAGAATTTAAGAACAATAATGATAAATAACACACCTGTGTCCCCAAGAGTTACATGTTTACATTTTTAAAGCCTGGATCTAGGGACCTTTTAGGCTTTTATTTGCAATATTAAAATTAATAATAATGATGGTTACAAGTGTCTAACAAAACCTATAGAAAAATATGCCTGAATCTTTGAAGCTCCTGATCATGCAAAGAGATATTTTTTTCTTTCATTGCAGTGATTCAGACAATTAAATTAAAACTGTTTCTGTACCATTTCAGTATCTGTTCTGTTGGAAATTTAACTGAAAAAGACTCTATAGGAGAACTGCAAAATAAAGAGGCAAACAAATGAGGCAAAGAAGCTAGAGAACATAATTGATTAATTATTAATGGCATGAGTCTTCAGGTCAAGCTGAAAAAAGCAAACAAACCTTTTGGCTGGTAAAGATGAAGAAGCAGGAGCACAGGATTCAGAAACTTTCCCACTTGCTCCTTCAATGAGCTAAAACCCAAGGCTGCCATGCCAGATTCTGCTCTCATGCCATAAATCCAAAATAACACCATTGGCTTACTTAGACTTTACATTGACTTCAGGAGAGTTACTTTGAATTTACATCACTGTAGGATCAGGATCAAACTGCTGAGAGGATATTAAAAGGAGATTAAACATGATCTTAAACAGCAATTTCCCAGGAGATCCAAGGATTTTCAATTTGCAAGATTTTACAACTGTCTGAGAGTTGGATAAATTTCAAAGGCAGTTGCTGATAAGAGCATCTGCAGCTGCCAAAAGAACCTGTTTTAAGGACCTGGAAGTTGGCAGAGAAGCTGAACGTCATGGGAGAGTGTAACAGAACAAGGGAGGCCGTGAGGGGAGAGAGCTCTGAGAGCATTTCTGTGAGCACAGGGGCATTCCTGGATTAATTTTACTCAGATATTGGATAGTTTTATGCTCTGGTCACTTATTCAATAAAACTTTGAATCTAGATTTAAAGCACAGATATCAGATTTTGGTATCATTCAGCTGCCTGACTCCTGTTCAGGACAGCCTTGTGCTGAGGTAACTCAGAAAACTTTTAAATGCTTCGGTCTGGGTGGTTTTGCTTTTTCCCAGGCACAAGACTAATATTCAGCATTTCCATGTCTGAGTGTTGATCTCAGCCTTGATGCCTCATCTTGCTTTTCCTTCATTCATTAAACGGGAGTTCTGCAGAATTTAATGGAAAGCCTAATTTTTGTCTGGAGGCCTGTGCTCCTGGATGTCTGCAGCTGTAATCTGCAGGAAGCTTTCAGAGCACCAGCGAGAGCAGTGCAACAATCCAGCCTGTAATTCTCGAAACAGAGGATGAGTTTCATTGCACTCAAATTAATTTCTCATCTGGCATAAGAGGACACAATATCCATCTTCTGATACTTTGAAAGTCATAGGCTCAGTTGATAAATTTTCCTGAATAAATGAGAATCCCAAAGAACTGATAACAAAGAGTGAAGCCTGGTTTGGTGCTGGTCTATGGGTAAGAGACAGAAGCAGAAATTAATGCCACATGCCAAACTATGAGTGCAATTCTGAGCATCATGTGCCCTTTAAATGTTCTTGTGCACCCACGTACAAACTAGAAATCAAGTTGAGCAGTTCTACAGATGTTTTTGGAGCACAAAATAATATATATAATGGTTCTGTACACCAAAGAATTGAATAAAACACACACAAAGCAGACATACAAATTTTTTTGCACCTTTAACCCTGAAAATCAAGCACTGTAAATCATCCTCTTCAGGGATGTGCTGTAGTAACTAAAGTATGCAGATTTTAAAGATACCAAGAGAATAATTTTAAATAATCTAAACTACATAAAGACATTATACATTAAACATGAAACATTATATAATGGGCTAATTTGAAGAAGTCTTTGAATTCTACTGGCCTTAAATTTGGCTGAGGAAAATCCTTAAAGAAAGCATCTTCTCTAATTCACAAGTGATTTTTTTATTGTTTGTGTTTTATGATGCAACAGTGACCTAGTTCAAATTTTATACAATTATGTAGCGCTTTTTCTGGAATGAAATGGAACTGAAATACACATACAAGTAAAACAGTTTAATTTTATTGCCCAGAGCAATTACAGCCTGCAATCAGACAAAAAGGGGGCAGAGCCTGTTGTAAAAGACCAAAGAAAGAATTCAGATGTCAGTGCAACTTCATTCTCTAGAAACAGATCTGCCACGAGGAAATAGAAAACGGGATTTTTTCATTCATTATAATAAAAATCCCAGCAAGAGTATGGCAGGTGCTGAAGCAGGTCCCACATGATGTTCCCGAGCAGTCCATTAAATGCCATTATTTCTGCTTTATTTGCACTTATATCCACGGCCTCCATGCATTTCACCTCCCTGTCCTAAATCAAAGAGCTCTCGTGGCACCCAATGTCTCACCCCTCAAAGCATTTGGCACTTCGTCTTTTCCAATTAAAACCCCAATTAACAGCAGGAATGTTTCTTCTCAGCACAAAATATTCAGTGCCTTGTGCAATTTGGACCTGAATTTGCATGTCTTTTTATCAGCTACTGTTTAAATTGTTCATTTCCATAATAGATTTACTTGAATTTTCCTTTGTTGCTAGTCAAAATATTAAACTGAAGTTTTAACAACAAATTATTGGTAAATTGACATTAAATCCAGTGTGCAAATGGGTTTGAGACAAACGAAGGGAAACATTTTAGAAAAGTCAAAACATTGTTTTCATATATTTTAAACAAAATGTGTGTAAATGTTACTTATGAATGTAAACCAAAATGAAACGTAGCTAAATTTCTCAAACCTAAATGTTTAAAACTGTCTTTGAGCAGAGTAGAACATTTAGTTCAACCGTAAATACATTTTGGGAGTTTCTTTTCAAACAGAAAAAAATGTTCTAATTGTTTAATTGAGTGAACAAATAGGAAAAAAATCAGTTCTTAGTTGAAATGAGGCTTATGGAACACCTATAAGTGTTGGTTATATGATAATGACCTGCACAGAAATATTCCACTGAACTTGTAAATTGTGAAGTTCACTGGTCTGATAAAAAAGTACTTCCATGACCTTTGTTCCCCAGGATCTTATGGATAGGTTCTCATGCTAATGTACCCAGCATAAATATACTTTTATAATTTACATACTCCCCCCCAAAAAAAAGAACAGCCTATTTTTACCTATCTCCATACATATTAAACAACTAAAAGGCAATGAAATGTGAAAAGGCAGCAGCTAAAATGTGTAGAAACAAATTTTTATAAAGATATGATCAAGTCTGAGCACAAATGTCACCCTATTCATGGAGCAGATTACAAGGCATCTGAGGATTGATGAAAATGGCAAAGTGAGGGTCTGTCAAAAGCAGTGCTGTGTTCAAGATAATGAGGTCATCCCTCCACTGTGCATTTTTGGGATGGAATTAACAGGAAAGACTCATTGGGGGTCAAAGTGCCGTATTGCAATCAAAGTCCTTGAAAGCACCTGTTGGAGAGGCTGTGCCTCCAAGTGGCAAAGAGGGGGGGTGAGATAATCCGTTGTTATAAATGGCTATATAACAAGAAAATTCTAGAAATGTGTAAAAATGAGAGGAAAAAAATGAGTATTAAGTGTTGTTCATAACCGCATAACATGGTTTTCCCAGAGAAAACAAAAGCATTGCATTGGGTTGTAATATTCATGAGGTGCTCTCAGAAAAAAAAGGATTGATTCATTTGTCAAAAATAGACCTTTCCCCAGTGACAGAAATGGGCATTTCCTGGGCAAAACCCAGAAAAACCATTAAATACAGGGATGACCTGAGCTGGTGGCTGAGATCTGGGAAGAGACAACATCTCAGTGCATGGAAGAGAAACTGAAAGAGGGGAAGTTTAGATGGAATATTGGGAAGGAATTGTTCCCTGGGAGGGTGGGCAGGCCCTGGCACAGGGTGCCCAGAGCAGCTGTGGCTGCCCCTGGATCCCTGGCAGTGCCCAAGGCCAGGTTGGCCATTGGGGCTTGGAGCAGCCTGGGACAGTGGGAGGTGTCCCTGCCCATGGCAGGGGGTGGAATGGGATGAGCTTTAAGGTCCTTCCAGCCCAAACCACTCTGTGGTTCTATGATTCTAAGAGTTGCACATCTTCTTTCTAAAGATGAAGACCTTTTGTCCAAAGAAAGCAATGTTTCTAATGTACTGCTTGAAGTATTTTGGAATACTAAGAGTGGCAAGTGGAAAGAAAACTTACAAATCATATCAGATTCCCAGCCATTTTAATCTACAGAATGATGACCAACAACAAGGAAAGGGAAGAATAACTAATTTAAATTAAATTTTATCTAATGAATCTACAGGATTGCCAATGGATTAAAAATTTATGCGCTGCCACCTCAACAAACAAAATGCCATAACTCCATTAAAAAAAAAAAAGCTAAAAATTGGCCCCCAAAATAAGGCAGTTCTGATGAGACTTGTCATTCATCCCCTTCACAGTAGGAGTGATTCATTATGTTTGTAAAACGCTTTGAAACCCTGAGATGAAAGGTGCCAAAGACTTGCAAATACCACCATGATAATCCAGAGTGGTGTTATCACTGCCATCAAACACGGCGCCTCAGGAAAGGGCATTTTCCACAGCAATCCATTTGGGATTTTCATCCTCGCTTATTCCAGCGGCAAGCTGCTGCTCCCATCAGATCCAAGCCTGCGTCCAGGGAGTGAAACTCCCAGGGATATATCCTTCACCCCCAGCCCCGAGACTGCCAGACAGAGAATTGCATCGGAATTAGAGTTTAGCAGGGTGCAGGCATCGATTCAGCATCCACCTCCATGGGCAGCAGCTCCAGCTCTGGAGCTCCTCTCCTGCAGGGCAGAAAATTCCAGAGCTCCTCTCCTGCAGGACAGAAAATTCCAGAGTAACTTTTATTGATTGCAACCCCAAACAAATTCCAGAGCCCCTCTCCTGAAGGATACTGGGCAGACAATTCTACTGCTCCTCTCCTCCAGGTCACTGGGCAGACAATTCCAGAGCTCCTCTCCTGCAGGACAGAAAATTCCAGAGTTCCTCTCCTGCAGGGCACTGGGCAGACAATTCCAGTGCTCCTCTCCTCCAGGACACTGGGCAGACAATTCCAAAACTCTTCTTCTCCAGAAGACTGGGTGAATTATCTGCCTCTTTTGAGTTCATGCAACTGCTGTTCTAAAGAATACTGCACAGAGAGTGCCAAAATAAAAATATACACAGGTGCATAATATGTAAAAGGGAAAGTTAATTTCTTTTCAATTTCTTATTTTTATTTTAATATATTATTGTTTTTAACATCCCCCTGAATACAGCAAGTAGTTTAACTTGCTGTGACACAGTTGCACTGAATACCTCCAAAATTTCTTCAGTATTAGCTGAGAATTGAGGATTTTTTTGCCATTCTAGGCAGCAACACGGCCTCACTTTGACATCTGTGTCATTAAAATAACAGGGCTGTGCTGCTGTTGAAGGAGAGATTGTGGTTCCATACATCAACACCAACTCATCCCCCGTGACACAGCAGCAGCATTTCCACAGTCAGCATCTGCACAGGCAGAGGAATTTGTGGGAAGCTTTGCAGGAGCCCCCACGTGCCCAAGGTCTGCCTTTGCCACTGCTGTTTCTACTGATGAAATATTAATGATTCCTTGCAAGGCTCAGCTATGCCGTGCTGGTAATCTGTCACTTTTACTCGCTTATCTGTAAGTAAGCAAATGACATCAATGGTTAAAAGGTTACAATTTTTATTGATCTTAAACCACGATCTGACAGATGTTGCTTTCTTTCCATAGGAGCTGTTTTTGGCAACACACCTCAGCGGAATTGCCCTGAAATTAAATTCCTGCTTTGGTTCATTAGAATATTCAACAAGTGAATACATTTATAAATCATAATTAACTTCTCCTTTCTGTTTTGTTTCTCTCTTGAATTGTTTTGCATTTGTTTGTTACAGTTTGGGGGCAGAGGGAAAATATGTCTGTTAAAGATTTTGGGAGTCTGCTGGAAAAAAAAGTAACTTTTATTGATTGCTGCTGAAGGAATTTGTTCCTGCTCGGAGAGGATCAAGCTGTCCTTGTCTTTCTCCAGTTAAACCCAAACCAGTCTGCAAACTTCAGCAGCTGATTAGTCACATCCTGAGCCTGTCCCAAGTTACACCTCTGGCTGTTATTTCTGCCGTTAATTCACAGAACCACTTTGAAGGCAACAGGGCTGTGCCAGTTGTCGTGTGCAGAATATTCCACCCATCATTTCTGACATCACACAATTACAGAACAGTTCTACCAGGCTCCTTGTTTTTATCAAGAAACAGTTTATTTAAATCAAGTGTATTGTATCGTACAACTCTTTAAAAAAGGCTTACAAAGCCAAGGGAGTAGAAAGAGTAGATTGCTGTATTACCTACAATAGGGGGGTGGAAGAGCTTCATTTTGATGTAAATTCCTCTGAGGAATGATGGGTTCATTTTGCCTTGATAATGTTCAAGGTGTCAGTAATTCTTTGTGGAAACAGCATATCAGATATACAGGAAAGCTTTCCAAAAGAGTGCACTGGAAACCAACACGTTTGTTACTTTTAACACTATAACAGAGTACTTTGGGAGCAGTTTCTTTTACTTTTGCTTTTTTCTGATGGCTTGGGAAATAATGATCAGCATTCTCATCTCTCAGCAGAGAATGGCTCGGGGTAATCAAAGGACACGTAAGCCATGTCCAACGGGTGAGGGACAGATGACACCGCTCTTCCTCCTGACCCTGCCCAGCCGGCAGAGCAAATTGGACATAGCTGCTCATCATTCTGAGGCATGATTAGCACGGTGCTAATCCTGTCTGCTAAATGGTGACCGTGGTGCTAAGCACCGCAGACGGAGGAAGTGGAGGATTGTGCTCCTGGGGTCGTTCAGTACCACATCTCCACACCGCAGACGCACATCTGTGTGCCAGTCTGGCTCTGCTGGCTTACTGAAGGGTCTGCTGGCAGGAAAGCACTGGATTAAAGCTTTCTGAACATGATTCCCAAAGACAATGCAAAAATTTAACCAGTCCTAAAGTGGATCTATGCCCTGCCTTCCTCGAACCAGGGCAAATCAGGGAACGGATCAATCTCCAGCCCTGAAGTGCAAACTCTACTCCCCACCCACGACACCAGTGCAAAACACCCGGGACACACTCGACGGCTCAGGATCAGAGGAGCTCACACCACCACTTTTGGGAAGCTCTGCTGGAGACGCCAACTCGACAACTGCTTGCAATTCCCATCTTTGTGACCAGGAATAAGAACCAGCAGTGGGTTCTTGCCTTGCAGACTACCCGGTCTCTGTGGAAAGGCCACTGAGTTCACAGGGCAAATAATGTGGCTGGAAGCACCATTTGCTCTCCCTGACTACTCATTTGGGTCGTTCCCCTGATTCAGAGAACAATTTCTCTTCCTGTGCTGCTGCTCTTCAAGTTGCCACTCAACTCATGTGCATTTTTGCCCCTGGCAAAGAGAAATGTTCTGGTTCTTTCTATGTTGATCCTTGTCTCTCTCCAGTTCACAACGTGATTATAAAAAATAAAGTGTTGATCCTCCAATAAAACTTAGAGACCTCTGAAACACTGTCCAGGAAGCCCAAGGAAACAATATAAATTGAAGGGAAAGGTAGAGGGGGAAGCTGCATATTGCTGCTTCTGTTCAAAGCCCACACTGCCTGAAAGAATCCAGTGCAAATATAACATTGAAGTGACCTACAGAAACCACAAACACTTGATGTTTGAATCACAAAACAGAAGAAACCTAGGTAAGACATCAAATACAGTAAAAAACAGGAGAGAATAATAGCTACAAGGCAACGTACAAAGGTGAAAGAAGAGAGATATTACAAAAATCCTAAAAAAAAAAGGTGCTAATTGCCATTCATCTTAAAAGTAGGCAATTTTCCAAGGCACTGTAACTAGCCCTCATCTTCCTGTTAGATGAAAGAATATTTCAGGTAGAACGCTTCAAATACAAAGCAAAACCACCTGCCTCAAACCTCGAGTTAGAAAAAATTCCCCCAGAATATTCTGAGTAAATTGCACTAAAACTCACTGGATTTGTAAAAGCAAAACATGAGAACCCAGTTCAGTGTTTAATCACTGCAGCATCCCCTGTCAGTAATGACTTAGTGAGCAGGTTAACGTGATTATTTGTATCATTTAGCACAACCATCTGGAGATACAGAAAATATTGTTTAAGGACTCCCAGGGCCTGTTTTGTTATGTTAAACTATCACTTCGAAACAGGAAAGCTTGCTTTTAAACTAGGGTTTATATTTACTGCTAAATAAAACACATCAAAATGCACTTTCTGCTTTTTAGATATCACATTCACTTAGCCAACAGAAATTTGCAGGAATGTATATTCCCAGCTGTACGCATTCCAGTCATGGAAATATGGAGCCTGTGGAACCCTTGGAGCTGTTTCTATACCTTTAGAGCCCTAACTGGGTCGCTGAAATTGCTCCTTTGTCTCAGAAAACACTGGCTAGAGCTCATTCTTGGTGGCTCCTTGGGGGAGGTTTTGGGGGGCTGTGGAGTGGGAGTAACCACACCCCACCAGGCTCTTCCCAGTGCTCACACACTCCAACATCTTCTGACAGGAGAACTGGCTCTGCTTTCCCCCACGGATGCCTTGAACACAGCAAGATTACATTTGGATAATGTTTAAAGTCAAACATTCCAATAGGTCAAGGCCGGCAGAATTAATGATCTGCATTAGTAAATCACACAATCGTGCCTGTGCTGGTTTTCCCTGCGTGGAGAACAAAAATAATGTGGTGTGGAAGGCAGAAATGAACACCAGCTCCTTCCAGCATTTTTTTCTGTCAGTTTCTAGCATCAATTTCTGTCAGAATTGCTCCCAAAATTCCACAGGATTTTGGGAGCAATTCTTACGCAGCCATTCCCCTTTTTGTTCTAACCTTCACTGAGCTCTCCATAGCACAAGGGGTGGGGGACACTGGGCTCTGTTCTGGCTTTCATGACCTGATCTGCATGAAATCTTCCTGCTTCAGGAATACTGAAGGAACTTATCTTCACCTTGAAATGTCAGTCCCGTTTCAGCTGAAATACTTATTCCAAACCAGGTAAGTCCAAGTCACTTATCCATGGTTACAGAATTCCATTTTTCCTCCATCCTCTGGGTCCAGGCCACGCCGGGGCCTGAGTTACACACAGCCTATGGAGCTGGAGAAGCTGTGCCATGGCCAGCTTCTTCCTCTGAATTCTCTTGTATAAAAGGACTCATCTATGAGAATAAACAGCCCCACAAGTCATGATTCAAACCTTCTATAGCATCTTGAGGGTTTGTACTCCTTAAAGTCTCAGCACAGATTCCCCAGAGGAAGCCCAAGAACTCCTCAAACTTTGACAGCACGAAGGGATTTATATGGACTAAAATATCCACCAGAACATACTCAAACATCCAGTGAAGGAATGTTTGGTTTAAACATTCTTATTAAAATCTCCTGTCAGTCTGACTCCATCTGGAGTGGCGTGTTGATGTTGACTTGCTCACCACAGCACAGCAGCACTGACCAATCCAACCCCAAACCATCCACAGGTTACACCTCTGGGACTTCTGCTGGACTGGATGGTGCTTCCTTCTGGGAAAATTCTCTGGGAATAACAGCAATGGAAATGATATGAAAAAAATAAAATGTTTCCATTTTTTTACACCTCGAATGAAGAACACAAAACAGAAATAATTTGGATTGTACATTGTGGATGCAGAACTGGCTGTGAGAGGTGAGAAAAAGCTGTTGCAGTAGCAGGAGATAATTATGGACAATGACAAGATTTCTCATAAAGTCTCCTGGGGAAAAAAATTGACCCCGGCTATCAATAAGATAATTCCCCTCTATCTTTTCATCTTTGTCTCAGCTTCTTTTTCTTCTTTTTCTTTCTACTTTACTACTACTCTTATTTAACCTTCAGCTAATCATCAAAGTAACCACTGAGCAGCAGCAATAATTTTATAGTGTGCTCTATAATCATCTTGCTTTTGGCATTAATCTCAGGAGGCCTTCTGCCTTTTAACATCACTTCTTAATGTTTCCAGCATGATAAGGATGTATCCTCTGCTACTTGAATTGCTTTCTACTGGTACTAACACTAATTATTTTCCAAAATTTGAAAAACACTTCAGTGCCAGGCAGTGAGACCCTCAGCTTAATTCCCTCTTCCTGCCAAAGACTTATTTTGGATTTGTGCAGAACTCTAGACCTGATTGCATGACAGCAACTCTTCAGTCCACTGTATCCTTCAACAAATAAATAAGAATTTCTTAAAACTCCTCGGGCTTCCCACTGATGAGGTGACATGAAGGTACCAGAACACTGGTGCTGATGTAGCCCTGCCAAGAAGGGGAACAAGTACAAGCTTAAATTAAAAAATAGCACACCTACTTCTCAGTTTTGCTGTAATTCTGGATATCCTATTATATTACCTATTACCAAGGACTTTTATGATTTCAGTTCTGCGGTGTATAAACATCACCTTAACAGAATTAATAACTTTAAGTATTATGGCTGCTAAGAAAGTACCAGCAAAAACGCCGGAAAGCATTAAAGATATTAACATTAACATTTAAAACAAGCTGCAGAGGAATGAAACTGAAATTAAATAAGAATCTTTCTGCTGTCTCTTCATTTTAAGGAAATCCATGAATTTCACTCGCAGGAATTCTATTAGGAAATTAAATTAAGCTGACTGTGCTTGCTAAAAATGCTGTGAGCCCCAGCAGATGAGACAGCACAAAGAGGTGATGTGGGAAACTTTATCCTGACCAGCCCCCTGCACAAAGACAGGGAAACATGGAAGCAACACTGGAATTTAGGGGTTGGATCGTAGCTAGAACTGCACCAACCAACTGTTCCTTCATGTCACGATGACAGCGGGGATTTCCAGTGACAACTGGAGGATGTGACGGAACAAATGCTGGTTTTTAGTGTCAAATTCTCTGGCAAACTTGGTGAACTCACAGACAGAAAATTTACCTGGGGAAATCCTAAACATAGCTGGCATAAACCATGCTGAAATCAGACAAATCCCAGCCAGGCATGGGTTTGTGCTGGCTAATTGAACTCAGCAGGAATTAAGGGGTGGCACCTTCATCTTCTCCCATCGAGGTGCTGTTCTTGTTCGAGTGCTTTTGCCTCACTCACATCACGGGCCCAGCACAGCGAAGGAAAAGGGCAAGAGTTATTGCACATAAAAGGTCAAACAGATAATCTAATGGTTCCAGCCAATCCTGAAATTAAAAACACTTTTTGATTACTTGCTCTCCGAGCTCTGTACACATGCACATCTTCATAAATGCCTGTGCTGCAGGAGGAATTTCCTTCATGATCTCCTTTACTTGCCTTTGTTACTGTTCTCCGATTGATTTTCTTCTTTTTTTAGTGGAGAAGAAACAGGATGGCAAAAGAGGTCTATTAATTATTTTAAAAATATATAATATCTTTAAATACATATTATATATGCTCCCTTATGGTTTTATGGCTGGTACTTTCAATATTAATACTCCAGCAAAGGGGGTGCATGGTCTGGAGAAGTCAGTCAGAGGCCATTCACACTGGAAAAGCGAATGCTGCTCAAAGGAAAGGTTTAGTTTATGTCTTTTTTTTGAAAAATTAACCCATTTTGACTTTTTTCCAACCCAAAATCTCTTTACTTCTGAACAAAAGAATGTACCAGGATGCATTCAAGGTGAGTTCTGAGAATGAATAAAACCAGGGTTTATGTGCTGTCTACAGAAATCTTTAAAATGTGACTTGCCAAGATTACTTAATGTGGCATAAATACAAATGAAAGAAATCGAGTCAACGAAACAAAACCCAGAAAAAAACCCAACAAACCACCACCAAACCAACAAATTGCATTTCTAAATACCCAATGAATATCTTTTTATAGCAGACAAATGCATCAAACAATGCATGGATCCCTTCCACCCCAATTTTTATGGCTGGAAAACTGACAGAAAGGAGTAGGGAAAGGGCAATATTCCCAGCATAAATACATGGAATAGATAATCACCAATACTATTTTTAATGGAGGAAAAAAATTGTGCTCTCAGAAAGTATTTGAGTCTTTTTGTAGCTCTCCACCCAAGCACATGCTGAAAGAATGTCACTTCGAGGGCAATAAAAATGTGTTCTAGATTAGAATTGCACATAATGAAGAAAGAATTCCAGTCAAAATAGAACGATTCTCAAGTTACTTTCTCAGGTTCAAGAATCAGATACAGTTTCCCCTTTTTTTTTAAACTCATGAATTTGAAAAATGTGTCCTCTTTAGGATATAATCAGGAACATGTGTGAGAAAGATCTAAACTGATGATACCCTCACAAAGCACTGAAAGAAACAGATTTTCAGAGGCAGGATTCTGATTTGGTAATGTATGTACATAATTGCAACGAGGAAGGTGAAAGCATAAATTGCTACAGGCACCTGCACTCAATCCACTTTAAAAAGCAAATAGAAGAGATCTAAAATTCCATATTTAACCCCTGAAATGTTTAAGTCCCAATCCTGCAGGGAACAAAATATCCTTAAAACACATCTAAGCAAAATAATTTTTAATATCTTGCTTTAAAAGCAGTATTGCGAACAAACAAACAAAAAAAAAAACCCCAAACAAAAAATTTCTCCATTGGATCTCTAATTCTCTAAAACACAGTTTAAGGATTTTACAACTCTTTAAAATTCAATTTGCATGTTTTTCACCAGTCACACATTTTATTGTTCTATCTACAAGGCAGTAACCACAAGTGGCCCAGAGCCCGTTTGTGTTGAGATGAACATCCAAATTAGCTACGATATTTTTCAGGAAGGTTTGATTTTGCAAGTTTTCAAAGAGACCTCTACTGAGAAATATGGATGTCAAACATGAATTATCCTCCATGTAGTACCTGGAATCTGAGTGGAGCAGGTGAAATAACATCACAGAAGTGAAACACAGACAAGAAATCAGGGAACTAAAGTATCTCAACTCGTTTCTGTCCATCTCCACCTGCATCCCCTTCATGGAGCCACATTTTATGGCCAAATATCAGCACTCAGAAGATCTTTGAGGGAGCTGAGGTCAAGCACAAATACAAATTTCCTTCAAATTTTTCTCCAAGTTTTTCCCTGTGACATAAAAAGTGTCCCATCCTGGCTGTTCTACTCCTTTTGTACCCATATTAATTAGAAGAGTTAAATTTATTCTCCCTTATTCACTTCCTTCCTTCTGAGCAAACCTGGGGTTTGTAAACAAGTGAAGCAGAAGGGATGAGAATATGGATAATGCAAAACCTGGATTTAACTAACTGCACTGCGGACAGGATTTTCCACCCGTCAGGTTTTTGGGGGATATGTATGAGATACAGCACAAGAACACAATCACGCATCGGGTGAAGCTTAAAAAATAAAAAATAAAATGGCTTCAAAGCAGTTGGTGTTAAGAATGCTGGTACTTTGCTTCTGTCCTCGGCCTAAATATTTCTGGGAATTTTCTGAGCATAGATAAGGTTCTGTTCTGGTGCAATCGGAAGACAGTAAATCTGAGCTGGCTTCCTCCCGCAGAAGATGTGCCCTTATAAGACAAACTTGAAAATCACATAAAAACCAACCCGGTCTGAAGGAGGAACACAATTCCAAATGTAACTCTACTGATTTAAAAACAAACAATAGTTCTGTTAGAAATTGGCAGCATTCCCAATACTAATATTTAAACAAGCAAAGACAGAACACAATATGCACAGGCATACTCAACTATTTTTAACTGACATATTACTGTATACTTTCTGAGAAAAGTTCAACCAGATTTGTCAAATAACTCAAGGTCTGGCTATTCAAATCCTCTCTGCACAGAACAATGGCCTGGTTTTGCAGAGCTGCCTTTCTGTATTCCATTAAAAACGTGCTGAGGAGCTCCAGTCCCAGGTGCCACCTCGGTGGCCCCAGCAGGAACATCACACACGCTGCCTTGCACCGTTTCCTGGGACAAACAGGGGGTTCAACCACTCGTGTGACACTCTGACTTTACACACCGAGCAGGCTGTGGACAACCTGCTTCCTGCCTGCCCATCTTCAGATATTTGGCTCTTCAGGAGAAAATTTTGCTTTCTCTAGGAGGAAGCATCTGCTGTGGTGAGAATGCTCTGCTCCAGGATCTGGAAGATTTCAGGGCAGATGCTGAAAGCTCAGAGCAGTGTGTCCCAACAAAAACTGTACCAGCACAAGTTCTCCGAGGTTGAACTCCTTGACACCCAACTCATGGCATAATTGGAAATTTTCAGGCTGACAGATTTATAAGGTCTGTCTGATAGTTAAAGATGTCCAAGAGTCGTGGCTCCACACTGGGCTTTTCAAAGATTTCTTTATCAGCAAATGACCGAGTGAAACCCATCGGTGCAGCCCCATGGATGAGATTAGATATGTTTTTAGGTCGCAAGCTAAAAGCTTGCTAATGCTTACAGGCATTCCTTGTCTAGGAATGTTTGTTAATTTGAACTCCCCTCCCTTGCTGGGTTTCTTTAATCTCCCAACCAGCTGTCTCCCATAAAAAGATATTTCTGTTTTTAGTTACAAATCTGTTTAGAGATAAAACTTGCTCATAAATACACAACTGCATCCATGGTCGGGTTTTTGTTTTTGTTTTGGTTTTTTTGCTGACAGTAGAAAAACTAACTCCAGATGAAAAATATTGAACTTTTTTTTAGGATCAGAGCACATTTCCTACTTGCTCAGAGCATGGTGCATGTGTAATAGATGCTCTCGATTTCAGAGCTGGCATGACACTGTGAAAGAACTCATTGAAACAGCCATTTTTGTCACCTTTTCAGATTTAGAGCTCATGAGATGGGATAAATTGAAGCTCTCTCAGACACTGGCAGTATTTTTACCTGCAGAACACCCAAATATATGAAAGGGACCCGGTGTAAGCAACTAAAAAACCTCCCCCAAGCCCCACAGCTCTTGCTTTTCTAATAACAGCAAGCCTGGGAAATTTCTAAATTGTTTTCCCTTCCTTTAATTCCTAGATTTTAACTAAATAAATTGCACCTATTTATTATTTGTGTATTCACCACAGATACACCCATCCAGAGTTCAGCATTTCTGGGAACAACAGCTTTGAGCACAATGAAGGGCTATGAGCCGGAACCTCTGGTTAAAACACACACACATTTAGGGGTTTTTTAAGCATTTTCACTAGAATGTGATAAGAGTTCTTTAATTTACCCATAACATATTCCTCTTAAAGCAATTTCCATCTTCTGAATAGTTCTGGTTCCCACTAAAATGATTGCCAGGTATATTATTAGAGATAAATTGAGACACTTCTCCCTGTAATTCAAGCTAAGTGTAAAAGAGCAATAGAATTCTGGTGATGAGTTTTAGTGCTGCAGAAAGTAACATTTCGGTGATACCCCAGCAACATTCTCAAAAATACTTCTGCCCATCACACCTCATACCCACAGGAGAACATTTACTGTCCCAAACCTATCATTTCTCCACTGGTCATCTGCTAATTAAGGCTCTGGAAATTTACCTTGCAGTATTAATTTAGAATTTAGCCATGAATATTTCTGTATATATAATATTCTGGTGTTACCCAGCGTACCTTAATAATTAAAATACTATTTCAAATGTATTTTCATTAATATTTACTTTACTTCTGCTGCAGTTCAGCACACATTCAGTTGAAAACGGATTAAAAATATAGTTGCATGAAATATATGAAAATTAAATTCTACTTGTCTCAGAATATCAAGATTTTATGGACAATATGCCAAAACTCTGTGTTATAGTGTAGAGTATAAATATTTACAATTGAGTTTGTGTATTAGCAGTTAAGTGCTGTGGGATGTATTCATTCTCCCCAGTGAATTCCCATCTGAGGACACTGCGGTCTGTCAGCTCGTTATTCCACAAAGTTATTTTATCTGAACTGTCTTCCATGGGAGGCCTGTGTCGTTTAGATCCTGAGGTGATAGGTGCCTTATAAATACTCTGGATTGATAAAGGTGACTGACAGGAGCTAAAAGGAAGCAGAAAAGTAAAGATGAAAAAATCCTTCCCTGGTCTTCACCTCAGCAATGTGTTTTCCAGACACAGGAACTGCCCTTGGCTCCTGCCAGGGTCTGTCCTTCAGCTTTGCCATCACAGCTGGGTCTCCAGGGGTTTGTTTCTGTGCAGGGGGGACCCAGCTCTGAGGGACGGAGCCAGGAATGAGGAACTTCAGCTCTGGAGAAGAGGCAAAATTAACTGAGGGCAGGATCCCAGAGAGGTTTGGGTTGGAAGAGACCTTAAAGCCCATCCAGTGCCACCCCTGCCATGGGCAGGGACACCTTCCACTGTCCCAGGCTGCTCCAAGCCCCAGTGGCCAACCTGGCCTTGGGCACTGCCAGGGATCCAGGGGCAGCCACAGCTGCTCTGGGCACCCTGTGCCAGGGCCTCCCCACCCTCCCAGGGAACAATTCCTTCCCAATATCCCATCCAGCCCTGCCCTCTGGCACTGGGAAGCCATTCCCCCTTGTCCTGTCACTCCAGTTCCTCCGGTTCCTAATGAAGAGTCCCTCTCCAGCTTCCTTGAAGATCCCTTCTGGAAGGTGCTGTGAGGTCTCCACACAACCTTTTCTTCTCCAGGCTGAACAGCCCCAAATTTGGGGAACTTGAACCTTGGAAAATTTGTTGTCTCCTCACAATCCACCTTCACACAAGCCATGGGATAACTCCGGGATTGCCTTGGCTCCCAGAGGTTTTGAGAGCAACTGGAAGCTGAGCTGGAAGTCAGTAACAAGAAAAGAAATCCCACTGGCTCCTACCATCCCTCCAGTCCTGCTGTGCTCACACTTAAACCAGGGCAGAATCCTGCAACCCTCAGAGCAAGATCAGGACAAGAATTCACCCAAATGCAGGAAAAACCCTTCCATGAAAAAAACCAAACCTTGGCAAAATGAAGACTCAGCCAAAATTTATTTTAAAAGTCATGCTAGCAAGAGCAAGCAACAACATGGAACTCCTCAGCGTCCCGTCTATAAATTAATTAAAGAACTTGTTACAGGGAGAATAAATATCACACCCAGGCCTGTGTGGCACAGCTGAAAAATGACCTGACAAACATGATGCCTCCAGAGGAATGAGCTGGCAGTTAAACCAGACAGGATAATACCCTTCTTACATCCACAAGACACTCACTGCTCCCTTGCAGCTGCCGGGCCTTGAGACTAAAAGCTTTAACCAATAAAAACCATTAAACCCAGGCAATAAAACAATGTCAGCCACAACAGACCACATGACTCCGGATCAATACATGGTATTTCCTTTAGAAATCATGGCATAAGGGTTTCAGTCTGAAAATATTTAGAAATGCAGAGGGGGAAAAAAAACAAAAGAAAATATAGTCAGGTCTGTATTTAAAGAACCCAGTCCAGAGGGCAACAACTAGAAGAGACTCATGGTGAAATCACTCCCAAAATGCTAGAAATGAAATGTGGGATAGTGTGGACATGGGAATGTCTTTGTAGGGCCAGTGGGCTCATGGATTCACCCACAGCTGCACTTTGCCTTTAAGATATGTCTATACAGATATATGACATGACAATCCACCAGATATTCCACAGAGCTTCTTCAATTTTCGTCCAGCACACAGCAGTAAGATAATTACTAATGAGAGCTGGTGCCAAGTAATTCCTTTCCAGGATTCAGGCACTACACACACAGCATCACTAGGCCAGTACTAGGCAAAACTACATCGCCACGAAGCAAATTTCCCCCAGGAATTGGGTGTTTTGGGCTCCCTGTGCCCTCAGCACCGAGCTTTCTCTGCATATGAGCCCCTCCACATCCCTGCACAGTCCATCAGAGGTGGAGATTTTTATTCCTCACCAGATCTCCATCGCTGCGGGGACTTACATGTTTCCAACACATTATTTAGCATATTCAGGCAGTATTTTTTATATTTATATACGACTGAAGTATCAGGTAATCTGCAACAGAGAAGAGAGCTCAAGACAAAGGTCAAAGAGCATCCAAAGAAGGTTAATTAAAGACTTATTTCTTGCCCATTTTCTATCAAACCCCATTCCCCCTCACCCTTTTGCAGTGTCTATAATAAATAACCAACAATTCCACACCTTCTAGGAAAGCTGAGGGAGAACTTGCCACACGAATCCCCTGTGCCAGGCCTCAGGAGGGCTCCGGAGGCAGCTTCCCAGCTGTGCTGTGGCTCCTGAGCGTCCCTCCGCTGCCGTGCAGCACGAGGAGGAGCTGTGCTTACGCCTCATTTGTGGGGTCTGACAGAGACGGAAAGACAAAACAGATCCCCCGACGCTCCAGCCCCGCGATTGTCCAGTGCCACCATCCTTCCTGTCCATGTTATTGCCACAGGCCTGGCCTGCTACATCTCCACAGGCAGGACATTTGACTTGCCCAAACACTTGAGCCCAGCTAGGCAACGCCACGCTTTGTTTCTTTATGAAAAAGACCAAAAAAGAACTGATATAAAACCATGATGAAACCTTAATTCTTAACTGAATGACCCTTTTGACATCAAATTACTCTGATATTTCAATTCCTTGAGCCTTAACAGGGCAACAGCTTTATCTCTCTCATTGTTAAAGGCCTTGGGAAGTAAGATCAGCAATCAAAGTAATAGAAAAAGCAATACAGAACGTGTATAAAACTGAGCTGGATATCCTCAAACGTTTCTCAGCATGTTGGCTGTTACAAGACCAGGCACCTGGGCAGCAAATTACTGGAGTTTCATTTGTGTAACAGCTATTTTGTGTGTGGTTATCAAATTAGCAGAAACAATCCAAAAATTCCCCACAGTTACAGGCGTCCACGTTCTGGTTTTGAAATGTCATGGCAAGTTTACTTGGGAAGGAGCTTTGAAGGGCAGTTTCCCAGACCCAACTTAAACACATTTTCATGGGTCAGTTTCTGAAGAATATTATTGTTTCTATTCTGAATTGTTTGACCTTCATGTTATGAAAATCAAAGTCATGCAAAGCCTTTTTTATATAAACTGAAATTAGGAAAATGTCACTTCTTACACTGGTAAGGGAGGTTCAGAGGCACACACACACGCATATACACACTGCATTTCAACTCCCAGCCAATTTTCTGTTCCAGTAAATAGAGAAAAAGGGAAGATTTATGGCAAGAATAGTTTCCATTTCTTTCTCCATGATTTGATTTTTTTTTTCTCCCTGTTATCCACATATCAGAGAAAAAATATTCAAGTAGAAAAACCATAATGAAAAACAAAAAAGGGGAAACTTTTTTGGGTGTAGGAACAAATCTTCTGAACCTCCTTTCTGCTTTTTTTTTCTTTTTAGAGAAAATATGGTTGGGGGGCGGGGGCAGGGTGTGTAATTAGAGCCCTCATTTTGGGCACACAGCAGAAAGCGAGGTGAGGAATTGCTCCTGCTGAGAGCAAGCGTCAGGTCAGGAAGAGGAGAAGGTATGGGAGGAAAAATCCTCCTCCAAGCCACCTGACCTCTCCTTGGAATCTGAAAGATTTTCTTCTTCCGAGGCTCGAAGTCAATAGATGCAAGCACATAATGACCAGATGACCTTAATGAGGAATAAAACACTTGCACCATTTTTCCTGTCATTAATACCACAAACCCTTCATGCTTTGGTGTCCTCTCCCTCCCTCTGGCACTGCTTATCTTGAAGTGTAACTAAGGTCACCTTTATTAAAGAGTGTTTCTGCCTATTTCTAGTTGGAAAATCAGAATTCAGCCACCACATTAAAAGATCCCACTGCTGCTGTTTGTTCTGGTCCTACAGCCACAGGCAGGTCAAACAAAATGACAGGGGCAGAGGGAGAGGGGAGCAATGATATCTCCCAAACCAGAGGTGAAGACAGGCAGGTATTTCAGGATGGCCCAGGTGCCTCACAGCGCACGGGGCTCTATCATTAAACCAGGCCAATGATTCATTGCTATAGATTTTAGCCTGCTTTTGTAAGGTATTTTAAATGTTTATTGATTTGTAAAGGCAGCATGAGTCGAAATTGTGCTGACCTTGGAAAGGTTGGGAAGGCAGAAATCCTCATGTTTTTACCAAATGAGCTCCCATAGCTCCAGGAGCATTCCACGAACCTGGGAGAGCTCCTGCAGCTTTGGATCACCCTGGGAATCCAACACCAAACTCACCATTCCAGAACCGCACAGCATCCAGGTGCTGAGGCTTTGGGAGGGATGAGCAAATGATACATCCAGGGAGAGGGGAAAAGTGCTTAGTGGTGGAGAAGGGCGGGTGGAGAAAGAAATGTTCCTTCTTAGAAGGAGGTTTTTGTTGCCATTGGCTTGATTGAAGGCCAAGGCTCAGGTATGAGAGTTCAGAAGCATTCAAAAGATGCAAAATTAGGAGTAAGAAATGCAGAAAATTCCAAACAAGCGCCGGTAAGAGTTTTGTACCCTGAACCAACTCATACATTCTGTCAAAAAAAAGTATTTATTGAAAGATGAAAAGGAGTTTTAAAATAGATTATTGAGACTATTTTTGCAGCCTGTGCCCATAAGCCCCTGTTCTCCAGCGAGTGCCAAGACTGAGGGCTCAGAGGGAGAGAAAAAAAAGGGAACTAATAAATTCAGCTTTGCTTTTGTGAGTAAGGCACCCCCTCCCAACCCCATGCTGATAAAACCTTTCTGCCTCTCTCTCGCATATTCCCCCCCTCCCTCAGTTTTAATTTGAGTTTTTCCCACCTCATATGTAGCATATGCAGAATCCACGATGGTGCTGGGAATAAAGGTTTCATTAGCACTCATTTGGGATGCAGCAGAACTCCCTCCTGATTTCACAACATGGAAGTGAGGGAGCCATTCCAAATACCTCCTGCTGAAACATTTATAATGCAACCAGCGCTCTCCCACTTTGCCTTTCACTCCCATCCACTCTCCACCCACACACGCTGCCTGCCCCATCGCAAACTCAATTTTCTCTGGTTCCTAAGACCTGAATAAACAGACCACAGCCATCTAAATGTGCAGACAGTCCCTGTGTCTTCATGGAGATTAATATAATTCTAACTCCTCTGCTTTGGTGAGGTTTTGGTGATGCGTTGGGAGAAAATAACAAAAATGACTCTACTTACAAAAAAAATTGATAACCCCCATCTTTATTTAAATGCCCTTTTAAATTATTGGGGGTTTGGCTTTTTTTTTTTCTCATAGAAATCCTGTTGAAAGCTCTTGCAAGAATTCAGTTAACATTTTCTCTTTAAATATCACACACATTCTGAGGAATCGGTATATTAGAAAAAAGTTTCCCCTCCAAAAAAGCTGAAAAACTTTGCATTTTAGCAAGATGCAGTTGTGGGTCTTTACTTTGCTGGCCATGGAAATGAGAAGGAAATGTGTATTTATTTTAGCTAATGGGTAAGTAAAACTCTCAGGATCACGTCTTTGAATGGATCTGTCATTTTAAAGCTAGGTACTATACATAGTCCCTAATGGTGCTGGGGGAAACCGTGCTGCTATGAAAAGCTATTAGGAAGAGGAGGAAACTTTTGGGTAGAATGCAGTGTTAATGAGAGCTCATTATGTTATTGCAAATTTTGACACAGTGCATGTTTTTCTCCCAGCCCCAGCTCCCCAAGCAAGGTAAGCCTTAGCTCTCTGAAAAGGTAAAATAAAATTATCCTTCCCCTCTGCCTCCAAAAATAAAAGCAGAATAAAAGGATCCATAATTTAGATCCCTATTACCTGAAACTACCCCAATTACTTAAGATAAAGCAATCTGTGACTTCTAAAAGGTATAAGTGGCAAAACAAAGAATATTTAATATCTGCCACCGTAAAGAGCAGCGAGGAATTGCCTTTCAGGGAAGATGGATCCGCCACTCCCTGGCTCCAACCCTCTGGCATGGCTTTGCCAGCAGAAGCCACGAGGCTCATTTGTTCAGTGCTTGCTTTGCAGCTTTACCTACTGCAGGAAAGGCGAGACCATTACTTCTTCTGATTCCCAAACTAACAGTGATTTAAGAATGGAAGCTATTTTTATTCTTTCGAGACAGTTCCTTAATGACATGATTTATCGAGGTTATTTTGGAAGGTTAGAAAAATGCACACAGACCTCCGTGCATGGAGACGCTGCCCCTGAGGAGCTCTGCAGTCCCAGGTTCTCCAAGAAGATGGGCCTTTCACACCAATTTAGTTATAATTTGAAGAATCTTTAATAAAAAGTGTGGGTTTTCCTTATTCTTCTTAACTTTTCCAGTATTAAACAGCACTGGAGCAAACCAGACTTTCTGTTCCATTCAAGTGACTGCTTGAATTTGCTGCATGACAAAGTGGTAAAATTGTAAACAGAACAAAAATGATACTGAGATGAAATTGCCTGTTCTACACTTTTATCTATTGTGAGCCCTCATGGAGAATCAACCTAAAAAATATAACAGTAATTTTAAAAAAATGAGCGCAATAAACCCTACAAACAACCAAAAAAGGGGGTGTCTCTTCTAGGACATGTCTTTGGATCAGACTGGGCTTCTCTCTTCACTTTCCAGATAAATATTTTAGACTCTTTTTAGAAGAATACACAACCTTTCTGCGTCTGCTGGATGACTAGAGGAAACTGTCTCATTATTACAGCAGGAGCATCGCAGTGACACAGTCAAGTCTGTATCAAATCTGATAAAAATTCTATTCTTCCTTGTCTTACAGCTGGACAAGAAATGAGATCAAGTCTGAATCCCAGCTTACAATGGGATTTTTCTGCCTATTTGTATTCTTTAGCATATTTTACAGTCTTTTCCCACCAGAAAATTAGAAGTGATTTAGTCCATTTCTTTTTTCTTTCAATACTCAATTTAAGGCATTCTTGTGTGCATAACTCCGGCACGGGTTTGTTTTGAAAACTTAAATTCACCACTCTGTACATTCTAAATTTAGTCTAATTACTGTTGCTGTTGAGCAGATAATGCCCAACAGAGAGAAATGCCAGAGCAGCTCTGGATGTGCCTCTGTGCTGTGCAGAGGTGAACCCAGCAGCAGCAACAAACGCAGCTCCACAGATTCCAAAGCAGAATCACAAACACATTTCCTGCTTTGTCTGTGCTTGGAATGCAGCCTCTCTGCTGCAATGCACTTACAAAGGATGCACGGCTGAGAAAAAGCCGGGAAATTCATCCTGATTTTTATAGGGTCTCAACCAGGAGGGGTCTAATTCTAACTGGGCTTTTTGGACAGCACCTGAATCAAGAAGGAGTGGCAATAACTGCAATCCATATTTGTTCTCATCAGACTTTACTCTTACACTTTATTTCTTGTGCCCTTCACCGAGACAAGAAAAAATATTTTTTGCTTGTAAAACTCTGTTTGTATTGCAAGCCCTTGAGAGGGGAGCTGCTGTTGACATTTCCTAAAATCATCCTTCCTTTCTTTCTTTTCTTTCTTTCTTTCTTTCTTTCTTTTTCTTTCTTTCTTTCTTTCTTTCTTTCTTTCTTTCTTTCTTTCTTTCTTTCTTTCTTTCTTTCTTTCTTTCTTTCTTTCTTTCTTTCTTTCTTTCTTTCTTTCTTTCTTTTCTTTCTTTCTTTTCTTTCT